>JAOWBP010004028.1:6479013-6489234 GCA_028571105.1 Tragopan temminckii | reverse complement strand
CACTTATTACAGGAACGGACACTAATATTAATCTTCCATTTTCCTTTGTCAAATGCACATAATTATTCATCACAGATACTATTTATATTCCAACACACTGCAAAGTGAAAGAATGCTCTCATCCTGGTTTTATCATTTCTAGATTAAATCACCGTTTTTCTATTTCTTCCACTCAGCAGACCGGGCCCACAGTTTGCTCTCCCAGTGACAGGCAATTCTTTTAAGCACACTGAATTATGTTTTCCAGGTGGCAGCTCAGCTGAAATTAAATGGTATTCTTTTGTATAGCTCACTAGTACAGCTACAGTGCGCAAGGAACAATGACAACTTCAATGCGACATTCTAGTGAACTTGGAAAACAATTTAAACAGAAGGATAAGGGGCTAGGACAAGGGGGAATGGTTTCAAACTAAAAGAGTAGAGATTTACACTGGATATAAGGAAGAAGTCTTCTGCAGTAAGAGTGGTGAGGAGGTGGCACAGGTTGCCCAGAGAGGTGGTGGGTGCCCCGGCCCTGGACACACCCCACGTCAGGCTGGAGGGGCTCTATCAGCTGTAGGTGTCCCTGTTCATTGCAGGGGTGTTGAGCTAGATAGTCTTTAAGGGTCCCTTCCAACTCAGACAATTTTATGACTCAAAGCCTATTTAAATTCACGTCTACTGCTGCTTCATGCAACAAAGTAGGAAGCACCAAGAGGCTGTGGGGAACCACAGCAGTTGTGAGTGAGGGCCATGAACATAGATATAGAAAACTGCACCCCCCAGCCACTGACAGATCCCTGCTGCACAACTGAATTACAGCACGGCTGTTGCAGGCACTGTTTATGTGCTAATGGCTGGAAAAGGCCTAATGAGCTCAGCCAAAAACCCACTCAGGCTCCAAAATCAAATCAACACTGGAACCTTCATTTTTTATTTTTATTTTTTTTATTATTTTTTTAATCTCTTAGCATTTAGGTTCGCCAGCAGCTGGCAAAGGGCCCAAGAGCTCTGTTCCTCACCTCAGACCAAAGTCCCCAAGCTACACACATGCTCATCAATGACAAAGTGCCCTTGGAGCCAATGGGGACCCCACTACATAGTTCTAAACCAGAGCCCATTTCAGATGAAATCTTTCCATTTGCATTATTTTGTTCACACAAAGTCCATTAAAAATAAACAGCTTTAAGGTAAAAAGCAGAGGAAGGTCAAATTAATCACCACCAGTAGTTATCATAGGATGGCTTGGGTTAGAAGGGACCTCAAATATCATCTAGTTCCAACCCTCTGCTATGGGGAGGGTTGCCAACCACTAGATCATCACTAGGGTTGCCCATAGCCCCACCCAGCCCAGCCTTGAACAACTGTAGGGATGGGGCATCCACAGCCTCACCACTCTCTCTGTGAAAAACTTCCCTGACATCTATTCTGAATCTCCTCTCCTTTAGTTTAAAGCCACTATCTACCCATGTAAAAAGTTGATTTCTCTCCTGTTTATGAGTTTTCTTTAAATACTGAAAGGCCACTTTCAGGTCTCTTCAGAACCTCCTCTTCTCTGAATAAGTGTGAATAAGCCCAGCTCCCTCAGCCCGTCTTTGTAGGAGAGGTGCTCCAGTACTCTGGTCATCCTCGTGGTCCTCCCCTCCCCTTCATTGGATAAAGTCCAACAGCAGTAGCTACATGCTCCAAATGAACTGCATGCTCAGATACTGTCCTGAGTGAAACCTGCACAGACAGGTAAAAGAAAAATCCAAGATATTTGTATTTATTGATGAATGCACAGAAAGTAGCTGAAGTATTTTCAGCTAGCAGGAATCACATGTATTGAGGCAAAAGAAATCACATCCTAGAGTTTTGCAAGTCGATAGCAAATTAGAAAGGCATAGCTACTGGAGACGAAGCAAAACAAATGCACATTTATGACTGCTGTAGTAGCCCTCGCTGGCAGTGCTTAGTCTGACCGTGGAGCAACAGTGCCTCCCAATGGCAGGAGGTATAATTCCTTCAAGTTTGAGTAAATATTCGTGAATATTTTGTTTTTCTTATTTACCTATATAGGCATAACATCAAGAGATCTCTTTGCCAAGAAAGCTTGAACACAGAACTACTGACCAGAAAAAGCTTTGCTAGTGAACCAGTGGCTAGCAATGACCTGGCCTAGGTATCCCCCACCAGGACATCCAGTCCTCCATTTGTAAGAAAAAACCTCAGTGACAGCAAGACCTGAAACATGGTTAACACTTAAACACATGGGTACTGCTTTTCTTACCTGATGGTAGAAATGATTCACCAAGTAAAATTAACATTCTCCCTCTTTTCTGTTATCTTGAAACAGGTCCCGATTGTTTCAGTTCCAAGAACCTTGCACTGCAAGCCCAGAAAAAGATCCTGAGTAAAATGGCAACCAAAACCATGGCTAACATGCTCATCGATGACACAAGCAGTGAAATCTTTGATGAGCTGTACAAGGTGACAAAGGAACACACCAGAAACAAAAAGGAAGCCCATAAAATTATGAAAGACCTGATTAAAGTGGCAATAAAAATTGGGATCCTCTATCGAAATAATCAGTTCAACCACGAAGAGATGGAAATTGTAGACAAGTTCAGGAAGAAGCTGAACCAAACTGCCATGACAATTGTCAGTTTCTACGAGGTAGAATACACCTTTGACAGAAATGTTCTTGCAGAACTTCTGAATGAGTGTAAAGACCTTGTGCATGAACTAGTAGATCGGCACCTGACACCGAAATCCCATGGGCGCATCAACCACGTCTTCAATCACTTTGCAGATGTGGAATTTCTAACTGCCCTGTACAGTCTTGACGGGGATTGTCGGCCATACCTCAAAAAGATCTGTGATGGCATCAACAAACTACTTGATGAGAAGATCCTTTGAAACTGTGCTCAGAAGCAAGAAACCAGCCAAAAACTTCTGACTAGAACTGGTCACCCTTCATGAGCCACGGTGAGCACAAGAGCATCCTTCCTGCTCTTCTTACTGCAATCTCCAGCAGGAGCCAGAAAGTGCTCACTTGGCACACGATGAAGGGAAAAACCTAAACCAGAAAGCTATCAGTTTTAATGTTTTGTTCACAGATAACTGAGTCTTTTCCAAGGCGCGGCATGAAAAAAACTGCTGATATATATTGTTCAGAAATAGATTGCTGTACATCATGATCTAGCTTTGTGGTCAAGGCTGAACACGTGAAAAGAAAGCAAGCTCAAATGCATGGCTGTGTTAAAATAGATGATGGCAAAAGAGCAATGCATGGAATTCACCCAGGCTGCCCTTGGTGCGTATGTTTTTACTGTTCCAACAGTAAGTGAAAAGGCTTAGACAGAAGGTAAGGTTGTGATGCGTTAAGCTCTTTCCTTTTAAAATGATCAGGAATCAGTGTGAGAATGCATCTCTGACTTTACATGGTATTTAAGTCTATTTAGGGATAATAAATAATGCAGACAAGTAAATCAGAATAAAATTTAAAGAGCTGCTCTATGAAACCATATTTCATTAGAAATTTTTGGCTTGTACTCACTCAAAAAAGTTTCATTTGAATTTTGAAGAACAGCTCAGTGATTGAAGCTCAAAGGCAATAAGAAAAACCGTATAAAGTAGTTCCTTAGTTCTCTCAGTCTCAGGTGCTGTGATTTGATAACATTGGATGAGTTTAGGCTGGAGATTATGCTGCTCTTTGCACTCACACTCTTCTGTCAGAGCAAAATATTCTTTGTGAACATTTTGCACTTTTGAAGAGGAACACAATTAAGGAACCACTTGCTGTACAAAGCAACATTAACATCTCATATCCTCAGTAGATAACATTCAGCCTCAGTAAAGCTCTCATTTTAATGTGTCCGTAGCATTAATTTGTGCCAACAGCGACAAAAAAAAAAAACCCCATCTGCTTTGCTCACAGTGCCATGTGAGTGCAGTATATCCACAGCCCTTTGAAGAGAACACTACTAACTCTGGTGAGCTTCGTAAACAACCCATTGGTTCAGAGTGTTCTGCTTTTTTTGTTTTTTAAGCAAGATACACTGATGTCCTGAAACAAAAAATGTTTTGCAAAGAAATACTGGTTTCTGTCAAGTTTTACTATCATTAAGGAAGAGAACCAGAGCAGATAAGGTGGCTTGCTGCTTGCAGAATCTTACAGCTGGGTTGATGCTGGCTGACCCCATGTAAAGGAAGCATGTGCAGAAATCTCTCAGGCTCACCTCAGTCTGCCAAGGCTTCATTCAGCGTCACAGGGCTTCTCCTTTCTCATGACACAGCAGACAATCCCATACATTTGAAAGCCATCCCTCTCTAAGGAGAACTTCCAAGCACTGTCACCTATTACTTCAAGACAACAAAAAAATTGTTTTCCCATTTAAAATCTTAAATACAGAGGTAAATTCTTATTCTTTTGCCTTTTCTCACCCTGGGAATAACTACTGTACTTCCCTTCATACAGCTGAGAATACACATACCTAGACTACGTATTCTCTGCAGTTATGCTAGAAGCGTCCATTCCCAAAGGAATGCATTCTGAAGCAAGTGAAAATGGCAGCACAAAACATTACTAGAGCAGTCTGATAATGATGTAATTCTCCATCGTGTTTCCTTCAATCATAAAGAGTATATTCAGAAGCAGTGAATATAGACTATTCCTTTACAGCACAGTAATGATATGAACTTTTGGGACTGGAAGTCTATTAAGATTTGCCTTACAAGGTTGCAAGTCTCAACATTTGCAGAGCCATATTTACACACACCATTAGCTGCTTTCTTTCTCAGAGCACGTACCAGTCAACCAATGCTTTTGAACCATAGTTATTATATCCAGCAATCCTGTTCCAGTGCACAGGTTACATCTGTGTGTTTGTTTCTCCTGTAGCAAATATGTAAGTTTGGTTGGTTGGATTATTATTTTTTTTTTTTAAGCCAGAGCAAAAGATTATTCAACACTGAAGATGTCCAAAACAAAAGGGATATCCTGTATACGTGACTTCATTTGTGTGTGTTGCAAGTGCCAATATTCCAGATTCTGATATTTTAGATGAGCCAGCTGAACACCTGTCATCTTATTTATAAATCAGAGTAGCCTTAAGGAAAGAAGATGTTTTTGAGTATTTATCATACTTGCATATCCAGTATATTCATTGTTTACTTTTGTACTAGTAGCTTGGTATGTAATAACATTGCTAAATACTGGCAATGGTCATCTTAAGTATATGATGTATTATCATATTCGTGGATTAAAAAATGTGTGGTTACTGCCCTTTTTTCTTTCATTTGATTTCTTTGTTCTACTATCCTAAGTAAATTGAAATTAAACAGTAAGAGGAAGGAATTGGTTTAATCTTGTCATCTTCAATGTTTGCAACTCTTTGAAGACCATATTTTGTGAATGTAGGAGGAAGGTACATGGACAAATTAGGTGTTTAAAAGAAAATCGGAAAGCAGCAACAAAGGAAATCCCTGTTTTTCACACTTTTACATCGTTAGCTCAAGTGCTAACGATGACACTGCTCCATCCATTCTGCAGTATGGTTCAGGGACTTTCAGCCTAAGAACCTCCCTGCAAACCACATGGAGGACCTGCCTTCAGGGCCCAGCCTCTCCTCAGGCAGAACGTGAATGGTGCCAAGAAGATACATCTGTGCAAGGGCCAGAGCAGCTGTAACATGCCTAAGACCTAGCTCTTTAGCAAATATGTCTTGCAACTATTTCATTATTTGATTTAGTTCCTATTTAGCTACGTGTGATTTAAGTTAGAAGACATTCCTGGCACAATTCAAATCCCAACCCTGAACATGCAGATGCAAGAACTTACCTGAATTCTTTAACAACAGCAAGCATATATTCTTCTTTCCTTATTCCTCCCCCCTCCCAAAAAAAATACACTGTCAGCAGTTCAGGACTTGCAAGCTAACTGGCACAAATAGAGAAAAGTTTATGGAAATCTCAGTAAGTGGTACTTTAAGTCACACTTCCAGTAAAATGCTGCTCTTCGGTTAATTTTATTAGTCATACCATGGCAGGATTTGATATTGCCTGCTTCATCACTGCCAACTTTATAACATAGAGACATTAATACTGAAGAAATCCTCAAGAGTGACTGCATTTGGCATCCTAATGAAGTTGCAGATTACCACAGAACAGTACATTGCACTGAACGTGTGATCTTATTTATGTTGAAGAAACATTCTCATAGAAAGGCATATAAGCAACTGACCCTGAAAAGACCAAAAGGTAAAACACAACTTCCTCTTATCACAGCAACAGAACTGCAAAAGCAAGCCTTACCTAGATGACTTAAGCAGACCTACTTCTATTTTTACCTGCTATCATACAGACCTTAGATCCAGAAAAAGACACCTTCTTATCCACACAGATAATATAGCCTGGGGCTGAATGGTGGGACAGACAGCACTCACTAGGAGATTTCTATCTTCCCAATATGTAAAAAACATCAGACAATATAACTGCCAAGCTACTTGCAAATACAGAAGGCCCTGAAGACAGTGCTATTCATTACACAAATTTATCCTAGTTCCTCACAGGCTGAGGAGGGGCTGGGAATACTTAACTTATACCAATTTTCACTCTTTCATTAAAAATACCTGAAAATACTTTGGGAACAGGAGAAGCTGATAAAAACAAGAAAAATACTGATCCCATATAACTTCTCTGTCAACTCCAAATATGTTCTGAACTCTAAGATGCCTGCAGCACGCCACAGTGAAACAGCCTCCTGGTACCTCAGGTTCTCCAAAATGCTGTTAATCCACCTGTTCAGAAAGTCAATACACTCAGAGCAGCCACCAGTTGTCCCTTAAAAGTAAAATCCTTCATGCTAATTAGATCACACGCTCAGTTCCTTCTAGCCTACTTCTACACATCTTATTTCACTTTCCCAGAAATCACATTAATCCTTCAAGACCCATTAAGTCACAAAGAAAGGAAACCAAGTCACACACATTCCCTAAGTAAAAAAATCCCTGCATTTTTCACACCTACCATCACTAATAATTCCAGACCAGAAGTGGACTGCACCACTGCTTTGCCAAGTCATGCACTGGGGGTGAAGGTTATGGCCAGAAAATACCACTTAAACTACGAACAAGGCTCCACACTGCTGCACTCTGGTGGCATTTGCAGAGCACCAAACAAACTGATTACTTCTTAAATAAACTACAAGAAACATAAAGACTGTGAGAGATTAAGAAAATTATTAGCTGGGCATTCTAGAAATAAAGACTAATAGGTACAAATTCTGCAAAACCCTTTATGTGATATAAGCATAATTCTCTTAGAATTGCATATTTATAGCTTACCATACATCATCATACAGTGGGAAAGGTCAGAGAGCATTTACACGAGTTACAGAAGGCAATGCTTTTTCTGTTTTAAACACTAGACCAAACAACTGAAATGCTGAAATGGTTTAAATGCATAGGCCAAAAACATACGTCCATTACACTTCACATAATTACAAAAGTCCAACTGCATAACAGAAGTCAGATTTACCAGCAGAAAAATCATTTGCTGGAGACTATCCCACTATCAATCCATTTTCATCTATACAAACTTCCTTGAAGTGACAAATAAACATTAAAGTATGCAGAACATTAAATATATTTACAGGTTCAGTGCACTTAGATTTCTCAACAAGGTACTGAAACAGCAACAAAAAAGGAAAGGAGCTTTGCTTGTGATAATACAAGCAACATGACTTACAGAAAAAAAAGGAACTATCAGCACGTTAACATTGTCATGGTGATTTCACAAACATTTACAAAAACACAGCAAACAGTGCTTTACTTTCCTTTACAACCAGTGCTTATTGGGTAAGAATCAATAAAACTAAAAGTTAAAACTTCCTTGTTAATATTCAATTTCATATTAACATTCATGAAAGAGAGAATCCTACCAAAGACACCATTTACATTACGTGTGAACCATCTGGACAATTTTCATGTTCTTAAATAAAACCGCAGGAAGATATATATAATTTTTAAGTATTAAAGATTTCATATACTGTCTAAATAGAGAATGCTGGGTTTTCAAGGCTCTGAAGTTATTACTGGAAGAAGAGGAGACAATCTACACACATTCATCGTACACTAGACCAACTCAGAGCTCATATGCCTTACTGCAGCTCCTGGTCACGCACACACAGTACAGCCACATCTGTCATACTCAAGCTATTCATAATTAGAAAATGTAAATAAAGTTTTCATCACATGAATTTTCTTGGACAGAATCTAGCCAGATTAAATATAAGGTGTCTGAAAGGCACCTCCATGATCTCAGACTTGATCCACATGAAACATCTCGGACACTGGGAGTGCTGCTGACCCCTAAGGAAAGGGAATGGGACTGAAACATGAACGGAGAACTGCAGACAGGAAGTAACCTGAAGAGTCTTAGATCCCATCCCATGAGGTGCTTTCAACACAGCTTCACATGCCTGTCTCCTACCAAGATCCTACTAAGATGTTACCACTTACATACTTTAGTGGTAAGCCAAGATGACAGCAGGTGCGTTACTCATTAAAAACTTTCATTTTTAAAATATTTAATAGCTTTTGTTGCTATGTAGATTACTCTATACAACCACCAATGTGGGTCTCGTTGCCACCAGCAGTGTTTAAAAAACAATTTTAGAAAAATTTAAGATAATCAGATGAACCCGGCAAGTGTTCAAGTCTGAGTGCATAAAAGAGATCTGTTTGCTTTAAAATCATATTTAGGTAATTGCTACGAAGAATGACTGTTGACACCTACAAAAGCTGCATAATGAAAATAAGTACTTTCAGTCATTTACAACAAAAGAAATATACATTTCACTTGAACAGACAACAGTACTTTATGGATTATTTGGTAGTCACTGTACAGTCCTGAGCATGTTTTTGCAGGCATATTTTAGGTCATCATCCTTCCCCTCTCAAGTCCGAGACTAGTGCCAGTTGGAAGAAAGTTGTGAATACGTCCAAGAAGCATACCTTAAATTCACTTTGGTAATTACCAGTGTAACACTATGAATCTTTCACTTCCTTTTCACACCCCAAATAGATTAAGGCAGGCACTATTGTTATCAGGATTCTTCCATCACCTTTTGACACTGATAGAGCAAACCATCTGGAAGAGCAGAACAAGGTGATCTGAACCACAAAGCCAGCATCCCTGAGTGAGTACGACAGTGCAGCAGACATGGCACAGATGGAAGCAGCTGGCATGCCAGTATTCCCTCATTACCTTAAAATAACAGAAGCCACAGGAAAAAAAGAAGTGAAGTAACAATTAGATACAGCTTTAGTATCATTCACAAACCTCTGATTTTTTTCCACAAACATTTATATCCTTTCCAGATCTCTCCAGTATGCTTACAAGTTTGCCCCCTGTATGGGAACTCTGACTGATCACCTGAGGCAAGCAATGAGTCAGCCCTGGGAGCACAGGTGAAGGCAATTCACCTGTGCTGCCAGAAGGGATGGAGCCTGGCTCCACCTCTCCTTGACCCCATTTAAGAGCTGACTAGCAGTGGGGAAGGATCTCTTTCTGGAGATCCCTCCTTTGGAGTTTTCCAGCAAGCCCAGGACAAGGGTAAGCTCTCTATCTACTCTTTTTGGTGTAATAACCTGCTTAGCCAAACTCTCTTGCATGTTTCTCAATTATAACATCTGTATGTTCATTGATTATACACCCCCTTATAAAATGTACTGCTTGTTTCACTATTATACAGCAACCTTTGCACAGAGCTGAGTAAGATCAATAAAGTCCTTATATGTCCCTGTGTTCACCATGCTCCCAAATGTTCAGTTTTGAAGTGTAAGGTACCTGTTTCCATGTATTTATTTCTCCAGAAAAATAAGTTAGTAGGCAACCTTCACTCACCTATAATATCAACGATGTGGAGTTTCAGCTTTTGATGCAGTACACTCAGAGCTGCTGAGAAGGAGTCCTGAGAAGATGGCATTTTAATATTCTGCTTCACATCATTGGAAAGAGACAACCACAGCTTCCCAAAGTCTTCTGTAGTCATTTCCATTGGCCTAAAAAGTTCACCACAGATCACGGTAAGATAAGATACAGTACTCAGAATAAATTTGGTCTCCTAAAAAAGATTCTATATACAAAACTTTCTGAATAGAGCAAGCAACAAACAGCGCAGAGTAGTTTAAGTAAACCCCTGCTCTTCACAACTTATTACTAAAAAGCTTCTGTATCTTGCTTTGGGGTTTCTAAATT
>JAOWBP010004028.1:6450754-6471587 GCA_028571105.1 Tragopan temminckii | reverse complement strand
TCCTCTTTCTCTGATTTCCTGACACCATCGGCCTCGAGGGAAAACTGAACACAACTGTTATATTTTACAGCCACTGGAGCATCCTGGCTGTGAGAGTTTATGAATTAATGCCTGACGACTTGCAGCCCTCAAAGCCCAAGCCACAAGTCTGGTCCCCTCCTCATCGTAGCATAACTCAAACACGATCGGAGACGTTTTACCGAGGAGAAAGAATGCAGCTCTCTCCACAGCTGGTGGCTTTTCAGCAGGCAGCGGGACAGCTGTGCTGCACTCTCCACGGCCACAACCGGTTTCCATCAGTGCAGCAAACAATAGGAGCCGTGTGTCACACTGACACTGGCACGACTTTGTCAGTCTCCTCACGTCACACTGATTTGGCACAGGGCTGCCCTGCGCTGCGGAGCCGGAGGAGCAGTGCTGTTCCAACGGCAGATGGGGCTGCAGTCTAACTGTATTACAGCACAGAGCCCTCAGACACACGCTACCACAGCCATCCTATTTCATACGTCGACTAAATATGTTTCCAGACACAGCTTTTGGCCAGAAAGTCAGTGCCAAAAGCTTCCTCTGCATGACCTAACACAGAAAGCCCGCCAGACTGAGCTCTGCCCAGCCCTCAGCCCCCGTTTCATCTACGTGCTGAGGGAAATGCCTCTGTACTGCTCTGATTGTTGGTTCAACACCTTGCAAGCCTGCGTCCTGCAACCAGAAAAACTGCATTAAGAAGTAATTGTACTAAAATAGGAGAGAGAATACCGGAATTTTATACCCTAGTTAACTCCTTCTTTTTGTTTATTTAACAAATATAAGGAGAAAAGTTGCACTAATTGGAACATTTGCTTGGAAAATGTATTTCTCCATTACAGAAAATCTCCAAGCAGACCATTTACACAAAAAGATTAGTGCGGGTGAGGATGGTTTTTCACCATTTAACTGGGTAATATTATTTCTCAGAAATGGCACGAATTGCACTCGCTCTGCAATCCTATCACAACACAGGCAGTTTTATGGCCTGCTAGGCAATGCTTTTCCTGCTAATAACACTGGGTAAAATGAGAAAGCACTGTAGTATTGCACAGCCTCATGGACATTTTGCTCATGTTTTCCTGCTGGCCGTACTCACCCCCATTCGCTCAGATGCACTGATACGGATCAGCTTTCCTGTCATGCGCTATGTAGAAGGCATGCATTTGAACTACATGTATGTGTCAGCGCAGACATGTCACGAGCACACAGGAGTTACATAAGCCACGTTAGGACTTTCAGATCTCTTGCCCTTCAGCACCAAATGGGAATGGACTGAACACAGCCACATGCTCCGATGGATTCCTGACACAGGCAGGAGCTGCTGCCTGCTCCACGAGGGGCTCCAGGATGAGCGGTTCCTGTGGGCTGCTCTGCCACTGCCTGCAGCTGTAGCACAGAGGAAATGTGTGCCTTCAGACAAGAGGAAATGTCTGCTAAGCAAAAAAAATCCCAACCAAATAGCCAACAAACAAAAGAATTCCAACACTGAGCTCTTTCCGTACTTTGAAACCAGAAGTGCTCCTATGCTATTACAGATGAAGTTCATGTTGACCTTTATAGGTGTAAAGTAGTACTGCACTCTAAAAAAAATTCTGTCAGCTTCTTCACTGATGTACAACTGCAGGTATCTTTTTCTGGTGCTTTCCTTTTCCTTTAAAGACAACCAATGCATTTCTATTCCAACTACAGAATCACTACTATGAGTGATAATGACGATGCGAGTGAAATGAATGAGATCTTCTTTCAGCACAAATAAAACCTGTAACATACTTCACACGTTCAGGATATGGATCCCATGGCTGCTAACAGCTGCAGCTGGACAGGGGGCAGCAGAGCCTGCTGAAGGTAATGAGAATGCACACAAATGCATGAGAAAATTCCTCTGCTGTGACAACCCGACATGGTTCGTCTCTGCCCTACTCCTCAGAACTAAGAAAGCCACGAGGAGATCCAGGCAGTCCCACGTGAGACCTCCTGAGCTCCACGGTGCTCCTGGTATCTCTGCTGCTGCAATGACAGCCCTTCCCATGGCTGAGGGATGGGAATGTGCGCACTGCAGAGCTGCAGGCTGCTCCAAAACGCGTTGTCTGGGGGACAGAACTCACAGGGAGACACTCAGTCTCAGGAAAGTGAAAGCAAAGAAAGCCCTCAGATGCTCAATATGAAGCAGCATTAGGCTTCTAAAGTGTTAGCAGTACTTACGTAGTACTGCTGCACGTGTCATCCTGCACTCCAAAGCCTTTTATGTAAGCTGATAAACACAGGTACTTGCAACTTTTACCCAGAAACAGCAGCACCATGACGTTCAGCAGCAAACATTCACCAAGCCACTCAGTGCCAGGAACGAGCACAGACGGACAGACAGTTCAGCTGCAGAACCACAGCCAGCACAGATCACGGTGCTTCCTTCACCAGGTGCTTGGGTCAGCACTGAGAGGCTTAAGGGCTAAATCACTCTGTGTATGAATGAGAAACAACACTGCTTGTTTGGGCGGCTGCACACAGGAGAGCTGAGCCTGGCCCTGTTAAGTTGATATAAAACAAAGAGCAATGCCAAAGCCTATTTCACTTTCAGGTCAGGTTCAGCTTTGGAGCTGCAGTGCAGAAATGGAGCAGCCCCAGCTCAGGTGTCCTGCCATCAGGAATGGAACCTCGCACACAAACGCAGCGGTATTTCTGTGGCTCTCAGCTGTTGACATCACCTTTGCTGAGTGCAATAAACACGCATTTCCAGCATTTTCCCTTTGTTCTAAGTAATTTCAGGCTGGCAGCTCTCCCTTAGATGCATGCCGGCTGAATCACGATGAAGGCCTTCTCCAGTAATACTTTACACTAACATAATCCAATTAAAAGGAACTTAATTGGTGTGCAACATTCCCTACAATTTCAACATTTTAAAAATGAATAGTCTCGGTAAGTACCAGATGGTGACATGCACTAATTAATCAGGCCTGCTCCATGAATGAGCGTATTAAAATGAAGGCACCTATTAGACATGTGTTTTCAATGCTGTATGCTGCAAAACCTCCCCTTAAATGAATGCCTACTACATTACTGAGCGATACGTACACGCGTGCATTTCATCATTCGGTCTCAAATTAGTGGATATTTGATATAGTTTTCCTTTTTTGCTGTTTCTTTAACTTCAGGCCACTCATGAGAACAGGCCCAGGGTTTTTTTTGCCACTTGGTGGGCAAACGACCCACCAAGCTCTCACCACTGACAGGCATGTCCTCAATCTGAAAAATAAGTGAGGGGAAACCAGCCTGGGCTTCCTCTGCATGAGCGCACCACGAAACCACCACGGCTTTGTGGTTGTGCCTGAAGTGCTTGCAGGGATCTGGACAGCCACTGATCATCACACACAGCGCTGTATGTTAAACATAAGACTGAAATTGTTGTTGTTCTTCTCAGAGTCTGATATATGTATCTATATATCCAAATGTAATAAAAAACATTTTAAGGAACTTTAGGAAAAAGCCCCAAATGGTCCAACTTCGTGCCCCATCTCCTGCCTGGTGGCTGCAGGCTTGGGCAGCCAGCACAGATAACTGGCACTGCAATGTGACATCTGCTAACGAGGCTGCTTTCTCCATGCTGACAAAACAAAGCACACCAAAAAAATCAACCCCAAACCAAAGAACTTTCTCTAATTTTACATCCTTTGTTCAACCTCAAAGGAAAACAGATTCCAAGTGAAGCTAACGGCAACATCTGTTCTGTGCAGGGAGTGCAGCACAGAGAGCTGGGTCAGGGTTCCCAGCTTACAGGCAGTGCCCAGAAGCACTGCGCTCTGAATGACCTTGCAGCACTTATTAATGAAATTCAGATTAAGCAAAAAGTATATAATAAGATGCTGTACAGCATCGCAGTGGAATTTGGATATAAAGGCTAGCATATCAACATTTAAAGACGTGAGAAGTGCACAGGACCTGACAAAAATGAATGAGCATTGAACAATGTAGACTTTGTAGCCAGGAACAGTGACTCAAAGTCTTACTCAAAGTCGTCATCTGGTGGAATATAAAAAAATAAGACCCAAATTTTGTGACACTGATGTGTGACACCACGTTCAGCCACAGCACACAGTTTGCAGCAGGGACTCCAGGAGAGCATGTGAATGAGGCAATGGCACGATGGACTGCCACGGTTTATTCCCACAGTGGGCTAATATTCAGCGAATATCTGATCACTGTTGTAGGAAGCCAGAAGTGTGCTCTGGCAGACTCTACAGGACGGAGATTCCAAGGAATGCTATGCATGGTCATCATTTCTGGTAAGAAAGTTTGTTTCAGACAATATTTTCTTTTGGTCAGAACTGAGTGCACTGGTATCTGTTCATGGCCATAAAATGACAGATCTGCAGGAAACAACGGATCTCTGCTGGATATTAAAGAGGTAATGACCTTAACTTCAGGTCAACATAAACCACGAGGGATGCTCTGAAAGTAATGCCTCCTATTTTTATTATTTTGTCCCGCAATGTCAGAGGTGGATGTTGCCAGTGTGGCAGTAGAGGTTGATATGCACAGCTAACGGTGGTGACTGTGCTGAAAAATTGTGTGTTCCGGCTGAGAATTTGTTCTCTCAGGTAGTGCTATTTGTATTCCATGGAAACAAAACAGGCGGCGTTACTTTTGGAGCAGCCTATGTATAAAACTGCCAACTTACTTCAGATCTATAGCAGCATGGAGAGCGTGCCATGGAGAGTACAACAGAGTCAATGCTGAACAAAGTTCTGTAAAAGAATAGTTGCAAAATTGCTGTGAGAATAGTATGAAACAATCAGGAAAACCACTGGGAGCTTTTCTTTCCTAACCTCCACTTCTGTACTATCTCTCAGTTAAGAAGAGCTTAAATGACATTAATATTTCACAAAAGCAAGTGAGTGAAGGAAACCCTTGAATGTTTTTTCCACCTAAAACCTGTAAGAAAAGAAACATGATAGAAATAACCAACGAACTGCAGCAGAAACCTGCCCTTGGCTACACAATCTGCGATGCTTCACAAGAGAACAAGCATTTCTTCACAATTTACCCAACCCGAAGAGATAATGCCACAGAGCAGCGAAGAGGCAAGAAATATCCTCAGGATCTGCGCAGGTAATGTGATTAGATTCTGCATCATCACATTTACAACAGAAAAAAACAGTAAGGACAAGCTCTCACAGTTAGTTTTCAGGCCCAGGAGACCAGCCAAGGCATGTATCTGAATACAAACTCCTAAGTTCTGACAGGAACAGATTTTTACCTTGTAAAAACTGTTAATAAAATATTTTTCCTTTCGGAAAAATCATCTTTTTTCATTAATATACTGTAAGTTTCTAATGACCAGCTATCATTCAGACAGCACTGCTGAGCATATTCTTTTGGGACACTTTCCACCTGCACAGGAAATTAGTTTTCCTTCCTCCCCACGCCCCAGTAAGCCAATCCTATAAACACTGTTTACTGGGATGCCTAAAGGTGGCTGCATACAATATTCCAAGATCTAGCAGCAAATGAAGGACAAGCACAGAAGCACATTTGCTGAGATGAACTAGCGTAACAATACTTGAAAAATGCATCCTCAAGTTCAAGGCATTTAAGTTTGTCTCAAATCTGTTCAAGAAAAGCTGTGAGCATTAAGTGTAGCATTCGGAGAGTGCACTGTATGACTATACCTTCACCAACTTACTTAATACTGTTACTATGCTACTATTTCTACTTACTGATCCATGTCCTCCTCCCAGGCTTGCTTGAAGTCCTGCCCATCACCTATTTCTCCAGCTGCACATGAAAACATCTGCCACAGTAAACTTTACAAAACTGTTAAACTTCTTGTATTCCCAATAAACAGCAATGAACTACCCAAAAAACACTGCACTGCTTCTGTAGCTACAAAAGCAGGTAATGGTTGTGGTTAACCTTCTGCTGAGCACTGCTTGAAAACAAACCCGTCTGCATCATTCCTGTGTTATTGAATCCATCCATTCTGCAACTCCAATTTACCTGAAATTCTCTTTCATGTACTACTGCAACTTATGGCTCCAAAATTCCCCGCAAAACCCCTGATGCAGCAAAGCATACTATTGCCAAGCATGCATCAGAGTAACTGCTGGGCAGCAAAATACAAAACAGGACTGAAAACAACATTCAGGATCTCACAAAGAAGTAGCTGAAGACAAAACACTACAGTATCAGAAGCAGATAAATAACTTATTGTTATTGGTGGACCGCAGCCATACTGTAAGAGGTTGGCTGGAATAAAGAAGATAAAACGCACTGCAGAAAACCACACGGTTACTTGCCATCAGTCACAACCCCCTACCCAAGAGGCTTTTGATTTAATAAACACTTGAGAGAATTGTTTAGAAATAAAACCCTATCAGGTATTATTAAAACAACCAACCAAACAAAAAACAAACAATGGAGATATTGAAAAGGCTCGATAAATTAAAGGCAACAGCTCAGTGGGGCAGGACTGTGTGAAGCCAACAACGAGAGAAAGCTGAGAACCCAGGGTTGAGCTACAAAAGGCCTCCATGGCCCCGTACCAGAGCTGTGCAATGGGCAAACCCAGTACGAGTGGGGCCAATGGGCAAAATCAGTATGAGAGGGACTTCTTAATTTAAGACTTTCATGATGAAAGCTTGCTCTTCTTCCTACCTGACCATAATGGGCAGAAGAGAAACCATTCTTTTTTTTTTTTTTTTTAATAAGTTCTTAAAAATCACTTGACTGCAGGACGTGCCAATGGTGGCACAGAATGCACACAACAAGCAGCAGATTACACGCTTTCAGTGCAAGAAAATCAATGACAAGATTCTCTGAATACTTCGCTCAATTCTATTTATCGCATCTCAGGAAGAAATACAACACTGAAATAAACACATGAAGATGTTTTTCAGAGAGGAGAGGCCCTTCCTATTAAGTGAAACAAAAAGATTGGGATAGTTCAGAATTGAGACAAAAAAATAACAGTTTGTCAGTGATCGTCACGTAAGGAAGGCAGACTGGGTGTTCTCTTTAGTCTTTCAGGGAACAAGAGCAACAAGCCCAGGAGGCCGTGCATTTACATCTGCAGAAAGACAACTACTCTACATAAAATGCTTCCTGAAACAAGATGGCACTGAGATCAAGAGGTCAGCTGGACTCAGAAAAGGATTAGATCATAGAATCACCAAGGTTGGAAAAGACCTCCAAGACCATCCAGTCCAACCATTCGATGCTTATATGAGACATATATATATGAGACATTCATACAGACACTGAGATACCGACAGCATATTGGGTGGGGAAATTCAGTTTCTGTGCTGTGTACAAGTTGCCTGCCCCATGAAATCTCACAGCAACTGTCAGTCTTTTCACACTCACAAATCCAGTTCTCCCACTTCTTTGCAGCAGATCTGATGCACAGAAGAATCACAGGATACCAGACGTCATATGAAAAATTCCTGTGCTGCTCATCCAGTCTGTTCTACATATGTTTCCATCTTTGTATGGCATGCCCCTTTTGTTTAGGACTTCACCTACAAAAGCTTTCTTCTCATAAAGAGTGGTCGGACATCGGCACAGGCTGCCCAGGGAAGGGTGCAGTCACCATCCCTGGAGGTTCCCCAATGAAAGGGTGGATGTGGCACTGAGGGACATGGCTGGTGGGCATGGTGGGATGGGCTGGGGTTGGACTTGGAGATCCTAGAGGTCTTTTCCAGCATTAATGATTCTATGATTCCCCCTCCTTGTTTTGTAACTCATAATTCAGACTTACACGTCAGCCCTGGAAACATTTTTTGTTCGTTTTCATTTTTTTGTGACAACATTCTCATGTTTGACAATGGAAAAGAGAGGCTTCAGTCTACACTACTTGGGTCAGGTAACTTGACTCTACTCTAGCATACCTTTTGCAGACCCATAGCAGTAGTAATAACAAGGGTAAGGAAGACAGATGAAAGTCTTAAAAAAAGATGAGTGCTCTTTGAATGCTGCCATACTGCAGGACAGAAAAATCAGGATGACAGAAATAATATGAAAGGGATTTCTCTCCACAACTAACCTAAGCAATTTAATAATTGAAAAAAAGTATGCATTACTTGAAAATGCAGATAAATATAAAGCACATACTAATATATCTCCTTCACTGCTTGGTGCAGCAGGTGGCTACAAAGGCCTTGAATCTTCATAAAAATTCCTTCAGTTTTCCATTCCAGAGTAACCGCCTCCTCTCACTGCCTTCTAGTTGCTGCAGTCATTTTGTTTTGTTCTTTGCATCTATGATCAAAGAGAAACACTCTAATTTGAGTATTTCTTTGATAATCTTGAGAACCTAGCTACAGGTAATTTTCTGGTCATCAAAGATAGTTCAAGCAGCTCATTCTCACTTAGACTACTGCTCTAATCAGTGTGTCATTTATTCATCCCAATAAACTATTTTACCAGACGTGAAGAATGCAATAAATTGTCATCTGCACCCATAAGCCACAGCAGTGAGATGAGTGACGAGCTCTAAGTGAGAAGATTAAACATCACTGTTTGCTAATGTTGGTGTTAAAAAGAACAACAGTGGCACTCTAGGATGGATTTTCCTTTGTATCCATAGATATTCTTATCCTTTACTTAGAATCCGTTCCTCTAAAATGGGAAGCAATTGTTGATGAGAATGTTACTGGGGATAAAAGCACCATCACAGGTGAAATTTTATTCAGAAAAGGAATTGGCAGATACCAAAACTCTTCTGCATTTGTAATAAACAAGAACCAGTTTTTTAATATCTGATTAAATGTTGTGTCTGAACGTACTACAGTACTTCTCGTCCTTCCCAGCACTCCTTCCAGGGCAGCAATACCAGCATTCCGTTTGCTGCAGTTTCTCTGTGCATTACCCTGCACCAGCTTCCCCTGTGCAGCCCAAGCAGTGTCAGAGGTGAGAAGAGATGCTACTCCCTAACTGCATTCGCAATGGTATCACCAGCCCCTGGAAAATCTCAAGTCCATGCTGCATAAGTGTTCCAGGCATTGCAGGAAGGGCTCTGCCATGCAGCTGTATCCCTTTATAGTGAGGGAATTCTAACACTGACAGGCCAGAGCTGACGGCCACAGAGACAAGTGCACCCCGAGATCAGCATGGCGTGCTCCCCGCTGTCCCTGCCACAGCTCCTCCCGCTGACCCCTGCACTGTCCCTTCCATGGATGGGCAGGAGTGCTGGCAGAGCTCTCTGATCCTAATTAAGGGGCTGCTGACCATGCTTGAAAACCACAGGTTTGAAGCTGAGCCAGTGTTCACTCCTTGGGTTGAGCCACCTCTGAAACAACAGAACCAAAGCACTGCAAACAAGCTTTATCAAAGGAAAAAGAAAGAAAATCAACAGCAATGACTTTGGAATTCTCTCTTTAGTTCTTTTTTAAACATACAAACGTTTCCTAAAGGAGCCGTTAGCCAAATGTACATTTTGCTTTTTTGCGCCTGACAGAGTTTTTAGAATTCAAAGCTTTTTCTGTCCAGAAAAACCACAGTGTGGATTTTCCAGCCTTGTACTACTAAGATGACTCAATGCTAACCTACAGGGGCCTGAAGATAAAAGCTGAATGACATTCACCCGCATTCTTTACCTTTCAAACAAGGCTTCCTGACAGCATTCTTCATCCCCACACAAGACTGCTGCGATCGACCGCAGTGCAGGGATGGCTGTCCCAAGAAATACGCCGAGCCCTTGGGCATTACCTACCAACCCGGTGGAAGGCTGCTACTCCCAGCCCCCCCGGAGGCTCTCATAGGGAGCTCCTATTCCTGCAGCACTATGCTATCTGAACTCACCTGTTAACAATAAGGACTCATCTAACGTGGACTGGGAGATACAGAGGTTGACACCTATGCCTCTGTGCAGGAAAGAGGCACGAAGAGCAGCCTTTCTGCTGCTCTCTACAGAGATCCTGGACTCAGGCTGTGCAGCAGCACACGAGACAACATCAGGACTCCATCAGATCAGAGAAATCCAAGTCACACTGCCCTGTTACCACTCCAGAGCCATTACACACAAGAGGGTGATGTGTGCCAGCTCCAAAATGCAGCGCACGGAGGAGACGACATGCTCTCTGTAGTCCTCAGCCCTGCCATTTGTTCAGAGAAATCTCTACTGCAGTCTTTAAGGTTGTGAGCTCCAATTTGCCTTAATAACACACGTTGGCAGTGGGAAATTAATGACATAAACAGTACACGGGATCCCAACTGTTAGGTGAATTGCGATGGTAATTGCCACAACTACGCAGACAGTGTTACTGGTTTCTTTTGCTCCTATACTTAAAAAGTGCTATTGGTTTCTACTTTACAGTTTAAAAAAAAAAAAAAAAAAAGCAAATTGGGCACTTGAGCCCTCTCAGTAAAACATGCTGTTCCAGCCTTTAATCCCTAATGACTCTGTGCTTCGTTATTAACACTCCCAGACTGCTGCTCGCCAGAAGACGATGAGGCGTTCCTGGAGCTTCACACCGGTGGTGAGCAGAGTGGAATGGAGCCCTTCCAGCCCTGCAAATAGATTCCTCTGCATGCCAAGTCAAGGAGCTGCCCTTTTAAGCCCAGACTCCTAAAAGTGATAAAAAAACCCTGCCCAATTTTAGGATGAGGATCAGTAACACACCGTTGCACACCAAGCTGAACACAGTCTCGTGCTTCAGCCCTACCAGCTGGCCAGGCCTCACATAGCACACACCACACTTCTGTCATTTCACATCCTTATGAACAACACATTTGGAATGTAAGTTTTGCCTTCTGCATGCCTGCTAACAGAATACATCCATTCAGAGCTCACTAATCATACTCAGTGTGAGGGAAGAAGACATACAGAGGAAGAAAGATGCTTGGTTTTGCCAAGCCAAGGAACCAGGCTTTGACTTTCAAAACTGTTTTAAAAGAAACAAACTTTTCCTTGGTAACTTGGCAGCTCTTTTACAACAGTATCAGGCAGTTATTCGGCAGAAAAAACAGCAATTTGCATAAAGATTCAGGGTTGAATTTCTGAGGTTTCTACATAGATCTGTGGGAAGATTTTATCATTTTTTGTTTTATTTATTCTTTACATACCCAGAGAGTTAACCCTTACAACCATCGCTTTCTTTGGCTGCGTTAATTACCCTGTCTTCAAATCATCACTCACATAAGCACCGCTCGAGAAAGCTCTAAGAAGCCTGTATGTTCACAGTGCTTCCAACGCCTGCATTTCGATAGAAATTGCAATATGTGCTTTTGTTCCAGCGGAGAATTCCTCCAAGCCTGATATAATTCAACGTGATTAACAAAAGGACAGTTTCATAACGCTAATTAGCATTGTGTAGTCAGAAGATAGACTGTGGGCCTGTATCTCTAACGCCCCATGTTAAATTTGTTCTCTAGACATAAAAAGACTGGTACATCAAGCGTATCTTCTTTTCACATTCCGCCTTTCAGAGCAGCCCAGATGAATTGTAATGCACACAGATAGGCTGAAATGCTCAGCAGATGATTTTGCTTGAATCTCAAGTGCGACAAATTAAACGAGATCTTCACTCACTGCCTTGGGAAGAGATGGCAGTGTATTACATTTTACAAGCAACAGCAGTTGGAAATCCAGTTTTGGCTGATGTACATTTCTAATTGCATGCTAAAACTTGAAGACCTAAGAACTGGAAAGGAAAAGAGCAGGAGAGAGACTTCACCAAGATAACGAGAGGGCTGCTTGCTGAAATTAGGGAACATCACTGTTAAGGCCTGCAGTGTTGAGCTAAAGAAGGAAAAAAGCAGATTACTTGTCCTGCACAATGCATTACCTTAGAGAAATGGAGTTCTGTATTAACTTATTTTAATACCCGAAGCCCTAGCAACATGACAACTTGAGTGAGAGTTTGCATTTTACAGGGCATGATGGAAGAATTGCATCAAATCTAAGTAATAAGATAAATCCTGCCTCCAAACTCCGTGAGCCCTTAGTAAGCCCCGATCCATAGGCAAGACAAATGAAATTCTCAGACGTTTCCCAGAATCCCACTGCTTGATAGAGCTATTCATTTCCTGGTGCACACTTCATTTTCACGCTTAAAAAATGAAGCTTAAAAAGAGAAATTAGTAAGAAATGTCAAACATTTTTTGAAAGTCAAATTTCAAACTTATGAAAAATGTGATTCAAACACTCTACCGAAACAGTCTACTGAATGCGTTTTTTTAAAAGCTGTTTTGATAAATTTGATGTGTTATTCCACAATAATGTGGACAAATCCTCTGTTTTCTCGCAGGTACTCTATCTATACTCAAACAGACCCTACATTAGTATAATTCTTACAGATTAATATCCAGGTGGAGAATGGTGGCGAGTGGTACCCCATGGGGGACCTTTATCAACAACATAGACAGTGGGATTGAGAGCATCCGCAGCAACTTTGCTGTTGGCACCAAGCTGTGCGATAAAGCTGACACAACAGGAGGAAGGGATGCCACCCAGAAAGACCTGGATGCTTTCAGAAAGTGGGCACACATGAACCTAATGAGGTTCAACAAGGCCAAGTGCAAGGTGTTGCGCTTGGGTCAAGGCAATCCCAGGTACGAGTACAGACTGGAAGAAGAACTCATGGAGAGCAGCCTTGTCCTTCACTGAGGAGGACTTGGGGGTCCTGATGGACATGAGCCAGCAGTGTGCTCCTGCAGCCTGGAAGGCCAACAGTCCCCTGGGATGCACCAACAGAGGGGGGGCAGCTGGGAGACGGAGGTGATTGTCCCCCTCTGCTCTGCCCTTTTAAGGCCCCATCTGGAGTTCTGTGTCCAGGCCTGGGGCCCCAGTGCAGGAGGGATGTGGAGCCGCTGGAGTGGGCCCAGAGGAGGGCCACAAAGATGCTCAGAGGGCTGGAGCACCTCTCCTGTGAAGAAAGGTTGAGGGAGCTGGGCTTGTTTAGCCTGGAGAAGAGAAGGCTGCAGAGATACCAGTACTTGAAGGGAGCTTACAAGCAGGAGAGAGACTGACTTTTTAGATGATCTTATAGTGACAGGACAAGGAGGAATGGCTTCAAATTAAACAAGGGGAGATTTAGGTGAGATGTGAGAAGGAGATTCTTTACTCAGAGGGCAGTGAGGCGCTGGCACTGCTGCCCAGAGCTGTGGCTGCCCCATCCCTGGAGGTGACAAGGCCATGGGTGGGCAGCCTGAGCTGGGGGGCACCCAGCCTGCAGCAGGTGTTAGAGCTGGACGATCTTTAAAGGTCACTTCCAACCAGAGCCATTCTATAATTTAAAACTTATCTTGATAGAAACAAGTCACAGAAACAATACAGCTAGCAATGGTACACTAAAATCTAGCTGGATTTTCCAGATACCTATTGTAACCAACTTCCCGAGATTACATGGCTTTGCCAACAGTCACAGTTTTAGGGATGCTTCTCAGTGTTGCCTTAGCAGTGGGCGTGCTGTACCAGTGTTACCATTGGGAACATTTCACCACTGCACCACTCAAACTGCTCCAAGTTTTAGCATGTGGTGAACGTAAGCAGTGACTGTCTGCTGCAGCACTCTGGCCACTAAAACACATGCACTCACCTACAGTGCCCCACGTCACCATTAGCAAAGTTCCGAAAAGTAACATCCGAGTGCAGAAAATGCAATCCAGCTTTAAAATAAACACTGTAAATACTCAGTTAACACAGTCCGTGGGCCCATTACATTTTGAGGCCCAAAAGGCACTACGAGGTATTCACAGGATGCAGGGAAAGAACTGAGACTAAAACTTCCTTTGTATTAACAGGATGATCCCTCAACTGGTTGGCAGTGTTCTACAGCGTTAATGCTTCAGGCAGAAGACATTTAACTGTTTCTTCCACGATGCAAGTACAAACACAGCAAATCAACTATTTATCCAGTGCAGATAATAGATTTCTACCCAGTAATTTTCTACTTCTTAAATGTAAATGTCACATGAAAAATTTATTCTTGCTAAATGTTGAACACAAACGTTAACTGGGAAGTAGGAAACGTGGCAATGATCTTTGCATTTTGTCATCACCAACTACTGCAGCCCATCCGCCCCGAAGCGCCTACAGTTCCAATCAATCTGCCTTCAGATTTGAAAGGAGCAAGCGCAGCTTCAGAGAAATGATGGGTACTTTATTATGTGCATTCAGAAAAAACCTGCCACGAAGCATTGCCCCGCTGAATGTTATCAAAGTTCTCATAAATATTCATGTGCAGCATTTGTACTCTAAGCATTTAATCATCGCTTTAAAAAAGAAAGGAATGGGGGAAGGAGAGAGGAAGAAATTACTGCTTCCCTCTGTTCCAACCCAAGGAGTTCAAGGCAACAAAAAATATGCACTTGTGCACGAATGTTCTCAAAATTAAACAGTACCCAAACCAGAAACTTAGAGAAAAGGGACAATAAAGCAAAGGAGCTTAAAAATAAAATTATAAAGCTAATACAAAGGTTGAAGATTTAAAGAAGTAATGTGAATTTGTCAGAAATCACATAAGCAACAGAGGCAGCAGCTAGGAAAGAGCTTGGGCTACCAGCCTTGCTGTGATTTTGCCATTAAGCCACACCAAGATAGCACTTTGCTTTTTGCATTCTTTCATCCACTGCTGTGTACCAGAATCATCATTTTTTTTTGTTTAAGAAATGTATGTAGTTACACTGCAGTTCTGGGTATGCATCTTTTCAGATACTGCCCTCTAGACATACCTCCCCATTCAAGATAGCTGCAGGACAAGATGCCATACAGTGAACTCTTTTGCACATAGTACAACAAGCATGCCTAGTGTTGGCTGAACAGAATAAGCAATATATATAATACTGTAAGAGGAGAAAGTGAGGCTTATTGCTGCGGAATTTGGGTTCCCTTGTGTGTCAGTTCTGTCGGATCGCTGCCATGTGTGCCAGAGTCTGCTCTCAGGTGTATTTAGCAAACCTTAAGGGAGATATTCCGGACGCACACCGGCTTAGAAACAGAAAACAAAACAAAGTACATTGATGTCTTCTACATTCCCCAGGAAAACGGTCTCTTGTGAATGGTTTTTGTCATTTTCATTGTATCTTGCTTGATTTGCTTTACCATCTTGACTGGAACAATAGCGAAGACATGAAAACAAAACCTTTTCCACAGCTTGGTTCTAATTGCATTAAATCTCAAGTGAGATAGGACATTTAAATAAGAAACAACAACTGCAGCAGAGCCTGAGATAACAGCACACTCTGATAGTGTAGGACGATGCATTAAACATCAGCATGCTCCCATCACACGTCAGCACAAGAGCCATTCCTCCTGTGGCACGGCACAGCAGGAAGGCCAGCAGGCACTGCAGCCAGCACAGAGCTCTGAATGAGTCTGAAATGTTAGTGCTCATGCTGAGGTGCCAGGGCTTTCTGTGCCAAGAGCAGCAGGATGCATGGTTCAGCTTCTCAGCGACGGGAGGCAGGCAGCAATGTGAGCTCACTGCGGGATTCATTTCCTCATGGACCACAAGGCAATGCCAAGGGGTAGAAAGTTGTACCTTTAACGTTCTGTCATGATAACCGAGTTCTTTTTTCGTGCTCTTGGAAAACGTATCATCTTTGGGTTGCTGAGAGCACCAATATAAACGCACAGAATGGAGCCTGCAAATACGTGGTCTATAAACACAGTAAAAGCTGTTGAAATTCCACAGCTTTTGTGTTTGATGTTACAAACCACTGCTCAGCTGCACCTCCAGGGCTGGTGCAAATGGGAGTCCACACCCACCTCCCCTGCAGGGAACCAAAAGGGAGGAAAGGGGATTGCTGAGGGGAGGGAAGGAACTGCATCACCTCCCCGCACCCCACCTTTTCCCTGGGCTGGGCAGAGGCACAGCTGCAGGGAAGCAGAAAGGCTGGCCTATGGAAAGAGGGGAGGAGGGCAGTTATCATCTCCCTTTGATTACAGCCAGTTACCAGGCTGACTCAACCAGCACCAAACCACATGCAGGCGATCCTACAGCATGATTTACCAGTGTATGGCTAGAGCTGAACCAGCTATGCACGTACAGAGCTGCGTATCAGCTCTTTTTCCAAAGTCATCACAGTACAATTTCAAAGAAACTGTCTAGATACCCCGAGGATTAACAGACTTATTTTCAGTCAATAAACAGGATCTGTGATTATAAATTCTGTGCTCAGAGAATATAAACTTTCACAGCGGTTCAGTAAATAAAACATTCTTGTCTAAATAGCAAAACATACATTGATGCCCTATTAGAAAGGTAATCAAGTACACAGAAGGAAATTGAAAAAGTTAATTGCCAAGCACAAAATAAAATTTACCTTCTCGTGTGTACATTCTGCAACTCTGACTTGCAACACTGGAAGTGCACTTATGCACTAATTAGCTATGTTTGTGTAGCAAATAGTGCCACAGCACCAAGGAATGACTCCATGCAGAAAGTTGAGCAATAACAGTTAAGAGACCACGCTGCAAGAACATTTTCTAAGTGGAGCTCAGAGGTATCTGCACAGCCACTGCTGGAGATGCCTGTCTGAATTAAAACTGAAAAGAAAATGCATGAAGGTAATCAGAAGATGTGCAACTATGAAAATATTTTGCAAGTAATAAGCAAAGAAGAAGGAATCCAACTTGTACCTCTTTATCAACTCTTGAGTTTGTCTAGCAGTAAGTTCCTTGAGGCCCTTACGCTTATCAGACATTTGTAGGCTACAATTAGATGGAGATGTTCACCTCCTTCTACCCTTATCACTCTACTCATACTGGCTCTGCTCTTCTCCTGACATCTCCAAACCAACTCATCTTCGGAACCTCAGCACAGTAACCTGTGGATGGGGGGGAACAGCAGTTTTCTCCCAGACTAGCAAGTTGAACAGGCTCGTGAAGATAAGAAATAACCATTCAGCCACAGAGAGATTACACTGCATGGCTCAGCACAGCAGTGAAGCTGTTACAGCTCTGCTGTCCTCTGCACCCCAGAAGCAAGTAGTGGCCAGGGGAGAACTTCCAGCAGCAAGTTTTATGCAGGCATTATCATAGAATCATTAGAATCATTATCATAGAATGGCCTGGGTTGAAAGGTTGCCAACCACCAGACCAGGCTGCCCAGAGCCATATCCAGCCTGGCCTTGAATGCCTCCAGGGTTTATGGTAGGACAGAGACCATTCTGAAGCTCTAGGCCTTACAAGGACTTACTCAAGTTGCATAAAAACTTCCAGTCCTGCTCAAGCATCTCTTATAGAGAAGCCCTCAGTCATTCACGATGACTGGGACAGTCTGTCCTAAGCTCTGCAGCCAGGGACCAGCAGACTCCCCAGTGAGTAGCTCAGGTACATCTCCAACAACACAGCCCTGTTCTACCTATTCTCAAGGAACAGGCTAGTGTGGCTATGGGCTGGCATTACCTATTTACAGATGGTAATTACCTTTATCATATTAATTACCTTTAATTTTACAAGAAAATTAAACAAAGAGCTATTTCTCCCTCAAAGAGAGTAGTAATTTGAAAACCTGCTCTTCTTGATCATGAGTTGCAATAAAAGCTGAAAACACCAGGGGCTGCACAGAGCACAGGTCATGATGACCTGAGTCCTGAAGAGAAAGCAAGCTAAGCAGTGCCTCCTGAAAGCAGGGCACCTATAAAAGCAAGTGCCTGTTCTGCAGTTGCAGGAATTCGGCAGCAAAAACACAGGGAGCTTTATTTCACCAAAGCAGGTGTAACAGATCACCCCTGGCCCCACTGTAATCAAGTTACCTGCGTGCATTGACTGCTCCAGGTGACGTGCACCCCTGGTTTGCTATCCAAGTTCTGTCATACACAGGCGGTGGTCTCTAACACCAAGCCTTACAAAGCACTGACCTCAGATATTAGAGAACCCACCGTGCTTTCTAAAGATCCACATGGTCTTCCAATCAGCTGAAATAATGTTTTTTAGCTACAAGTCCTCCTTTTTTTTGAGACCCGGATTGCTTATTGCCCAGGTAGATATCTAAGGATGCGGGTAAGAATTAGGTGTACGGTGTCACCCACTCCTTGCCCCCCTTCCTTGAGATACAAGTACTCCTACGTTGCAGGAAATGAGGGCAGCAGAAAGCTGTGGATCCCGTGAATATAAAAATCGTCTTCAAGTCATGAAACAACCCAGCCCTAATTACAGCCAGCTGGAGACTGATCTCTTTGCAGCGATACTAAGGTAATTAACCCAACACTGACTGATGCCAGACTTGAGGACGCTGCTGCTGTTCAGGCAGCCAAGGTAAGCGCTGGTATCCATCCCTGAAACCAACCTCACTGGGTACCAAAGTCTTTAGAATTGCTCAGGGACACACAGTTGGGGAAATATTACTTCTTCTTGGTTAGGTGCTCTCTTTCTTTAGATGCAGAAAAAATGCCTTTTCCATTTAAAAGACAAATTCAAACATCTTGATTAATTTAACGTCTCTCTAGTAACAGCAATTTTTAGACAAGTTCAGTTCCTCTGGCTTCCAGTTTTTGTTCTATAGCCAATTAGTCTTACACTGTGCAGGAGAAAAGATTTCTGTTGCTTTTTGTTATGGAGCAGTACCTGCCAAAGCTTTTATTTCTAGTCACTAGTGCAAGAAATAAAAAATCTGCAATAGTTTAATTTGGTGAAACAAGAATGGTGCAAGACTTAGAACAGAAAGACACCACAGAAACCACTGATAAAGACACAGTGCAATAAGAAACACAAGCAGTCAGCCATCGTTAGACCCCACACGGGTTTACAAAGAACAACAACCTTGTGCATCCATCCCAGTAGCATACTTGGAGTGTTTTAAAAAATCCGGGTGGGGAGGTAAGAATGTGAAGAATTCCAGAGAGGGACTCCTTCATTCCGTATTTTGTTTTTCCCCACATCTTCTGATCGAGTACTGAACAAACACAGCGCTCCAGCTGTGTGTGAGCACAGCCGGGCACAGGACAGTGCAGAAGAAAGGAGGAAGGGCTGTGTGTCTCTGGGTGCCTCCTGCTGCCTCTCAGGTGCATTTCAGACACGCTGCTTTCTGTTCTCATCCCCTCACCCCGCTCTCAGACAGACCAGAAGTATTTACATAACTGCCTATATGCCATTCCCTAATTGGGAGGATATAGAGCTAATGGAACTGCTTTGATTTACAGTTGCAAAAAATAGCACCGATACCATAGGCTGTAACTCTTCAACATCTGAACAGCACACTAAAAAATTATTTTTCTATTGGCAACTACCTAAGAAATGTATTCTTAATCACACAACGTGACTGTTCGCAGGTGGAGATTTACGTGTGGAGATTATCTGAAGCTGATCGTTCTGTTAATTAGCAGAATCTGAAATGTGTTCAGTGATTTTTTTTTTTCCCTGTAAGAAGAATGGGAATGCATTTCTTGTCAATGCTATGTCATACAGTATGAAACTAGATAAGAATAAAAGGACCCAGTATGAAAAAACACAATCTAATAATCACCAACTCAGCAGCTCATGAATCAAAATCACAAAATACAGAACGCCAGTTTCACATGATGGAAACTAACAGAGGCTGAATTGGTTACAAATATTGAGGAAATGAAGATGGGAGGCTGTGCTGTAAAGAAAAGGCTCCTTATCTGCCAGCCTCTGGAAATGCACAGCTCCCACAGCCAGTGATCCCACTGCCTAAAGAGCTAAAAGCCGGCAGCTGAGTCGATTCATGTGAAACACAGGAGCTTGTCGAAAATGACGAGCCGTGTCGGTCTGGAGCTTCACAAAGTCTATGAGATGATTTTTCCATTTTGCCGGACCTGCTCGGTTAAGTTTCCAGGGAGAGCTGCCGCAGCACCAGCAATCCAAGCACACAGCCATCAGTCTCCTTTTGTCAGACGAACCATCAAGGACGACCATTTGAACAGAGCTGCGATGGGACTGATTTCACAGGTGAGCGTCAGTGAAAATGAAGACTAAAGCAAGCTGGTGAAAAAATCACAACTGCCCTTCGGAAAGAATTGCGTATAGGGACATTAAACAAATACTTTTATGTTGCCGTTGCTTCCTGTGTTGATGTTTCCATCCTGAATCATCATATTCAATCTTTTAAATGTCAGCTGAAAAAGTATGGTTGGGCCTAAAAAGTAGCATGCCAGGTCTCAGGGAAGGACAGCCTATTCTTAACCCCCCAAGCCAAGCACACCTTGAGTTTCCTATCTCTACCTGAGCCCCAAGTCTTCACTGTGAACCTTGCCTTGATTGTTTGGCAACCCTTTCCGCAGGGGCTGGAAATGGATGAACGTTGAGGTCCCTTCCAACTCAAGCTATTCTGTGATTCTGTGATTTACAGCTGGGCAAAGCTTAATGCCTATGGTGTAGCAATGTGACCCCGTGGCTCCTCATGCCAGCAGGAAGGCGGCCAGCCGGAAACACAGCTCTGCCCAGAATGGTTTTCCAATCGTAAGTACAGGGCAGTTGATACAGCAGGTGAAGTTAGGCAAATGGTTCAGGAATGCACAAAGGAAACACACTATGCAAATGTAAAAGCATTAAAGGAGTCTTTTCATGGTTATCATCTTAAAAGCACATTTAAGCCAATAACCCTACCTCCCCTTATGCAGGTACTTAGTTATATCTATAGCATACACCAGCACGCCAGGCTGCCTCGGTGCCAGTACCTTACACTCCTTCCTTGCTCTATGTGCCAAATCAAAGAGAAGGAACAAAAGCTGGTGTTGTTTCTGGGAAGAAGTGTGTTCCGTAGGAAGGAGCGGGCCGTTCCCTTTCATGCACACAACCTGTGTGAAGGAGTGGGCTAGGGGCACCTGTCTGCAGACCAGACCAGAGGCAGCGCAGGGCTCACCAGGCACTGCCACGGAAGGCAGAAGGCAGCGTGGTGGCTGTGGGACA
>JAOWBP010004028.1:6426120-6444893 GCA_028571105.1 Tragopan temminckii | reverse complement strand
AGGATGCCATTGGCCTTCTTGGCCACCTGGGCACACTGCTGGCTCGTGTTCAGCTGAGCGTGGACCAACATTCCCAGCTCCGTTTCCTCTACACAATCTTCCAGCCACTCTGCCCCAAGCCTGTAGCGCTGCCTGCGGTTGTTGAGGCCAAAGTGCAGGACCTGGTCCTTGATCTTGTTCAACTTCATCCCACTGGCCTCAGCGCAGTGCTCTTAGCACTGGGTGCTCCTCCTCCGAATAATCTTAAAACTCTTTTTGCCTTCCCTGACCAAATTTTTAATTCCTCATTTAAATGAACATCATTTGAAGTTGCCCAAGCACTCACGTTTAGTACTTCCACAGCTTCATACACAAGGATTTACCATTTTATCTCCAACCTTCCTTTTCTGTCATAACATAGTTTTTAAAATTTTGAAATAAGTGCATTGGGTGGCGTTTCAAAGTTGCAATGAGCAACGAGATGTCTTACTTTCTCCCCTGAATGCCACCAGAAGGCAGCAGACAAAGTAGAGATCTTCTCTTCGCACAGGCTTTACAAAATGATGGGGTCAGCCCCCAGTGACACTGGCCTGTGCTTACTGCTGACATCCCATGCGGATCATCCATGCAGAGATGGGATGACATCCCATCTCTGGTGATCCCATATGGGCCTCAGACTCCACTACAGGCAAGCAGGAGCATCAGCTGTGATATATTTTGACTGACCCTTAGAACAGGCATAAGCAGAACATTCACTTATTAATTATAATTGCCTTACAAAAACTCTGGCAGGTGGCAATACAAGAACGAGCAACAGATTCTATGGTGGTAAAAGAAAAAACAACAACAACAACAAAAAACACAAAGAAAAGCAAAGAAAAAGCTCTTTTAAATATTGGACTGCAAGTAATGTGTGATTTGTGGTAGACTGAGAAAGCGGAAAAGAAAAAAAAACAACACTAGGAGTGATATATTTTTAGGAACGGCCTTAATAGCTCTGGCAGAAGGGACTTTTGGTGTTCAAGGTCCCAGGGAGTGCCCCAGGACCAGTGCACCTACAGCAGGCCAGGGGGCATACACCAGGGGCAGGGCTGGTGGAGGAGCTCTGCTGGCAGTGGGAGCTACGCTGGGCAACTCTGCACCCTGCTCTGCCCACAGCTACCGCAAAGGCACCACATCCCAGAAGGAAGCAGCAGGGGAACAGCTTTGCTCCACCTTCCCACCGTAACCAGAAACTCAATCTTTCCTCAAATGTTAAGCCACGTATGTGGGCCATTAGTCAAAATGCCTTTCTTTTAAATAGCCTTACCAGCTATGACATTTCATGATATTATTTTTACTCTGGTCTGTTCCAAAATTCACACTGATCTTTAGAAAAATTCTTTCCAAAATAAATCCTAAAGCATCTTCTATATATTGCTGTTATATCTCATTATTTTACATAAAAGCAGATACTAAGATAAATGGAAGCGATCAAAAAGTGGAGTACTTCCAAGAAAATCACTGATGCTTAAGCTCTGCCAACTGCCAACCCTCACCTTTTGACATCTCGGTGTGGTACCACTCAACCTTGCAGTGAGAAAGGCAAGAACAAAATACTATGCATATCTCAAGCAAGAAAGTGCAATAGAAACCAACTTACAGTGGTCAGAAGAGCCAGAATGCAAAGAAATGCAACACAACGCTGCTAGCACTGCATTAGGCAGCTCTGCCAGCCCAGAAGCAGCATCAGGAACGCGGCTAACCAGGCTCAGTCCCCATAACAGCAAGGCAGAAAGATGGGTCAGGGCTTGCAGTGCTCTGTGATTGGGAAACCACGCTGAGCGCTGCAGCACAAGTGCTATTGCTGGAGAGATGTTTTTAGAGAAGAGAGCTCTTAAGTGGGAGCGTGGCCCTCCAGCAGCGGTCCGCAGGCATCATCGAGGGCTGTGCTCCTTCTCCCTGCACACAAGCTGCTGTATTAACACAGATGTGCAACTCTCAGAATTAAGTGTGATGCTGAGCTTCAGTAGCACTGTTAGCTAATGGCGAGCTGGAGGAGAGCCCTGCTGGCTGCATATTGTCTGCTGCCCTTGGCTGCTTCCGTACTGCACAGTACGCTTTGTTTCCAGCTTGCAGCTGGTTTGCACAGCTCCAGTTGTGAGGCCGCCAAAAACACTTAAACTCCAACCTGCGTTTAGCGAGAGAGAGCTTTAAGAGATCATTTTTTCTTTCTGCATTTTTATTTTTGAGAGATGGAGGTGAGGCAGGTTACAGACTTTCCTCTCGTGTTCAATTCACATGCTGTGGAGTACTGGCCAAGTGGATGCTTTTAGCTACACTGCAAAGACATGAGAAGACAGGGCAGGTCAATGGCGGATAATTCTGGGGAAAAAGCTGTGGAATGCTTTCTGAATTTTTATGTCATTCAAATACTCCTCTAGAAAATGGTTTTATGAGATGCTGGGTCAGAATGCAACTCCAAACCACAAAGTCAGGGACAGAGTAGGTGACTGCCATGGAAAAGCGATTCATCTGTGCAGAATAAAGCATTAACTTCAAGTATTAACTAAATATAACAGACTTCATCTGAGAAGGGATGATGCGGTTCAGCTGATGAGATTCAAAATAACAGAGCCAACAGCTGCCAATCAAGCAAAACTGCCAGCTATCAAAGACGGTGCAAAAAAGATCAGAAGGATTATAAATACAAGGAAAGCCTCAGAGAGGACAAAAATGGTGTAAAACACAATAGCAACCCAGCAGAGCAGACCAGAAATCCCACGCGTCCTTCACGTGCTTCTGGCAGCATCCCAGACGCTGAGGGCACATCCAGCACTTTCTCCAGACCCTCAAGCCCAGCACCGTGCAGCTCAGAGACTTCCTGAAAAGGCAACGGCCTCTTTGTACTCGACAGCCTTGTATGGAATTTTCCTTCATCCATTTACCCAGTTACCTTTTGAACTCATGTAAAATTTAGTATCCACAACATCCTGGGGAAGGACATTCCGTAGCTGAAGTACCTTGCTGTGTGTCTGAGCTGCCAGGCGCTGGTGCAGAAGGAAAGAAAACAGATGAGAAGCTCACTCTTGCATATCACCTCCATTCACTGTTCCCTAAGCCATTCTGACTCTGATTTCTATTACGCAGTCATCCAATCGTCCATCTTCATGACGGCCAGACTCTCAAAAAAGACTTAAAATTTCAAACCCCCTTCAGATTTGCAGTCGAAATCAAATGATTATACTCTGCCTCTGTCAAGTTTTACAGAGCCCAAATGATCTGGGGGGTTCCCTCTATCCATCCAATTGCATTTGCCTGTGCTTTGTACCCTTTTGCTCCATCCACACAGACACAGAACCGTGCTACGGGCAGAACACTAATGAGAGATTTCACGTTATAATTGTATTTAGATTTAAGAATAAAGAAATCACAGCAGTAAAACGAATAGCAAATAGATGGGCAGTGGGAGGTGGCACAGGGGGACGAAGAATGACTGTGTGATCTTACAAATAAAGAGCAGAAGTACTGATTGTGAATTGCAGCGAAGGTGAGGGGAGGTCATGACAAGTGCAACCCCCTTCGAGTAAACATCTGATGTCAAAAAATGCTTCAAAACAGACCCACAATGGGCTCTGCACGCACGCATTTGGAATCTTCCTCTTTTGTAAGCTGCTGTGCAAGGTCAAGTCTGAGTGCAAGAGCTGCGGTGTTCCTAGAGACTGCTAATGCTCATTTGCTGCTACAAAACGAATCCTGTTAAGCTTTTAGAGAAACGACTCTTTTCTAGCCTCCAGTATCTCAAACACCAAAGAATCTATTAGAAAATGAGGGAACAAGACACAGGACACACATGCACGCAAGGTATTCTATGTGATAGCATAGCTTATATCTCTTCAGATAAAAAATGTGATTATAAATTCTCTATGTTGAATTAAAAATGATAGCTTGCATTATTCAGTATTAACTACTGCAAGTGCCATTCATTAGAATATTTAGATTCCTGTAGCCTGCCCAACACCTGTTACAAGCTCTTACATTCACTCACTTGCAGTGCTGCCCAGATGCAGCTATTCAGCCTTAGGTCCACCCCCCAGTAAACTGCAGTACATGTACCTCATGTTCCCAAGAGTAAGACAGGGGAGGTTAAAATAAATACATCAATAAAAATCCCAGTGGTGCTGTGTCACAGCCGAGCTCTCTGGCTTAGCAGTTCAGTTATAATTGAATTTTGGTGGCTGCGAGTTTTTTGCTGTGCTGATAAAATCCCTGCGAGTAGGTAAAATTATGATGTTCTGAAAAAAAAAAAAATATATCTCTATTTCTACAATCTTACAAGACTGTACAAGGCATTGATAAAATGCAGTATTTATCCATCACATTTCAGGACTCTTGGAACTGGGCAGAGGTAGCAGACCTCCAACAAAGCACAACAAGGCCAGGAGGAAATACCTGCATGTACCACATATGGCTGCGCATGAAAACAGGCACATAAATGGGAGAAAACACTCATATTTACGCACTGTGTAACACATTTCTCACAGGCAGACATGAAAGTTTTCATCGTGAGACTTCCTGATGTAACACGGCCATAAGCAGCCGCAGTGCATCAGCAGTCAGTGGGAATAAAATGAGTGCATTACACCGGGGCTCTGCTAAGTTTGCAGTGGGGAATTCTTCATCTCTCTCTGCTGCCCACTCTGCATAAATGCATCCAAAGCGGAGCTGCTGCTCTGGCACGATTTTCCTGTAATCTGATGGCTATTATTGTCTCAAATCCCATTTGCAGGTCATTTCTGTATGAACTGAGCTGCTTGAAATCCTTCCTGCTTTTCTCCTTTTAAATCTAGGGGAAATTCGAACAGCCCAGCACCAACTGACAGGAATTTACTTGAACCATTTATTTAAATACTAATGTTTTCATGTTGCTGCAGCTTAACAGCTCGGATTGGTTTCATGCCGACTTCCTTCTCTCCCTCTCCTTGAGATAAATGCATTAGTTTGCTCAGTGCTGAGAAGTGTGGCTGAAAGAATAATGCCCATTATTTTCTTTTATGCTCAGACTCGTTTCCACGTAGAATCTGGAGCATTACACAGAATTTATACAGGCAGGAAAGTGCATACCATTGTGAAAATAACTACTTTAGGTTTGTAAACGTTTTTGCTTGTTTACTAAGGTAACCATAAATCCTCTCTCCGCGTGTAATTGAACAAATTTGGATGTGATTTCCCTTATGCCAAGGAAGCAAAGTGATTATTCACCCACCTTTGAGGAAGGCAGTTAAAAATCTGTCTATGCAGATCAGACTGAAGTTCTTTTATCTCTCTATGTACCAGATAGCACTGTGAATCAAAGCATCACACTTGTCAGCATCTTCTTCCGTGCCAGAGGGCTGAGAGGGAACTTGACCTAAATAGGCGAGTTTCCTCAACTTTTTGTTTTGAAAACGATGACAGGTCACTTTGTTTGGTGCAGACAGCCTCGCTTACTCAAACTTGACGTTTCAAAAGCAGCTTAATGCCATTTTCACTGATTACTGCTGGAGAACTCCCCACCAGACTAAAAGCCAACAGGAAATTTGTTGGCTGTAACAGGGCAAGTAATGATGTTTAATATAGCTTGGATGTCTGTCAAAGAAAGGCAGAAATCATGATAGCTGATGCTACCACAGCAGTCCCCCATAAAAGTGCAGCTCCCAGGAGCAGTGACAAAGCCTCCTGCCCAAATGTGTTCTCCTCATCTTCACTGCCCATTGCAAATTCTGACTTCCAGAAGGTAAGCCTCAACTAATGGCTTCTGCTTCACGGTCAAAACTGCCAAAAGCATCAAGGATGCGCATTAGTCCTTCCCCCTTTCAGCAAAAAGTCCCTGAGCTATTGCTTTGTAAGCTGCTAATGCCTGGAGACCACTGCAGCACATAACAGTCCTAGATGCAAATACAATGGAGAAAGACGTGTCATGAATATTCAGTGATTTGCTTTGTTTGAATGGGGATTTAAAGCCCAAAGCAGTTCTAGCATCTGGAAGCTCTCAGCCACCAGAGCCCTGAGCCCCAAGCAGCCCCCCGACCTGAGGAAAAGGGCACAGCACCCAGCTGCTGCCTGCCAGAGGCACCCCTCCAGCTCTGCAGCATCCTGCTCTCCTCTCACAGCACAGGACAGTTCCCAGCAGAAGATTTCTTCCTCTCTCAAGCTAAAGCAGCTTGTTAAACAGTAGGTTGCATTACCTGGCACACAGAACGATGGCAAGAGAAATATTCTGTAAAAATCACTGCTGCTTCTTCTACCCTGTTATTGAACAGGAATTCAAATGGAGCATCCTCATTTTTAGACTCGCTGGATATGTGAAGCCTGGGGAGTTCTCTGACACAGAAGTACATATCTCAGCCTGCCTTCTTCCTTCACTGACTGCAACACTGATGGGGTTCTTCTTTAGCATAACATACGTTTTCCCCTAATTCTTACCATTAGTTATAATACAAAAATCACCTAATTACAGTAATTTTAAGGCCACTAATGGAGACTTAGCTTTGATTGGGTGTTACAGGTGACACAATGAGAAGACAGCCTTTGCAACAGAAGGTCTATAGTTAGATACCTTACACATACACAGCGTTAATGGTATAAGCAATGCTCCTTACCCATGCTGCCTTTATTGAAAGCGAGTTGCTCAACACAGTTACAGATGAAAGATGGATCAAAGAAGATTCACTCACTTCCTTGCCTTTGCTGTCAGCCTTGTGGTTCTGCTTCCTCTTCTGTGCTCAGCATCCCACTAGCACAGCAGGCAGCTCTTCACTTCTGCCAGGTTCATTTTCTGCCTAGTTAGTGAGTTAAATCAGCTGACAAAGCTCAGAGGTGCTAGCACCAACCCAGCTGGGGAAGGAAGGGAAGGGCAGAGCAGAGCATGCAGAACTTCCTCAGCAACAGCAAGTTGCTAGGTTGGATTACACCCTCATAGATAACTTCACATTGAGAGTAATTCTCAGGTTGTCACATCAATCTTAACCCTATCGCTATTATCTGCAAGGCATACACTACCTCACTGTGGGGTTGCAGTTTGTCTCTAGCATTAGAGAAAAATCCAATAGAACTGGAAAAGCTGATAGCAAATATTTCAAGTGTAAGCAATCCTCATTCTCTTCCTCATCTGCACTGGTTGGCCCAAAGCCGTGTCACTGGAGCAACATGCTCAAAAATATGAGCACTGAAAACCTGGTGGAACGCTTCAGCTGAGCAACCACAGCATGCACGAAGTTCAGCATCAAATGGTGCACCGGTATTTTGTGCTGACTTCCACAGTGCTCCCGAAAAAGGCTGTGACCTGCACATCTACTGGCTTTCAGGAACTGCATTTGAAAACCTTGTTTAATTGAGGGAAGCTCGAGCAACCAAAAAGGCTGCCTACACCTCATCAGCATCCCTGCCATGACTATGCTTTGTTTACTCAATACTTTATTGCTTTAATTTAACTAAGTAAGGAACTGACCTGGGCTAAATCAACACATGGATTTCAAATAAACTCAAGAAAATGAACTAGGAAGTAGCAAATACTTTGAATTCAAGTTGTTCGCATACCTCTTTCTTATATTTCCCATCTCTCTCACTTTCAGGCGAAGCCTTAGTTTCTAGACTTTGGCTCCATTATTACTTGTTCAGCAGAAGAATAAACTTAAGCACTCCTACCCCTCCTCCGCCAGCTCTTTGCTCCTACGCCAGCCTAGCCAAGCCAACAGCAGGCAGCTGGTCATTTTTGGCAGGGCTGTTCTCCTCCTGCTGAATCACTTCCCGACTCGGTTCACCACGAGGCTGCAGAAACACACGGGTCGGCACAGAAGTGGAAATGAGTGACCAGCAGGGACAGGAAGGTGAGCTGCACCCAGCTGCACTGCCACCATCCAGACAATCCTAGCTGCGATCTGCTTTGCTCTTACACAAGATAATCTAAAGAAACATTGAGAGATGGGACAGTGAGGACAAATTAAAAATGAGGGAGGTAGGGAGCAGACTGAGCGTGGAAGTATTTAACCAACTAAATATCAAAGCGATTGCTTCTATGCACCCCTTAAATCGCACAAGTCCTAAGTTCTGGAGGAAATTTAAACACATCAAATAGCATATTTGCATTGCCTAAATGAAATCAAAACCTACAGAACAGGGCCACATAAAATCACCCAAAGCACTTATCGCTGCTCACAGAGCAACTTTCCCAGACAGTCTGTTAAATTCTAAGTCCACAGTTTTACCTTCTCAGCCCTGCAAAGAGCAAAGTCCTTTTTGTGAGTAATGCCACTGCCCAACCTCTAAAGAAACAGCAACAAAGTTAAATGCAAGAGTTTAAGAAAATGCCTCAGTGTAGAACTACAAGTGTTTTTGGAAGAGGGAGGTGGATGCAGTTCAGCATTTCACTCCTGCTTTGGTTTCTAATTATGTTTTCAAAGATGCCCAAGTGCCTGCTTGATGAGTTACAGAAGAACTAAGCAACGTTCTGGCAGCTGCTGCAGGAACTGCTGAATTTGTCACTTGATGCCAGTGGGTGTCAAGTTCTATGAATGGAAGGGTTTTCCAAGTTTCCAGCAGTCCACCGGGCCCAGCAGGGACAGCTAGGTGGTGGAAGCCAAGCTAAGAAAACCCTTTTTGATCCCTGAAAACAAGTTCTGAGCATTCAGTTGACTTGGAAGGCTGAAATTTCCATAGAACCCTTCTCCTGAGATGGTCTGCATGGGGCTAACTGCCACGGAGCTCTGCATGCTGACTGATCGCAGTACGAGGCTGGGGAGGCTTCCAGAACTTGGTGGCCTCCAACAGAACCATTTACACACCTCGGTGTTCGACCCCAGCAGTTCCCTTTAGCCAGCGCAGGCAGACTGCAGGTCTTATGTCCCAGCCCATGTCCTAGTACAACCACCCCACTGTTTCACTTGGTGTTTATTAAAAATGCCTGTATATGTCACACCCTCCTCCCCCCTTTCCTCCACTGTCCATTACACTGCTAACTTCCAGAATAATATGTAGGGCTATTTTTTTTTTTGCATTTTTTTAATGCACATTTGTTTATGTAACAAAACATCTAAGCTGCGTGGTTAGAAACACTGATTATAAACTACCAATTTTTGTCCTAACAGAAGGATTCGATGACCACACTGTTTCTTTTACCCAATAAACAAACTACAATGGACACAGGAGGCACTGACACGCTGGGAACTACAGTTTTTCTTTTACCTAATCCCCAGGATTTCAGCAGTCAGACGGATACAGCGGTGGAAGGTTCCACGCTTATGACTCATGTTACAGTTTTTCCTCTCTCCTATTGTTTTGCAAATACTTGGCTTAATTTAAAATCCATTTCAACCAGAAGCTTCCAGTCGCAGCGGAAACTTAACAATCATATACTGCAGATGAGTAATGCTTCACGGGTGTGCCTCTGCAACATCTTCAACTGGTCTTCCTCCATTTGGGCTGCCACGGCCCTACCCTCATCACTGCTCCTGAGCTCCTGGCCCTGGCTGAGTGTGTGCCCAGGTGCTGGCGTGAGCCCAGAGGGGCAGCTGGGGAGCTGGTGGGGCTGGAAGGGGCTGATGCAGGGAGCTGGAGGGAAGGGACCTGCCTGTAAGAACCGTATGAAGGCAGCAAGGCAAGACTCAAGCTGCTTCCATCAGTAATGACGCGCAGGGTAACAAACTTCCCCAGAAATAAATGCAGAGAATGCACAACGTTCTAACATCACGTATCCATGCAAACCATTTCCATCGGCCTATCACCCTTCAGACAGGGAAATTCCCACTATGGCATCAATAATAAATGCATTCAGCTATCAGTTTACCTACTAATGAGTAGCTTTTAGCACAAAGAGCCCACTCAGGTCTGGTCTGGAACACGAGAGCATACTCAATAATTCAGAAGACTCAATTTTATCCCAAAAGATAAGCAAACAATTTGATGTCTACTCAGATTTCCAGACCAAATGGAGGTACGGCATTACAGAAGACATTAGGATTTATCAGTCAATAAAATATTCTCAACATATTCTTCTGGGGAATGGGTTATCCACCTTTAAAAGACCACCTTATTAGAGACTAAACATCAGGGACCTTAGGAAACTTGTTCTCTTGAAGATTATAACAAAAGATTTGAAAATTGTTCAATACTGCAGATGCTGAAGATCTTTTCAACTTGACAGACTACATGGACAATGCGTAGGTCTGCTCTGGTTGCACACAGTATGAAATATAAACATCCTACACACGCTAAGACAAAATTCACACTGAGCACAGAATGCTCTGACAGTACAATACAGAGAAGCAGACGATAGGAAATAACAGCACATAGACTTGCACTGGGACTAAAGACACACCTGACAAAACAGATTGCCTCCAATTCTGTGCCTGGCCATGATCCCTGAGCCAACCACGACCAGCAACAGGTGAGAGTATTTGGGCAAGTTACTGTGCCACAGATGGGTATAATCCCCCACCCACCCCAGTTATGGCCAGAACTGGGGCCCAAAAAACCAAGGGCCCTCAGCCACTGCTCATAAACCTCCCCTCCAGACCACTGGCCATCCACACAGCCCTCCTTTGGATGCTAACTGTACTGTCCTTCATTAGCTACCCATCTCTCATTACTTTAACATGAAGGACAAAAATACTTCGAACACAGATGTGCTTCAAAACCCACGCCTGTTCCATTGCTACAAAAAACACCATTTTGGTGTAGATTGCTCTGAAACAACAGCAACTAAAGAGCATACAATTTCCTTAACTACAATTCCCTTTTTATGAAGGACCCCCTTTAAACAAATCCCTCCGTATTACACGCAGTGAAACGTAGAACAATGCGGCCTTTCTGGAGACACGTGGAGCTGACATTCGTTCTGTCCTCTTACCATTCTAATATTTGCCTTCTACAGGAGCCTTACAAACAGCACAAGCAGAATCTGACTGCTACGGTTATCTGAAACCATTTGGGGGCTGCAAGTGTGTGTGCTGGGGGGGGGGGAGAGTGGCACTTAAAGATCATAAAACAGAAAAGGCATCAAATAAAGCAAGGAAGGGATAATTAGAAATCCCTTACCACAGTTCATGCTTACTCTTCAAGACCACCAAAAGAACGGTGATCACAGAGGGGTTTCGGTGTGTTTTGTTCGCTTGTTTTTGTTCAGCCTTTTTTTGATTATTTTTTCACCATTCCACTGCTAAAACAACTTTTTAAAGCCTCCACTGATTGAAATGTTGGTCAGCAAAATGACAGAAAAAAGCCCTGGGGACCCAGGCAGCTTTCTGTTCTCTGCTACAGGCAGCAGGTAGCATCAGCGAGGAAGAAGAGCTTGCATAGCATGGTTTTATGGAAAGGTGTGAGCTTAAAGCAAGATAATCACTATATAGAAGCAGTGCAGTTTGGTAGCTTATCTCCAGTCCTTCTCGTTTTGAACTTCTCATTTTGAACTCCTGGAAGAAAAGGATCTCACCTGCAATGGCTACACAGCTTTGTAAAGCCCCTACTTGAATACAGCAGCACAGCCAACAAATAGGAGCTCCAGAAAACACGTTGCTCCTTAACACAGCAAAAAATCAGATGCTGTAGTGCCAAAGTACATCACAGCATGTATGTGCAGAAGTATTTTAATCCCTGTGTGCACTGTATCAGAAATTCAATAAAGCTAGCCCAAGAAACTCAAAGTACAATTGCAGCACCTTTACATTATACGAGTAGTGTATGGGGCCTTTCTGGAAACAAGCAGCGTGTAATGCATTTTTGCACTGCATACTGTTCTCCAGCAGGACAGGAGGGATCAGGAATAGACTGTACCTTCTCACATCTTCTTTTTTAACCAGAAAGTATCCACTTTAACCTACCTATATCAGGCCAACTAACAGCAAGCAACCAAGAGTCAAGATTTGCTAGGGTCAAACCCAGCCCTCTATCACATCATTTATCTGGGCGAGCACTCAGCTCACAGCACACTTCTGCCTCAACACACAAATGCTTTTTCCTCACAGAAACACTTTTTCTAGCTTTTAGAAGTAATACGATTTTTGAAAACTGTTCCATCTCCAATGAGAGCATTACGATCAGCTGTTCTAACTGAAATCCCCATCTTCCCTAGCAGCTCCAGCTCCTGCAAAGCAACCAAGCCATCCCGAGCTTTCTACTGACCCCACCTGCCAAAGGAAACGTACACACACTTCTAAATGGGAACAGCAGAAAATGGAGAAGTATTATTTAGTAGCAATGAAGCTCCAGTGGGCGAAAAATATTCTTGCTCTTCTTGGAGTGCCAGTTCTCAAATGCCCTTATTAGTTAGCTTCCTTACACAAGCAGCATTTACCTGGTTGGTTTTATTCCCACAGATTTTTATCTTCAAATATCTCTTATGTAGATTCCAGCAAGTTACAGATGATCTACAGTAACACTTCAAAGACTCATACTTGAGTGTGTGAAAATTACATCATGAGTATGTTATACTGAATTTCCCAGAGCGGAGTTTCCTACAGTTTTATTGACCTCAAAGTTACACATGCACACTGGTTTGTTTTTGCACATGCCGTGACAAAACTTCCCACGTAAAATCTTACAGTGTGGACCTATTAGGCACTTCCTAGCACAAAGTAATAGGATGTATATGCTAACTCTTTCGTGCTGTATGTAAGCAGTGTGCACACACCAGATATGCCTACATGGAGGAGCACACAGGCACACACCAGGGCACTCAATGTGTCTGGTCTAGTATTAACTAGACTAGGATTAAATGGCGAGGCCAGTGGCCCTGCACGTGGCAGGGGGGTTGGAGATTTATGATCCTTGTGGTCCCTTCCAACCCTGGCCATTCTGTGATTCTGTGACCTTCCTGCCTTGCACTGATCAGAATTGATGTCTGCAAAATGGCTTGGAGCCTTCTGCCATACAACTGGCTTTCAGGTAGTTTAAATGCTACACTTCATTAGCTATTTCCTCTATTCAGTCACCAACAACCCTCATCTGGATCTTTTACACTGAGACTTCACATGGTATTTTGCGATGCAGTTTGTGACACCAAGCATACAAAACCTTGATGTTTTCTACTTTTTCTGATGCGCAGTTACTGTACACAGCACTAGAAGTCATTAAATATGTATTATCTTTAAGTTCTGTATTTTAAACTCTAAACATAATGTAAACTGCAGACGTCAGAGCCTTTCTGTCTGTACAGACACACTTGGTGCTGCTCCTCCTCTGCAGGCAGTGCTGGAATCAGGTAGGAACTGCTGAGGCACAACTGCTGAGGTGCTCCCGAGGGACAGCTACAGTTTCATTGCTTAATCGCTCCATCTTTCCATTTTGTTAATCATGTAGCTGAATAAGAATGATCTGATAGTACTTGTGCATTCGCTGTAATGAGTCCCTGGAAAGAAACCAGGAGTCAAGCATGCCCAGGTCTCCTGAACGAGCGGAAAAAACTTCTGCACAAAGAATAAAAGCATCTTCAGTCCATATACACCAACACTTTCCTTCTGATCCCAAATCCCCGTTCTGTTCCCAAGGAAGAAATGAAAAACTTTCACACTATGTTGCTCAGCAAAGTACAACGAGCAGTGCCTGAGCCAGCAAACCTCCCAGCCCAGCTTCCCTTCCAGGCCACAGCATATCCATCTCCTTTCTTCCAGCTGCTCCAAGCCTTGCGTAACAATGCCATTTCCTGAATTCAGACCTCTACAAGTAAACCTTCAGGCTGACTAATACTTTCTTCCCTTCAGCAAGGCATCCTTATAAAACTGAGGTCTTCACGTTAACCCCAGTGAAAAACACCCAGTGAGAGAGATCTCATCAAGAGAACAAGATAGTGCTTTCATAGAATCATCACAGAATCATGGAATGGCCTGGGTTGAAAAGGACCACAATGATCATCCAGTTCCAATCCCCTGCTGTGTGCAGGGTCGCCAACCAGCAGACCAGGCTGCCCAGAGCCACATCCAGCCTGGCCTTGAATGCCTCCAGGGACGGGGCATCCACTGTGTTTTTGCACACCACAGCTGTAAAAGGTTAATTGTGCAAGGAACAGTAGGTAAGGACTTGAACAAGGAACAGAAGGACAGAATCTTTAATGTTCCTATCTGTCTCAGTAGCAACTTTTTATGAGCACACAGCAAAATGCATATTAGTCTGTCCCCAAAACATCCTGCTTAGTCATTGGAGCAAGTGCTCAGTGCACTAATAGTCTGAATTATTCAGTGCAGCAAAAGAATGCTGGGAACCTCGGTAGCCCATGGCAAGATGAAATGCCAATTAGTGGAGACAGAAGAGCCAAAAGCACACTGTGCCAATCCAGCCAAAGCAGCACTTCCATAAGGAATGAGGGACAGAAAGCAAAGCAACCTGAGAACATTTCTTTAAGGTGTAGATTTGCCACCTACGTAAGAAGCTTGAAACCAGTCCTTTAGGTTGAAGGGAGCATCCCTCTGATTGTTCACCTCTCGTGGGGAAAAGTAGCTCAGGAAATGAATGTGTCCTTGTGAATCATTTTGGTCACAGAACCAACATTTACCACTGCAAAAGCTTCTGTCCACCTTTTCCAAACATGAACAAACAGACTTGTATCCCCACCCAATTCTTATCTTTCCAACCCAACGTTTAACATTTCCCAGTGGCCTAAGCACCTCCATTTCCCCGCAAGTCCATAAACAAAAATCTACATCATAAAAGTTTCATCTGAGTAGATACCAGATCCATTTCTGTGTCATCTATTGGATAACCCGTCTGATTTTATATAAGACTATTTACATTTGGTGTGTGGATATCAAACACAATCAACCTGTCATGCTGCTGGTCTACGCACACATTTCTGCGAGCACTGCTCTAAGCTTTTGGGAGAAGCTGGGTATGTTTAGAATCATCCCAGCTTGTTTACCACGTAATCCACCTGAAGAACATTTGTTCCATTCAAAGACCACATGCCTGACAGCAGGTTGTCCCTTGTATACACATTAAGAAGTTGTCTCTCCTTTTCTTTCTTTCTTTCCCTGGTACCCCTAATCTGTTTAATTAGAACTACTGGAGTGTGAGTTTGCAATGAGTCAAGAGGAAAACAAATTCACCAAGTCCATCTCTGCTCAGCTGGACTGGTGTGCAAGTGGAAAACAACTGGATGTAAATAGGACAACCTATTTTTATTGCACACATATAAAGCAGCCCAGGAAGGAAACAAGAAGAATGCAAAGTTGTCAACACGCTGTTGTTGCAATGCATTGCATCAAGAGATATTTGTCATCCGAGCCTAATTTGCTTGGTTAACATGATATTGGGCATATCAAAATAAAGCACCTTGGCAAGGTTATTTAGCTGTTTCACAGACAAAACCTGTGAGAACCTGAGGGTAAGCAGACAAGCTTTTATTCTGATTTTCCTTGCTAACGTGAAACCCAAGAGACGATCCATCCACTGCAACAAGTCACAACTTCCCTTGTGGAAAAGGAACCCCACAACGGTGATTAAAATCTGAACGACAGGGCAGCTAGGAGAGAGGCAGCTTTTGCAGACAGATGACAACCAGTTTATTTGACAAGTTTCTGTTTCTTTTATACAGAGGATAAATAGAAAAGAGCAAAAAGGTACCCCACCAGGTGTTTTCCCAACACTGTGCCCTGTTCCTGCTGCACAAAGTTCCCAACATTCTGGACAGCAGAGACCATTGTTTCAAACCTCCAAAACCCACACAAAAACGAGTTTCCCAAAGCTGGGGCACCACCTGCAATACACACAGATAACAAACTCTGCCCGTGTTTTCCAGTGTTAAAAAGCAGATGTTTTTCCCCGCATTAACACCGCGTGGATATGAAATGATCAATTTAGCCTCTGTGCAAAGAAAGGAGCGAACACAATGCCTCCCTAAAGGCACAGCTCCGAGGTAGGAGTAAGATTAGCTCAATTTCTTTCCCAAAACACTGCAGAGAAAGACGAGAACGAACCAGCTTCCAGTTGTTCTGCTCCTCATCTGCCTTGTCTACGCATGGCTTCCCTCCAGACTCCTCTGCCGTGCTCTCTCACAGCACAGCCCTCTGCCGTCCTTCCGACGCGCACGCTGCAGTCTGTGTGGTCTGCTTGGGCGAGTGCAGGGGAAGCTTGCTGGGTTTCAAATTGTTTTTTCTTTACAAGCCAGGATAGCAAAAGAAGGGTCATTTCTTTTAAAGAGCCCACAGGAATCCCGTAGTATTTCAAATATTTGTATTTGCGTGTGAAGACGGACGTTTGTGCGGGATGTGGTGGGGAAACTTGGGGTTGTATATTGGTTTATTTTGGGCAAGGGAAGATTGCTAGTTTCCTACCGGTGTTTTTGCTAGATTATTTTGCAAAACTGCCTATAGGATTGATTGCCTGCTAAAATTTGAAAAGATTTAACTTGTGGAGTTCGTGGAGCAGAAATAAGTCGTGACTGTAATTAGTCAAGAGCAAAAATCACCTAAAGGGGAAACAAATCCGAGTCATTTGGAGGTGGGAGGAAAAACAAATGAGTACCGCTGAGTATTTCAATGGAAGAGAGGCAAACACTGCGTTCAAGTACAATGAGAATGAGGGGGAAAAACAGGAAGAGGTATAAATAAGGGGCAGAGGAACGGACAGAATGAAGAGTGATTGGGTAACAGCGCCGAGGCAAAGTGGGCCATCTCAGGGAGATCTGATCTTGCATGCTACGAATTCTTCAGCGCAGGGCAGACGACAGCAGCACACAGCTTCACATTCAAAGCACGCTGTTTCACTGAGCGTCAATGCTGGAAATAACTGCGCTTTAACCACATCCTACATTTTGTCACAAAAGTCACATTAAGCCTACAAATGTTTAGATGTACTTTTAAACAACAAATTACTGACTTAATGTCTCCATCTTTTTGTTAACCTGCATAAGAGCAGAGACATACCAGCACAGCCCAACCATACAGGTAAATGATGCTTTCTCTCGTGACAAACTTAACTAGACCACTGTTGTCTCCCCACCCTACTCTCCAAATGCTCTGCAGCTTTGCTCCCTGGGGTCTGATGACACGATGAGCACTGAAATGGGCTGTTACAGCCCCACACAACAAGCATACAACATCCAATGTCTGCTCTCCATTGTAGCCCCATGAATTCATTTCTGCACAAACGAGGGGGCAAGAAATTGTGTAATGCTGATGGGAACACAGAGCTGATGGCTCAGGAGACAAAGACAACATATTGCTTACCTTTCTCACTGCCTCTTGGCCACCTCGGTGCTGCTGACAGTCTTCTGTGCGGTTAAATTCACTAGGGTAAGCAGTACTCAGCTAACAAAGCACCACCCAACACATCCCCAGTTTTCCTGAGGTCCACTTCTTGACAGCTATGTGTGCTGTGCCCCTCCTTTGTGCTGGTATCGATGTTTGAGAGTAGGACTCCTCACCGAGCCGGTCAGGACTGCGTACTTACTGCTAAAATCTTTGTCCTTCCCTGGGTTTACTTCTTGCTGCTCGAGCACTCTGAGTTTGGAGGAGGGCCCACAGGTGCTGGTGAGAAGGGAAGCAGCAGAAGCACACAGCTGGGGAGAGGAGGGAAGATGGAAGGAAGAAGGAGGTTTCTATTTTGGGATTAATTTAGGTGCTGTCTCATGACACAGCTGAGAAGAGGAAAGGAAATAAGATCTATGAAGAGAAAAGTACCGCTGCAGGGTAATTAAGACCTAGGAGTAAACATGCCAAATGGTGTTTGCCACACGACAACAAACAAATGTGAATCAGAACGTGAATCAGTGCTTGAGCAGAGGAAGGAATGTTTTCTCTGCTATTCAGGAAGCACTTCAATTGTTTGGAAAAGGTGTGAGTCATTAACTCCAGCATGTACAAGTGAGGCATCCAAAGCTATAAATACCTGACATACTTCAAGGGCTCTTTGGAATGGAACAATGGAAATCTATATGTACTTCTTCAAAACTGCAGAAGCATGAAGGCACACATCGCTTCACAGATTTTGATTTGTTGTGTTTAGGCTCTTCTGAATTGCATTACCCGAGCAGGAAGAGCTATAACCTTGAAAGGTCCAGTTTTCTTGCTTCTGACATTTAGGATAGCTAAACAGCTATTTAGGGGATAGAAGTTGTGAGACACAAAGGCATGTTGACAGTATGCTAATTCAATGCAACGCTTTTGTATCTCACAATCTGTAGCTTACCACAGCCATCAAGGAAAATTACCTTTCTGATGGCAACCATGAATCCCACGTGCAGCAATGTGTCGTGAATTAAAAAAATCCTCCTCCGCATTGATTTCATACCTGCCTGCTGGAGCTCAGCACCAAGGCACTAAGGAAGCTTCACTGCAATCTCGCAACATCAATTTTTATGACAACTACAGGATTATTTGGGCTATAATATACTCAAGCTTTTCTTAATCTGTTTATACCTCCTAATAGATTTTATTCCTTTTTAATGCTGCTAAAACATTGGTCTGATTTTAACATCAGTTGTTTTCATTCCCGGCTTAAAGCCACAGCCGTACCACACAGTATCAGTGCATTATGGTTATCATGACCTGCAAAGGGCTTGGTTGCAGACCCACATGCAGCCAGTCTGTCTGCTTAGAACCAAATACTATCATAAAGTATAGACCCAACTCCTTCAGGTATTCAGCTTTAACATTTTCCTCTAAGAAAGTCATCTAGTTTAGATTCTATAGGACTCCTATACAATCCTTCTAGAAAAAAATATGTTCTCTCCACACAGTTTTTCAAATTAATTGGGGTGGCCAGCAGGGAGAAGGAGGTGATTGTCCCTCTCTACTCTGCTCTTGTGAGGCCCCATCTGGAGTACTGTGTCCAGGTCTGGAGCCCCCAGT
>JAOWBP010004028.1:6381319-6418363 GCA_028571105.1 Tragopan temminckii | reverse complement strand
CTATTTAATCTCCTTAAGGTTAAAAAAAAAAAAAAAAAAAAAAGGAAGGGTGAGGGAGGGAGAAAATGAAGACCTACATCCTCTCTGCTATTAATGGAAAGCACTGAAGAAGAATTATCTTGGATTATTATTATTTTTTTTTTTACCTGATACACTGATGCTCCCTGTGTCACTGAGAAGCCTGCCAGTTGCAAAAGCAGAGTGAAGTCATTTTTTGCACAGGCACGTGGCTTGTAGAGAGACACTGCCAATGCCTTTCCTGATGATCCTACCAGCAGGCAAGGGGGGGAAAGTCCAAAGAAATGCTCACACTCCTGTATGTTTCTTACAGTACGAGTCTGCAATGGAGCGCATGCAAAAGAGCAAGTTGTCCCATTATAAGAAAATGATGGAGGTAAGCAAGGAGGTTTTTTGCAGATTCCTCAATGCAAACTCACTCCAGCTTGAGACTGTACCACAGGAAGAAAGGTCAGGAGTGTGAGTGAGTGTGTGTGTAAGAGAGGATGGGATGCCTGGCAGGAAGGAGCTAATCTTCCCTGCATCACCCACTGAAGTCTCCCAGAGCACTCAGAAAACTAAATGTGGAATTAGCATCAACCCAAACAGTTCAGATGGGATTTGATTCTTTTTAGACAAGGAGAATTATAGGAGAAAACATTATTTTCCTGTCTATGAAAATAACTTTAAAAAATTGAGCCTTGTAAGCAGAAGGAAACCTTTCCAGCAGGGAGGTTTGCAGGTACAGGAACTGCAACAGCTGAGTTTGGTTTCCAATGGGCAACTGCCTCTAAAGAAGAGCAGTTGCAGACCTGTCAGTGCTACAGCTGGAATTGTACTGTTTGCAGCATCATTCTTAGTGAAGTTCTAAGACAGGGAGTTCTGGTGCAAACAAAGATATCTTTTGCTACTGAGACTGCTACCTATGTGGGGTTGGGTCTGTCTCATAGCTTGGTGTGCTGGGTCAGCCGCCTGGCAATCCAAGCCATGCTGTGGAAATGACAACCTGTCCTCACTGCCACATTGGGAAACTTTGGCTCTACCTTGGTCTCTCTGCACTGGATGCACCGACAGTGCCTGTGCTGCATCTGTGCAGAACACCCATGGCAGAACACTTGGGCAGGGAGCTGGCAGCACTTACATGGAGCAAAGAAATTCAGAGCTGTAAGAAAGGGGTCTGATTCACACTGCTAGCCTCTCTGCTACAACTTTTCAGTGCTATTTTTAATAAGCATCTCTTCCTGGTGTCACGGGGAATTCTCTCCTTGGCCAAAACTTGGGTGCTGATTTGCTCCCTCAGTCTGCAGATGAGCAACTCCAGCTTCTAGGAGCTTTGAGACAGCCCAGCCTTGTTCCCTAACCCAAAGCCTCACATGTGATTTCATTTCAATTGGATACAGTCAAAGAAGAGCTACGAACAGAAGTGCAAGGAGGCGGATGAGGCCGAGCAGTCCTTTGAACGGATGAGCGCTTCAGGCAACCAGAAGCAAACAGAAAAGGTACCTTAGACAGACAGACCTATTCAGCAGATGCTTAAAAGGGAGAAAGCTGTTTTTCCTTTTCCCAGGTTCAACAGAACGCAATTGAACAGCCTGTACCACAAGATGCCAGGGGTTGCTTTCCCTTTTTATTAACCCGTTAGAATCAAAATGGGAAGAAGCACCTTCCCAAGGAGGCCTTCCTTCACAAACCACTCAGTTGGCCTTGCCATCCCTGATCTTGTCCTGTGGTGGGCCAAGGGAGGGACCGAGTTATCCCATTAGTTTTCTTTATCCCAGGTTATGACCTAACTGCTTTATGAATCCTGAAAGCAATTTGAGCGAGATTTTTCTCCAAAATCATTCATAAGAAAGAAGCAAGTCAGATGTACGTCACACAGCTAGCTTCGCCTTTTGGTTGCTTACATTTAGTAGGCATAGTATCTTACATTAAAATGCATCTTTTTCTCTACATTTTTTCTCCTTATGCTTAGTTTAATTTCATCTAAATTTACGAACTCAAAAATAAATCATTGGAAATTAAGGCACTGCTGTCCTTCATTGCATCTTCTGATACTTGTAGCTGACAATTCGCTAACTTTTAATGGGAACATTTTACAGTGGAACAGATGGAGGAAACAAAATAAATGAACTCCCTTTGGCTCGATAAAATAAGTGCAGTGTAAGCAAAAAGGATCAAAAATCATCTCGAGGAGCAGGGGGAAGGAGGCTCTAAAAACAGCATCAGAACTTTACATTTTATTTCTTTCACTCCCTAATCTTTGATGAATTAAACCTTCCAGCTTTGCAATAAAAGGGGGGGGGGATGAAATCCTGGCCCTACTGAAATCATGCCAGAACTCTTAGTAACTTCAGTGGCATCAAAATCTGACCCAGCTCCTTTCACGCAGAGGAATCCCAGGGTGCTTTCTTGCTGTTATTTCCACACACACGCCAGCACAATTGAAATGCACAGAGGCATCTCACAAGAAATGCCAGCTGTTTAATTCTGCTCAGCACTTGCAAACAATTTGGGCCAGGAAGAAAATAAGAATGAAGCATATTTTCCAGCCAGCTGTGAGGAGGAACGTGGTTGTGAGAACCCCTACCTGAGCATTGCTTTGAAGGGCAGAAGGGAAGAATGTGTGATACTGATTTCTAGAGCTGTGCATTAATGTACTGTCATCACCATCTGTGCAGAAAGACCTGGGAGTACAGAGCTGTCAATAACGTGCTTATTTTCATTTGTTAGAGGCTGCAGATTAAAAAAACCAAAAAACCCTGCTTAGAGTGAATTTAGCTTTAGTCTTTTGAGTTGTTATGGGAAATAGTCTGGCATTTGCAAAGTATTTTAAAGGCTGTATTCCTGTCATATACGCATTGCACGGGGAGCTTGGAAGATGAACATTTTTAACTGACATTTCTGCTTATAATTATCTATTGGAAAAGCACTTTGGACACTCTAGAAAATAACCTGGACAGCAGACACAAGCTTCAGGCTGGAGCATGCTAGCACTGTGCTCCTACAGCAGGGATCCCTGGATAGGATGATATAAGCTGCCAGATTTCCCCTGCGATCAGTGGACTTATGTCTACACCTGTGAAATTCTGTTCCCTCCTTCTCCATAGCACATGCTCAACAGAGCAGATGGTTGGACTCGATGATCTTAAAGACCTTTTCTAACATGAATGATTCTATGATTATAAAGGTGGAGCAGCCAAGAACTGTTTGCGCTTGGAGTCTTAACCCTATAAGGGGGAAGGGAGGAAGGCAGCAGAACACTGTGCCAGGAGCAAAACATACGGGTAGAAATTAATTTGAAGTGTTTCTTTCTTTTCCTGTTTCAGAGTCAGAACAAAGCCAAGCAATGCAGAGATGCAGCACATGAAGCAGGTGATACTCTATTTGCAACAGAACTGATTTTTTTCTCAGCAAAGATCTATCAGCATGCTAATTTCGATAGCATCAATCAAATCAAGTGGGCTAGCCCTGTTTGAACTCAGGTTTCCTGAAGTCATCTTCCCAAAGACACTAATAGTGAAGAGAAAAGCAAGCCTGACCATCAGCTACACTTATTTTCACTTGTGGACATGCAAGTCTCGTGCTGTCATTTAAGATTTTACAGCAGGCCATCTTTAAGGACTTCACTCAGGAAAAAAAAGCCCTTCTCAAAGCAAGTTTGAAAGCACAGTGACACTCATTGTCCCAAGCCAACCTAAACCAGATACACAGTCCCTGGGTTCCCTGTGCATGAGCACAGCAGCATGGCTACATCCTTCAGCCAGAAACACACTATGTGTGTTTTGTCCAAAAGGACAATGCTGGCAAACCTCCGGGCTGGTTCATGAGCTCAGGCTTGGCACTCACTGCTCATACTGAAGTTTACTACATCGCATGGTTTACCTGACTGGCTGAGTCAAAGGGTGGGCATGGCCTGCACTCGTGATCTCCTATTTACATAATCCCCATATACATATATGTATTTACTGACTGTCAGTTTCAAGCTCAAACATTCTCATGAGTTATTTCAGGCCTGGGGTTTGACAGACTAAGAGCCACAGAAAAATCCTAATGGGAGGGAAAAGAGGAAGACTGTATCATTTTTCTTGCCTAACTGTTGGGTTTCTATTGTGTGTGTCTGTATTTACAGAGTGTGTGTACAAACAGAACATTGAACAGCTGGATAAGGCCAGGACAGAGTGGGAACAGGAACATATTAAAACCTGTGAGGTAAACATTGACTTTTACAGCAATATATTTGTGTGCTCTTTGTTTTATCCTACTTACAGATATCCATCTAGGTCCTCAAATATTATCGCAAGGGTTTTGCTGTTTGCTTTACACTGAGTCTTTGCAACAACGCTACAAAATCTAGAGCAGATTCCGACATAGTTACTGGCTGCCTCACTTCCACATTTCTTGTTTGTTCAGCATGTGTAAGTAAATATACAGGAAGGGAATAAGTGCAGAGGAGTGAGACATGGAGCAATATATGAACTGGTACAATCTAGTTGCATTTCTTGTCAGTTTTCACCTACAATGCAACTTAAGATACTAACTCTAACGATGATCCTCTATCATAGCCAAGGTTGTTTCTCAACTGCTTTTTGTCAGAATGTAGTTTCAGTAGAAGATTAACAGGAACATATGAAAATTCACTTTTAAAAAGATGAATTTCAGAATGGAAACAAGAAGCACTAAATCAGTCCATTAAAAACAAACATTCTCTCCAAATTATGGAGAAGTTTCCGAATGGCTTCTTGATCTAAAGCAGGACAGCTTTTGCTTGTTCGATTTTTGTTTGTTAAATATCACAAGTTCAAAGGAGATTAAGAGTAAAATTTTCACACTAAGCAAAAAAGTATGTATTGTAGCATCACTGCAGAGCAAACAAGGTTCTGGGTAGCCTGTACATTTTACATAGCACGTTACATTCACCTGCAAGAACGTTTGCTCCCTGCCAAGGATGTTCCAGTGAAAGATGGTGGCTGGGGGAGGTTTGTTTCTGTTATGGACGAGGAGATTTCCACTTGGTTTCTAAGGTTTGCACGCCAGCTCAGAGGAACTGGTTGACATCCAGATCAGACACACAGTTGGTTATAAGGATCCTTCAGATACATTGTCCATCTGCTGAAGTATGGTTTTGCTATGTTTACTTCTTTCAGGTTTTACTCCTACATAAAATAGCTTTCTGGCTCTCTGTTTCCTCTTAAATATTCCCTATCTGGGAACACTGGGAAAGTCCCACGGCTGCCACTGCAAACTTTTTATGGAAACTTTGCCAAGACTTAATTTTCCCAAGATGCACAACTTCCCCTTCTTAAAAAGCCAGTAAAGAAGCAAAACTTTCCACAACTTGGAAGGCTTTCTCACACATGGCTAAATTCATTATAGCCCACAGAGCTTGTGGCCTGCCCACTGCCTAGCCCCAACAGCCACTTATGAAGGACTTCACTCATGAAGCACTTCTAACTCCTCCTTTAAGAAGTGCTTGTAGGTTGAATGAGCAGATTTCATGAGACCTTTTAAACTGCTAACTGATAGAAAAAATCAGCTTAAGATCCCAAACTCCTGGCTGCACAAGCACAAAAGCTAGAAGTGCTAAGGTCTGTGGCTAAGCATGGGACATCCACAGCCTGAAAACCCTGGCTAGCAAGTACAAGCACTGAGACAAGATTCATTGTGAGGCTAGGCTGTGCTCCTCGGCACAAGCAGCCCAGGTTCACAAGCAGGCCTGTCGCACAAGCTGATGGTGTGAGATGTGCCTAACACAGCATGCAGCTGCAATATGCAAAGGGTTTGAGAAACCCCAAGTCACTCTGTTTCTCTCTTTGATGAGCTGCATATCCTGCAAGGGCATCATTTACCTGGTAAATTCCCAGTTGAACAGCCCCTGGGGGTAGGCTCTGTCCATAGGCTTTTTATTCTGCATGGACAGCAAACTACTAATTTCCCTACCCTACAGGTTCTCTTAATAAGCTGTTTCTTTCAGAAACTGGTCCCAGCACCAGCTGGCTCTCCCTCGATTGACTCTTTTTATCTTTAAGTAAGATATCCGATGGCAGGCAGCACACCCAAGTATTCTGCTGAATACTGTATACATTTGTGGTGTTCTGGACATAATTACTAGCAAATGGAGATGGAAGCAGATGGCTGGAAGCATCTGAGCTTTTCACACCTCATAGAAAACCAAAAACTGATGTTCTGCTTCTAACACTGGAACTTAAAACAACAAAACCCAATTTCTACAGCCTTCAGAGAAAGTTTATCTGCCTCCTCCCCCATCTCAGTGCATATTTATCCTGTTTTTTCCCTTTCACTCTCCACAAATCCAGTAAGCTGTACAACATTAATAAATTAGACAGATGAGGGAGAGAATAGAGAGACCAAAAAAAAAAAAAAAAAAAAAAGCCTTACTTTTACCATGAAAATAACCTTAGAAATGAACAAATGCAACCTCAGAGAGCCTCAAATAGTTCCAAAGAGGAAGTCTGGAAAGACATTTTAGAAGGCAGAGACGGATATTTCTGGCTTTACCTTTAGCACAAATACAAGCCCTCATGACAGCAATCTGCTGTACTTGAAGATTTTGGTGCAATGGGCAAGCAGGACCCTCGCTCTGAACTCCTTGGCAGCAGGCGGCATTCAAACCCAGATACTGATTCCTTTTCTCTGCCTTCCCCCACCTCCAAAACATAATTAATTCTTAGCAATAACTTTAAAAAAACCCTTGGGCGCAAGCAAGTAGGCAGAGTTTCTCCAGTAGCTGAAGAGCTGTCCTCTGTAAAGGCTCCTTCAAGATGGTTTGCAGGTTTAAGAACTGTCACTGCCTGCAATACAACTAACATGACACTACTTCACATCTCTTTGGCTTCAGGTTTTCCAGCTCCAGGAGTGTGACCGCATCACCATCCTCCGGAACTCGCTGTGGGTTCACTGCAACCAGCTCTCTATGCAGTGCGTGAAGGATGACGAGGTAGGGGCCAAAATCAGGGAGCTTCACATGCAAAAGACAAACTGCAGGAGTCCTTTGGAAGCACAGCACTAGCCTGGCCTTCTCTGCACGTGCTATCAAACTGGCTGTTGTGAAGCTCTGGCGTGTTCCACGAAGGGACAGTCCTCTCAATCATTCTCAATCCTTCTTCCCCAGAAGGAAAACAGATACATGGGTTTAGATAATCTGTGTCATGTGTGATGACACTATGTCTCCTCCCCTTCTTTTTTCGGGTAGTGCCTCCAAGTACCAGGTTGCTCAGCTGAGTGTGAGTGCTTAGGCACGTCCTTCAGAAAGGCAGGCAGTTACGGTCTCAGAGCAGGAAGACATAAAACATACACCACTCCATGATGGCATTTTGCTTTTTCCTTCAAATTTTCCACCTATTTGAAGGTTTGTGGGTCACACCCTAAAAAAAAACGTGGGTCACATTCCTCATTCAAGTATGTCTGAGTTTTAACTTTCACTGGCTGGTTCTTACTATATAAATATGTTGGTTGCATTGAAAAGCCCTGGACTGTCTCCTTCCTCCTCTCGTGAAAAGATATCCAGAACACAAATAACAGATGTGCTTACAAGAATGTCTGCAGGGGGGACAGACCTAAGAACTAGGTTAGACATGTACCAACTGCAGTGCTTTTAAAGAGAAAAAGCATTAGAAGAACATTAAAAAGCTAATTCAACGTGAAACCTTAAATATTAAATTCTTGAATTCTGTTTTGTAGCTGTATGAAGAGGTTCGGGTAAGCTTGGAGAACTGCGTCGTAGAGTCAGACATAGACTACTTCATTAAGAGTAAAATGACAGGAACACAACCTCCAGGTAATTATTCCTTTTGGTCTTAGCTGATGAGTCAGCCATTAGCCTATGGTTGGGCAGCCCACTCCACTGGGGAAAGCCAGAGGAAGGATTCTCTGCTCCCACTGCCCATTCCCACCCACTGTGGGAATGACACTTTCTCCTCTTGACGAGTTGTTTGTATAGGGGCACGATCCCAACTGGGGAAAATTTTGAATGAAATTGGCTTTGTACTAGTATGCAGTTGTGAACGCAAAGTTCACAGACTGTCCACTCAACCCAAAAGAAGCCTCTTCATCAACTTTATTGATCAAAATCTCTGAGCTGAAATGGAGAATAGGACAGGAGGAACTAACAGCAGTAGTAGATTGAAAACCTGCTGCTCTGGGATAGGAGTTCTCCAAACACATCATCAGAAATTAGGTCATTTACCATTCTATATGACCAAATACAAACCACACCTTCTTACTTCAACAAGCAGTATTGGATATTTACAGACTGAGTGAATGCCTGCATTGCCTGCAGCAAACAAAGATTCACAGCCTTTGTGGAAGGACAGAAAATTCCCTGTTTCATCTCCTCATCAGCTGACGATAGATCTCTATTCTGAAAAGATCTCTTCCTCCTTTCTTTATTTTTTTGATCTGTGTACACAGACTGCATACTTATGCAATCTGCTGTAATGCTATACTGAGATGCCAAAGAGGAATCCCCTCTGTTGACTCAGGAGTCACAAGAGAGCTTACCTCCATTCAGAACACGGAATAAGCTATACCGGTATAAGAAAACTGTATATTGACAAAAGCCTTCCGTGCTAGGGATCTTATAGGTACAAACATCAGTAGTACAAGTGTCCTGTCCCATGGGATAATCTTGACAGGAGCAGCTTAGAGCCCAGATCTGGCAGCAGTAGCAGCCTGGCAACTTCTTCAGCAGGACTGGATGCTGCTAGTAATCCAGCACTGAGCTACCTAAGGCTTGTTTACCACTTAGCCTTTTCTCATGACAATTAAGAATCAGGACTTAAGAGAATGTTTTTTGTTTTTTAAACTAATACATTGATGCTTGTGCTTGGATGTCATTTTGCTGCTACAGTTTATTCCTCTTCTCCTAGGAGATTGAAATTTGAGTGCCACAAGAGCACTGACCTAGGGAAAGCTACAGTTCTCCATTCTGCCAGTGAAAATGCACCTTGCAGTGGTGTGAAACTTCTGTATACAAAGAATTATAATTCTCAGCTAGGCTCACTCCCTCTCTCCCCTCCTCATAGGAGATTTCTCATTCTGCAGTCACCTAGGTCATTTTCTGCAAACAGTTCTTGGCTATGTCAGGACTCATTTCTAATAAGAAATAGGTGGGAAAAACTCTTGAGAGCTTTATGAAATGCAAAGAAACAACTGACTCTTGGTTTGGCTTCTTTTTGTTGTCGGTGTTTTGTTTTTTTTTTTTACCACCTTCTAGAAGGTGACATGCTCTGGAAGTAACACCCTAGTACCTCTACAGCTCTTGCTAATGAGTTTGCACAGTAGCACGCAGTGAGCTGTTCATCTCGTTTATTATTTGCAAAGTGCAGGGGGAAAAATCCACGTGTGGTTTTGCATTGTGTAGAGGTAGATCTTCATCCTGACCAAACCTTTAGGTTTCTTGATGCTGTTGCTCTCTCTTCTCTTCTACCTAGTCATGACATGAATTACAGGCTAGAAACTACAGCAGGAGAAAATCTGGAAGGGTAAGAAATGCAGACTCTTAAAATGGTAAAAAATAAAAATCCTTAATACTGTGAGTTTCTGTTGTAGGAGTTCTTTGCACTCACTATTGTATGTGCCTGCTCTGTTTATGGTCTTGGCTAATCCAATGGGAAAACTTCAACACAATCTTTAGTATAAGTTCAAAATCCTACTTAATTACCCGGTATCAGAACTGAGATAATAGGCTACCAGGGCTTCCAAATCAGATTTGACTCATATTTGTTTGGCTTTCACACTGAGAAGGCACAAAGGGTGCCTGACCACCAGCTCTAAGCAACTGCACTGGCAGCTAGAAGATGAAAAATCCATCTGTAACTATTTCATCTGTAAAGCTAGATTTGTAAATAAGCTCAATTTCACCCTCAACCACACCATAGGGGAGAACAAAGGGATTGTAACATAACTGTGTTCAAGAGAAGAAAAACTATCTATTGCTGTAGTAAGCAGCAGTAAAAAGCAAATCAGCTCTCAGGAGGTGGAGGTGAAGATACAAAAGACATGAAGCGATACACAAGCACAGACCAGGAAATTTCTCGCTATTGCTGCTCCCAGAGATGTTCAGAAATCTCCCCAGCTCCAACAGAAATTCTCAGCTCAATGTGTTATGGGAAAAAAAAAAAGAAAATGCACTGCCACCAACTGTATCAGGAACACGGTCATGGGCTCACAGTGACCATGCTCTGCTCCCCTTAAAGTCTGGGCTTCAAGAAAACAGGGGAAACAGGCATGTGCTAAACTGCATTCTGAATTAGGGTTGCTCACTGTTGTTGCAGTGGTTCCTCAGGACTTTGACTGTGTTTGTGCCAGGTCAAGAATGCCTTTCTACCAAGGATGCGTCTGCATGCAATCACTTGAATGGCTTTTGTCAAGCACCTACATCCCCCCGAGCTGCTCCAAACACGTTACTGATAAGTGCAAATGGATGTTATGTTGCTGCTTCCTCCAGCAGTTCCTGCACTGCTATACTGTTGGCTGTTCTCTGGTTAAGAGAAATAGGTTTTGCCTGATTGAACATCATTATTTTTTTTCTTGCCGTATTGCAGGTGCAATAGGATATGAGAACTACTATGACAGAGAACCAAACGGAAGCAACAGCCCAACCCAGACTTGTGGGATGATGAAGAGGTGAGTGCTAAACTTTCGTTTCCAGAAGTAGTATTTCTCAGTGTATGATGATGGCATGGGGGTTGGAACTAGATGATCTTTAAGATCCCTTCCAACCTAAGCCATTCTGTGATTCTATGCTTCCGTGACAGTAAACGGGACCTGAAAAGTCCTTCACTGTAGCAAGAGACAGCTGCATATAGACAAAAATAACTTGAGAGAAGAAGTAAACCTGTTAAAGCTGGAGTCAGAACCATTTTGCCTTGGCCTAGTGGGAAGAGAGACAAGAGGACAAGTTCATCAAACAATTAGTCAGCTGGCAATGGAGAGCATTCACACTTATTTCCTCTTTCCTAGTGAGTCACGGCACACAGCATCAAAAGCACTCTGTGCAAGGGAGGGCAAAGGTGAGCCTTGCTGGGAGCCAAGGCTGGGGAGAGCTGTCCTTTTCAGCAGTACCTCCTGGCTTAGTGCACTGCAACGCCCAGCTGAGCAGAACAAAGAGCTGCTGTCTCTATCTAGAGCAAAGGAAAAAATGCTTAGTGGAATAACTGTGATGATAAGGGAGGTGTTTTTCTTTTTCTAATCCATTTAAGGTGGTAAATATAGTAACGTGAATGCAGTTATATCAGCGGAATAGCATGGTAGAGCTATTGGTTTAAATATTTTATACCAAAATGGCTAATTCATGGCAGGAATGGCATCATATTTAAAAGCAGGAGAACTTCATATTTTGACAAGCCTTATTGTACGGCAAAGACAAAGAGTGGGATGGGATCTTTCATTTAAAACGTGGCCCAGGGTTGTTAGCGAGCTGATAAGGTTCACACAGTATTTGGTTTTTGGTTGGAAACAAGATTTCATATGATAATGAATTGTAACATTGCAGCCTCTGCAATTACAGAAGACAATTGTATGGGCATTTAGAACACAACTGTGCTCTGCAGGAGCAAACAGCCTTGAAAGGCTCAGTCTCAGTTTTTCAGAAATTGTTGAGCTTAGATATCCATTTTCCTGAAACACTGACCACTCACCAGCTGAAAAATCAAACCCTGTAGATATGTTTTAAGCACTCCGTACTATTGCTACCTATATCCTAAAACATATTCTCACTTGGCCTGGTCACCAGTTCCCAGCCAGTATCCAGCTGTGATATTGAAAACAACTAGGTGAGATTTAAAAAAAGGAAACAAAAGAATTTCACTTAAATTCACAATTTCTAGTAAGGTATGTTATAAAAGCTTTGTATTTTGAATTGCATTAGTTTTCCTTAAAGGAATGGTATTCTCCTGCAAACAACTGACAATTCTCATCATGTTGATAGTATGAGATAATTGGAATTTTGTTTCACGAGTCTTTGGATCCACAACAAAATACTATGTGATGCATTTAGTGCACAATTTAGTGATGGCTGACAGTTCGTCTGGCTCAGTAATTTTCTGAGGTTTTTTTTTAGAATTTATTTTAACTGAAGATAATATCTATAGACAAAGGAAAGTAGATGGCCACAGGAAGAGATGATATCCATGCAGCACTGCAGCACAAGGGGGGGGAAGGTTGAGTCTGACAGCTGACACTTGTAAGAAACGTCCTGTTCGCTCACTTTGTCATTGACTTCTCTTGGTTCTGCAGATTCTCTGGACTGTTGCACGGAAGCAGCAAAAACAACGCTGAAAGAGTCATTCCTTCAGCCCCTCCTTTCGGTATGCCTCACCAGAAGTAAATTGACCAGATGTGTTTAACATCAGTTGCTAAATCTAGCTTTAACACAGAGCAGAACTTCTACAACACACGTTCACATGATGTCAGGCAAGAGTACGAGCAGACTGCAAACAAATTCAGCTCAAATTTCCCAGTTTGAAGTACTAAATAATCCATATAACCTTCGGGTCATAAGAACTTCAAAACCTCTATCTGGGCAAGGGTATACTGTGTTTTCAGACCAATGCAGTTTTACTATCGATAATAGTATTCTCCTAACGTTGGATATGCTACCTCTAAAAAGCACAAGGGAATCCCTAAAGTCTTTAACGCATCTGCCTCATGCCTTATGAATACAAACATTCATCTCATTTCACACTTGGACTGCCTTATCACAACCTTAGCAGTCAGGCATTTATCAGCAGGACATTTAAAACAGTATTTTGACCACGCAGAAAGCAGCAGCTTACAGCATTTTTATTGATTTAAACCAGAAACATCTGAACTGAGATCGCTGCCTACAGGAAATCAAAAAGTTCCTTTAAAACAACTTTTAAACATACTCAGGCCAGTTTCCTTTGTGAGGCCTGCCTTGCCTGCGTGGACACCCAGTAATGAGGCTGCAACTACCCCACTTGCTGCATTTGGTGCTCAGAGCCTCTCTGGAGCTATCAGGCACCAGCTGGACCTGCCAGGCCCCAGCCACCCAACTCAGCATGCAGCAGCATCCACATACATACACAGCCTGAAGGCATTTAGTCTCTTGCAGAGCTGTATAACGACTACATATGGAAAAATTTACCAGAATTAAACAACAATATTACATCAAATGCTGGATTTAACAGCAGATCTCGACTTTATCCAAGTAAACAGCATCTGTGGTGGCACCTTATGCTCAAGCCTGGTATAATAATCTCCCTCTAACTGCAGAAAAAGCCCTGCTGGCTGCCCATCTCTCATTCAGACATTGTGTGGAGCCCAAGTAGACCTTGCTACTCATTTAGCACACCATGGTCATCAGACTTTGGAAACCTCCTAAGGCAGTATTTTCACCTGGGCTGATATACCAGGTTATGAGCACGCAATTAGAGCCTGCCCTCCCCTTCATCTTTAGCCAGCCCTGAAGGTTTGGACTGCTCACACCATGACTGCCCTTCTCTTCCCCACATAGCCCTTCTGAAAGCAAAGGTGTGCTTGGGAATTACTCAAGAGCAGCCCTAGCCTGGACTACTGTGTCAGCACAACAGCATCCACAACAGCAAGGCTCTGATTCTTCCATTCTACCACTGTGGTTACATCACGAGCACTAAAACAGCAGAAGAGACCCAGGTGGTTCTTTTCAATAGGGCTAGCTCTGCTTCTTCCTGAATAACAGTTTTCCTTAATTAGTTTAAAATCTCTTTCAGAAAAGTCCTATCTGTGACAAATAGTTAAATGGAAACTACATGAACTAATGGAAAATGTCTGATGACCCATCACACCAGCACGGTATTTTTCACTTTTCTCAAAGGAAAAAGAAAAGCCCTATGTGAATCACTGCCAGAATTTCACATCTCCAGTAGCAAACGTTTTAAACCAATTTACTCACAGTACTTCCTTCTTTGCACTACTGTGATCGTGCTTTAGCAGGGTAAACATTTTTCCCAACCTGGATGAAGCTAATGCTTCTGACCTCCCAGAAGGTTCAATGGCTGCACTGTCACTCAATCAATGGCACATAGTTTTTGTGCAAGAATTTACCTACAGTTCACAGCAGCTTTTCTATACGCGTACACCTCCAGACAGAGAGAGAACAGCCACCCTTGTATTTGTGAACTCTTGCATATGATCCCATGCATTTATAAGCAACTGAACCCTCTGTTTCTGTTTTCCTTCCCCCTCTCCACAAGCAGAGAAATCAGATGGGATCTACGCAGCCATTTTTGTAAATGAACATGAAAGAACGACATCATCACAGGACTACAGAGTACTTTATGACTACACAGCCCAGGTAAACAAAGGCTTCAAACTAAATATTGCATACAGTGTCAGATTTAAAACTGAATGTTGATCTAAACATCTTGAAAGCATTAATTGTGCTAAGGAGCTGTTAGCTTCCCTTCCTTTTTCAGAGGAGGACACCGGGAGGCTTACTAGCCAGCTGTTGGCACAGATCACTGGACCATGCTCTGCCCAGGATGAAATAATAACATTCTTTGCAAGTAATTGCACTTGCCTAAATTGGTGCTGAGCTGTTGTAACCTCCTGAGGAGGCATGGAAAACTTTATTTTGGTGGCCAAATGTGCAATACTGAGCATTCTGAACTTATATTTTCTGTGAAATGTCCTTCCTGGGAAAGAAAATAGGTAGAGATCTCTGTTATAAACTCTATTGCAGCGTTATAGCAGATCTCAGACTACATGATGGATGCTTGACTAAGAACTCTTCTCCACGTGATCTCGCACATCGTCTGGAGAGTCCTGCTCCAGTTTAACACACTGGTTTTAACTGAGGTCTCTTCCATGCTGGGGAGGACTGAATCCCCAGAAATGATAGTGTATCCCTGTACTTCAGTGTTGCAAATTGCAGGATCACAGCGGACTTGGCCTGTGTATTAAAAGAGTGTTAAAAACCACAACTGCATCCTTAACCTGGATATTAAACTCTCACTGGCTTCAGACCTCTCTCAGCATAATACCGTTAGTAAGATTATGATACTAGAGGGCAAACCACTGCACTAAGCATTAGAAACAGATTCCTCACATGTAGATTTCAAGATGTCTGAAAGAGAGATATCGTTATTCCTATCATACAGATTACCTTCTAAAAAACCTAAAAGAGAAAGAAAAGGACCAAGACAAGGTGGCTCAGGCCTTTGATGCATCTAATGAATATCTTATTTCACAGCAGCCACAGGTTTCAAAGAGTGGTGTAAATAAAACATACAGCATGTAGGACATCTGCCCTCGCTTTCCACCTCATGATTGTTATAACTTCATCCAAATCCAGCAATAGCTGTTCAACCATAAAATGAACCTTTAGATTCTTTCCACTCTATTTTTCTTCAAGACTGCTTAAAAATATTTTCTTGTTCACATCGACTCCTGCTACACCATTAGCCTCCCCTAAAAGGACTGTCACAGTTTAATTTGTAGGCTTAAAAGTTCCTCCACTGGTCACCACTGTTTGTTATGAAGAGAACCAAGAGTCCTATTTATGGCCTGGAATTATAGAGATACTGTTTTTATCTCTGCCAGGAATTAAGTCTTGCACTGTTCAATTGAGCAACAGCTGTAGAGTAAGGAAGGATCATGGCTGGCTGGTTTGGGACAGTCACATTCAGCCCTTTCCACCCTTCCCTTATGATAAAACAGGTTGCTCAGGAGGAGACAACAGGGAGTCTGGGGAACATTCTGAGGATCTTAAGGAAATAGGTAGCTCAGTAGGTGCTTAATGCTCCACTGTTTGGTATTTCAGGCTCATTCCCAGTCAGGAGGACACTGACAGACTCTTGATGAAAGCGTAAAAAAAACCAAACCCACAAGATATGTGGATCCCTCCTGTATGCTCAGGTTAACCACATTTCCTTTCCCTGTCCCCTTGCAGAACATGGATGAACTGGACATCAACGAAGGAGACATCGTAGCTGTCATTGAAGAAAATGACAATGGCTGGTGGACAGCTGAAAGGAATGGGCAGCGAGGCTTTGTGCCAGGGTCTTATCTTGAAAAGATTTGTTGAAGCGTAGCCTCAGTCCTTAGACTTTGAAAATATTCTACTACTGAAAACAAACATCATACAAGGTCTGCTCCAGCTGACCAAGTACAACTCATTATGCTGTCTGCTACATTCACCAGTCAGGAAATAACTGCTTTCATCTTCCTTCCCACCGATCCTCTCTCCCCCTCAACAACTTCTGGCTCACATTGTCTGAAAAAAGCTGTCTTCATCTCAGCAAGATGAGGACTTAGGTTTCTCACAAAGGTGCTTTCCACTCTCAGCACTGATGCCATCAGAATCTCAAATCTGAATCTGGGAGAAAAACCCTGCTTAGAATTTAACTATGCTAAAGGAAAAAGAAGCTAATTCTGCTTGTCCAGGATGGAGGACCATCTCCAGTCAGCCTGTGAGCAACCTTTACCACCATAGCAGCCACAACCTCCACCATGGATTCTCTCTTCTCACTGCACACATCATGCAAGTGTTTCTGAGGGCTGAGCTAAAAGCAGGAAGCACACATACTGAGAAAGCAGATAGCTTCTACATCACAAGGTCATCCACGGCTCTGTTTTGCACTGGATTCTGGGACAGCCAAATGAGGGCAGATGAAGAGCCCAAGGCCTGCTTTTACCTCAACTGGATGGTTTCTCTGACACCTTACTGGGATTTTTCATGTTTAAAAAAAGCCTTCTAGCAGTGCTGCCTTGCTAGTTGCCTTCTCATGCAGTCTGCACAGACATGCCTTCAGCACATTCTCCTTTTAACTTCTCTGTTCACCCAGCTGATCCTTTCCTGCCCACAGGCTTTTCAGTCTCTGCCTATCTACAGCCTCTGCAGCTCTGAGATAGCCGGCACAGATTTGGCTGGGTTCCTTCCCAGTTACTTGTAATGTGCTTGTTCTACAACAAAGCCTCTGCAGAGAAGCTGTGCTGAGCAGGTTCATTGCACCTCACAGGTTACAGCTCTAGCAGTCTTGCCAGTCCAGCATTTAGGAATGTTTCCAACTACCACTATACTTTGCAAGAGATCATTAAGTACTTTGTGCCACTTCTCTCTATTTAGAAATTAAGCACAGTGAGAGTCAAAGGCACTTGTGTTATCTTATTCTCATTTCTTGATTCCAGAATGGAATAAAAGTTGTTGCAGGCCCTCTCTGTCCTCCTGCACACACAGCACACTTGTCTTTCCCATGCTTGCCCAAGTTACCACGTTGCACATCTGCATTAGGGCTCTTAGCAGCTCCCATCAGCAGAGGCTCAGAGGAACTGCAGGAACTTGAATGTCATTTCAGGCACTAGATTGTACTAACAGCAGTACTCACACAGGCTGAGGATGTCAGCAACAGCTTCCTGTGACCAAGTCTGAACTGACAGTGCCAAGAGTCCACAATAGCCTCCAATTAGTTAACTGCACTGTAAACGCAACTGTCAGACAACTACAATAGATCCTTACATACAGCATAAGAGGAAACCTAAAGTGTGAAAGATTTAATCTATTTGCTTGAATACTGGGTCTCTCACAAAGAGAACTGTAATCAACCAGCAGATACTGAAACATTTTGCAAGCGATCTTAATTAAAATAAGTCTCTAAGATGCAACTCTTCTAACAATATATGACACAGGGATTCTGCTAAGACTCCTCACAGACAGCCTCACACAAGACACTGCAATACTCACTCCTGGTTACCTTGAAATCCTTTTATGGATTGTCTTTGCCTACACGAACCATATGGTTCACATCAGCTGACAGACAGATGGTGACTACTGTATCTCCCCCATCAAAGCATTTCATATTTTTGCTGTTAAATTCAGAAAACTGGTTCCTTTCCTATTTTTTTTTTTTCTTTAAGTCAAGTTTTCTTCTGTTTGTTACAACTGCAAAAGGCTATAGATATTTCAAAATCTACCCATTCTTGTAGCATTTGGTTCCCACATGCTAACTCCAGGCTGATAAGGAAATGAAAAAGCAACAGCAATGTTTTCTCATAATTCAGTTTCTCTGCTTTATGGTGAAGAATCTTGCTGATAAGTAGTTAATAAGCCATATCTATGCAGCTTGCTCTATCAGTGTGTCAGCACTTGTCAGAAATAAAACAAAGATATCAAGAAATACCCACACACTCCCTTAAAAAACCCCTTCAGTGTCATCCATCCCAGGCAGTACAGAAAGCAGGAAGGTCAAACGTAGGGCATTGCCTTAATAATAATGTTGCCTCTCCAGCTTGGTAACTATTTGGTAACAAAACTGAAGCATTCAAGAAATCATTTAATTTTCAGATGAACCTAAAACAGATCCTTTCCAGTGACAGGCATACTTAAACTATTAACTCCAGTGTATTTGGCTGAGATAGACACTTCTGATAAGGCTCTACCTCCACCCTGACTACCATTTTTGGTGAGGAGGTGTCAAGCAACAAGTAGGGCCATAGCAGCAGTGGCACACACAGCTTTGTCAAGTAAACTGATTTCACAGCACATCCACAATCAGCAGATTGCCTCTATAGCACTACCTATGCTGCTAGTGCTCTGGATGGGTTCACACACAAGCAGCTGTTAGCAGACAGTGAGGAACACGCTTTTGCCAGCTGCTCTGTAAAGGGGGGAGCCTAATTACCCACTTACAGCCGATGGCTAATATGTAAATAGAGTCAAACTAATTAAAGCAAATTTGCAATAATGTCACTGAGCTGTTTTTGAATAAGCACTGCAGGGTAGACTTCGTTTTGCACAACTAACAACAAATATTTCATGCTGAACAATTTCAGACTTATAACTGTTATCTCTAGAAACTCTTACTAGATCATAAGAAGCCAGCAGGCATCTTCTATCCATTAAACAAGACGGGTAAGAAAGACTGGAGCCATTTCCCACATAGATCACAACAGAATACAAACAGACTGAGGTTCACACCTGCTGCTCTCCTAGATGGATTCTGGATTTGAGCAACATGGTCATGAGACTGCTAGTAAAATGTGGAGGGATTCTATTATTCCTTTAGCAGAAGCAAATTTTCAAAAGTTGGAAGCACGCAACTCAGACCAACAGTACTTCTAAACCAGGCTCAGTTGCATACATGATTGCCCTTTTAACACGGTATTAATTAAGGAGACGAATAGGAAAACCTGGTTGAATATGCAATTATAAAATGCCTGTTAGTGCAGTGAGGCCCACTAAGGCACAAAACAGATTTCAGCTGCTGCATGTACCATTAACAGTCCACAAGCCCATTGAAAAACATCGGTCAGACAAAGCAGTATTAGACTGGTAACAACAAGGAACCTGGAGACTCAGTCAAAAAACACATTTAGGACTTAATTGCAAAGAAATGACCTTCTGCCAAGTTTTACAGGTCCATTGCTACAGACAGGTAGCTTCTGGCATTGTTTGCAAGTACTCAACTGAAATAAATAAACAAATAAATCACTTCTACAATAGATAGAGCGGTCACCAACATCAGGAACACAGTGGCTATGGAGGCTTTGAGTATCACCTCCTTGAAGACTCTTGCTTGAACTTCATATCAAGAATAATTCCAGCATACTTGAGCCACAGCACTAACAGATCACATATATAAGATGTTAACAGCATCAACTCTTACCTTGTATTCCTTCTTGTTTTGCTCCTTGAAGGGGTGCCTTTGAAGTCCAGGGCTCCTTTCCAGAGGTAATTTTATGGATGAAGATATTTGATTGCAGCTCTCACTCACTACTATATGCAATTTAAGTGGAAACACACAGATGCCAAGAGTAGATTCGTTACAAGCCAGGCATCAGGTGGTGCCTGACAGGAACCTGGCTGGGTGTTAAGAAACACCTAATATAAGCACTGGTGGGTAACTAATATGCTGGCTTCTATAGCACTATGTAACCTCTTGGCTGTATCAGTGCTGGCTGGCTTACCTTTGCAGACTTTGAGAACCCAGGGGACTCTCTATCAGCAGTACATAAACTGAGTCTACTGCACTGAAATGTTGTTAACCTTCAGTGTGGGCTGGCAATAATTCTGAACAATACAGAACAAATAGCCAATCCTCAAAAATCAGTTTCTGCTGCTCAAAACCACCTTCTCTTCCCTTGCTTTAATGCTCTCCAACCACGTAGCTACTAATAATTCACGCACCCTAAAGCACAAATATCACTCAGCACTAATGAGCAAGGAAAACAAGAAGGTGCTCTTAGCTTGGCCTTCACCCCGCAGATCCACGTCTCTTTGTTATCGTGGGCTTAGAGGCAGGAGTGAGCTGCCAAGCCTCAGAAGTAAATCAGAGTTAGCTGTTACAGAACAAAACTAAGAACATGGTTAGGATCAGTCACTACCATTCACCAGTTTTCTAAATTAATTAGAATACCCATCACAGGTGTTTTTAATAGCACAGCTGTGGATTCAGGCATGCTCATTATAGTAGGGCTAAAGAGGAGAGAATGGCTGAGAGTTGTATGATTTCCCTTCAGATTTATCTCTAAAATACTTTTCTCACCTACCTGTTGCTTTATCACTTCAGTGTTTTGTTTTTGTTTTTGTTTTTGTTTTTAAAGGAAGGGGATAAAATTGGTATGCTAGGCCATGTCAGGCTTCTGGAAAGTAAATGATTGCTGACTAAGAAAAAACTAAGATTGGGAAGGAAAAAGTACTTTTCTTTGAAGTGTTTGATAGCAATTACCTACTTTCAAGAAGGTATAAAAGCCTACTCCTGTTTTGGGAGAGAGATGCTCAAGGTCACAGTTAGATTGTGTAGTGCTGGATGACACACAGTGCCAATTGGATCTGTTTCTAGGATGGACAGGTAATCATATTTCTGTCAAATTAGCAGCATACATGGGAGTGCTCTTCCTGTCCTTCCACTAGCTGCTGGAGGACAGACGACACCTGACCTGGCACAGAGCTGCTTGGTGCAAAGTTAAGAGCAAATTTACAGCCTGTCACTGCTACGTGTCACATAGCTGCAGCAATTCTGTCTGGCACATGGTTCAAATGCCAGATTTACTGTATTTTGACCCAAGGCATAAACTAAGGACTGGAGTATATCCTTGCTTTAGAGATAAAACTCTAATAGAAATCACTCAGGGCTTCCAGCTATCTTTTAGCAAAATCAGGAGAAATTTGACTTGTTATAGCTGAAATTTGCAAGGGAAAAGACAAAATCCTCCAAAATCAGTAGGCAGACAGAACTGGGCTTAGAATGTAACAATCAGCTGAGAATTAGAAATTTCCACGTAGCTCCTTGATTATGAAGGGTGTACAAAGATAACTGGAGTGAGGTGGGGGGTGAGGGAACAAATATCCTAGTTTTTGTTGTTTTTTTTTTTAATCAGAAGGAATTTTATATATCAGATCTGAAAGAGCCAGTACCGTTCAGATTTAAAAACATAAAACAGTGCATCTAGTCCCAGCTTTGCTGTTTGCAGACGTGAGATAATAATCACAATCTAAAGAGCATGGGGGAGTTGGGGGAAGCTTAGTACATCCTTTCCCACTTTGCAAGGGCAGAAATGCTCAACAGCTGCATCTGAGAAAGAATTGTTCGAAACTTTAAGCCGTAAACAGTCTGTGTAGGAACTTCTTGGGAAAGTGATGAACTTTAACCTTCCTGGGATAAAAATGTTAACATAAGTGTGAAAGGGAAAGCTTTCAATGCACTGATAGACATGAGAAACGCTTTGTCTTTAGAGAAGGGCTGCACAGCCCTCCCTGTGTCTGAACCATTGTGAGGAAGGGAGACATGAGTGACAGTGACTTTGTTCCACTAAGTGGCATCGAAAGGTTTTACTACGGTCACTGCTCAATTCAGGGATTCAAAACCAGAGATGCCATATTCTAGAGATAGAGGGGAACTTGAGAAACACATCCTCCCTGCTCTGCAGGATCCTGTACCAATTTTTTGTTAAAAACAAAACAACAGAATACAAAATACAGATCATTAATCAGCATAGGACCTAAATTTATCTTTGCTCTGCATTCTGTATCCTCAGTGCACTATCACATGATGCCAACACCTTTGTTCACCACCCACGTGTACAAACATCACCAGGTTAAAGCAGTGGCTTTCATGCTTTTAAAATGGATGTTTTATTCCAAGTGCAAGAGTATAGTATAGTGCTGGACTCTTACCAACAAGCATTACTCCCAGGAATGGAGAATTTTCCAAACCCTGGAAGCACTGCTGGAAACAGCACTGCCCAATTCTTCTGTAGAACCTCCTAGGAAACAGTCATGCCTATATCCTGTTTGGTGGGGACCTGCTACAGATGTACATGGGGCAATGCTTACTAAAGATGGCTTACCTTTCTCTTGCAACTGACAGCATTTGATAACTATCCCTCTACGCTCAATTCACTAGCAGCCCCATTCAGTATGGAGCATTACATAGTATCTTACTGAAGTTTTGTTTACGTGTGAGAAACATTTCAGTCTTGCTTGAAAGTAATTTTTCAGATGATTCCTGCTTTTGCATGCAAGGAAACAGAGAAGCTCCTACGCACCTCAAACATCTTAAGCACTTGATTTATATCAGGGAAATTAATCCTGGTTCTTCAGTCACAGCCTGATGCTAGCAAAGGTCTGACAGCAGTTCATCCTGGAAAAAGCTGAAGTTCATCTATGGAATGAGGCAAAGGCACATTTGGGCTGCTGCCCAAAGCACTGCACAACCAAGATGAAAGGAAAGCTGTCTCCAAAGCGTTGAGGGGAATAGATCTGTGAACTCACGCTGCTATGGCTCATTCTAGTGACAAGCAGCCCAGGATTAAGCCTTACTTTTGAGCAGTAAGTGACACGCTGCGTAGAAGGACATGTTGCAGGATTACTTTGGCTTTTTTTTTCCCCTGCACATAGACCTTTCACCAAGAAGTAGGAGAAAAGGGCAAAGTTTGTACCTGCTGATTCAATCCAGCTCCAGAGGGAACTGGATCAACAAGGAAAAGATTAGCAAGATGAAATTTTTGAAAAGGGATCTGGAATTCTAAGTCAGCTTATTATATGTATAAGGGGCATTTGCTCCACTCAGAGTGGCAGCAAAGAGCAAATGTAAAAAGAGAATTTGGAGGTTCAAGCAGCAGAATGCTGCTAAACAGCATTCAGACAAGTATGCACGTATGCTACGGGATACAGTGCATGGGAAAACCCAAGACCCACCACACTTAAGAGACTTCTATTGCATCTCAGTGGGATTTATCTCAGACCTAAGATTCAGTCAGTTACAAGGTTCACTATCTCTGTACTGCAGAAGCTATCACTACAACTGTTATCACATCTAGCATCTCAAGTACCATCTAAAATACCAAGTACTAAAAATTAAAAACCAAAAGCTGTCATCTTCCTGCTACCAAGACAGGCATTTTACTAGCTTTACTGAACTGCACCCAGACTATTTCCCTGCTTAATAAAACAAATCCATACCTGACCACGCCATACCAGACTATAGTTTGAATGCAGCTCATTCTCATGAGCCTTATATTAGACTTCTAGAAGTAAAGCATGGGACTTGTATTACAGTTCATGGCGCAGTCATTCAAACAGCAGCAAGAGAAAATATCCTTTTTTAACCATGTGTTAAAAAGCCCTGGATCAGGTGAGGTTCACCACTGTAGGCAATCTACATGCTCGCATGCTCCACATAGCATATATGTATTCAGTCATTCCTCAAATAATTCCTTGTGCAGTCTGCACAGAGACCTCATTGCCTCTTCAGCAGAAAGCACCTGATCCAGTTGGTTTGGATGAGCGACCATTTCAGCTGTGCAGCTAGGGTGAAGAAAACATATTGCTATTTGGAATCAAAAATTGAAGTTCCATCAAGCAATACAGATATATCCACCCCCCTTAACAACAAGACAAACCTTTTGCTCTCTGAATCAATATGACTAGTATTAGTAGCTTCACTGGCTGAAGTAGCATTAAGAATAGTAGATGCTGAAAAGTGGCTAGACTTTATAAATAATATTACCAGTATTTGACAGTGCAATGAAACATGAAAATGTAATTCATGCACTAAAGCGTAATCAGCCTCAGTCCTACAGAGCTTCCATCAAGTCTATCAACAGGGTACCAAAAGTCATTTATTGGTTCTGCATTTCCTATGCTGTAATATCAGTGTTACAGATTTGATTTCTGTTAGACACAGTGCTACAGATAAGTCATGGCAGATAAAGGGATAGGAACATCCTACACATTTTGTATTCAAAAACATGAGGCCTGCTCCAAAGGTAACAGTGAATGTTAGTGGCATGGCAGTAAGGGTTGAACCTTCCCCCCAGAATTCCATCACCTTTGGTTGTTGTGGGACAGACAGCAGCAGAGGGGCACTGACAAAATGGGATCTGACATAGAAGTGTGGATGGAGCAAAGGGGTGAATTCCTCCATGGGGAGAAAATGGCACCCGCTGACATTCACTGGTGCTTGCTGAACATTTATGAAGACCAAACAGTGGATGTGAGTGCAGCAAGGCAGAAGGTGGTGCATTTCAGCAGTGCTGGCAGTGGGTCACCTCTGCTGATGGCAGATTTTTACTAGCACAGCATGCAGGCTACTGTTCATCGCATGCAAAAATGCACAACCAAGGGTAGCAATTACGTTGAAAAATAGCATTTTGTAGCTGAGAATTTGCTCTATCAAATAATGTTGTTGTGCTCTGTGTAGCTGTTGTCATCTCCATGGAAATAAATAGGAGGCATTACTTTTTGGAGCAACCTATATAATTAAGTACACAGAAGAAACATCTTGAGAGCGGTCAATACAACTACATCTAAAAGTTAAGAAGTGTGACATGTATAGCTACCAGATAATCCAGAGGTATTGCTAGAATGCTGAACTTCAAAAATACTAAAACATATTGATGCTGTGTCTGGAAGATGAAAGGAAAAAGTTGATCAGTGATAGTAAAATTGAAGGAGAAACTAAAAATTCACGTTTAAAATATTAAAGAGAATGGTGCTCATACTTCAGTTTCAAGTATGTTAGCCAGCTAAGGCATGAAGGAAAAGGATAAGTGAAAACAATAAAGAATTGGAGAGCAGACCAGACTTACTGGGCCACTCAAATGAAGATGTGGCTTGTCTCCAACAGAACCTGCACCACAAACTACAACAATACTGAGGAAACCAAACTAGCTGGAACTGGAAGCAGTGGCCCACCCCTGCTGTTAATTAAGTATAGAATCATAGAGTGGCCTGGGTTGAGAAGGACCTCAAAGATCATCTAAGACTAATTTATGGTATTTTTCTCAGTAATATTAAGTAGCCCCTACTGAACTGGTATACTATCATGGCTCAGTAGCCTTTGGTACTTGTTTTAAACTAGCTAGTGTAGTTAACACTGCAGACTGCTGTCCTAAGCTAAACAGGATTCAACAACTAGAAAGATTAGCAACTGAATCTTCTAGAAGGAAAAACTGCTATTCCACACAGCTCACACAAGTTTTTACTTTTTGCTTGGATGGGCAAGGAGCTGTTTCGCCTTTTGTGCTCTTCATTAGGACAATAAAAACAATACTGCAAAACACAGCCTTGAACACTGACAGTAGTCTGAGTTTCATTATGTTGTAACTTCATTTGAAGAGTCACAATACAAGAAAAGCCTGTATTGTGGAAAAAAACTATCAGAGTATTACTTGTCAGATTGGCTTATGTTACTGAGACCTTACTGTTTTTTAACAGTAGTTTTTCTCAACAGTGAAAAAACACTTAATATCTCATTGCAGTGTGGATCTTCAGTCAGGTGAAGAAAACACTGGGATACAAACCTTGCGTAGGCTGTTGAGCAACAAGTGAAGCAGAAAAGGCATACCACTTCAACTTGCTGAAAGAGAAACTCTGTAATAGCACTCTTTTTCCCATAGGACAGAAATATAGCTTGTCATTTTTTGCAGTACATGAATAGTTGCTAAGAGCAGAGTTTTAATAAGAGTAACAGACACCATGGATTAAACACACATAAGAACTCAGCCAGAAGACAAGTAATTCAAGAAAATTTTCTCAGATACATTCCTGACACCAGCAGCAACTAGCCCAGTGTATCAAGAGACATTTTAATATCAGTTTAACATATTCACAGAAGAGCAGTTTCTCTGTATATATGCACACCCAGACACAATCTTTTTCTGCCACAAAGTTAAGTGCCAAAAAAGCTGTAATTACTATTGCAGTAGGTACACAGAACAGTACTTCCATGAATAACTGCAACCCACACCTGAGCTTTTTGTCTAAAATGCACAGTAACAGCAACTCCTTGGCAAGTAGAACAAGTACTTCTATTGTTGACAGCTTTTAATGGGACACCTATGCAGGAACTAAAGCTGGATAAACCTCACCTTTACCTTCTGTCTTTAATATTGAAGTGACTCCTTTTCTACAGGACTCAGGATTAAGAAGTTTTTCTTCAGGGTTATACATGGACCAAAGACCGAGTTTCAGAAGCCTGCTAGATCAGTTTGCGGTCCTGGAGTTGTAAGCAAAATGGATTTATTGCCAATCCAAAACATTTAACAGTATGGTTATTTTTAACATTAATTAAGCTAAAATATACCAGTTACAAATATTTGACCTCTCTGGCTTGTAATTACCTTCAGAATTCAGGAAGTCTACACCGGTGGAAGTGATGGCAGAAGGTGTGGTGACAAAACAATGCTATCTCGATCCCTAAATGAGAACTTGTAATATTGTTCTTACTTGAGTGTGAATCCTGCTGTTTGTACTAACGAGCACACAGCAACCCAACTAAATCTACAATACAGGATCACTCAAAAACCATAAGTAGTAAAACCAGACAGCTCCTACTACATCTCTTCATATCTGACTACTATGGAGATAGCACTTATTCCCAGTTTGAGGCAGTCAAACAAGACATTGTGTACAGAATGCTGACAAATGCAAGAAGGCCACTAGTTTCCAACAATGAATTTACAGCACTTATAAATTGTATTGGGTTAGTTTAGACCTTTATGCAAGTAAGGTGTAAAGCATTTATTGATTAGATTAAAAAAAAGTTTCTACATTTCAGCATGAATTTTCTTTATTTTATGAAACACACAGAGGCCTCCCTGATCTACAAGCAGGTATTTGGTGCTATGCAGTCAAGTCACCTGTAGTACAAATCCATGTCTTCCAGCAAGATTAACAAGTACATGCACTGTAGCAGAAATCTTTCCATAATTACACCGACTTCAAAGAAGTACGTGTAGGCTGCTGGCTGCAGAGCTTATATGTGCCTTGTAGCTAGAAAAAGCTGACCTCTTTTTGAGGTATTCTTACCTTTGTTTTGTGCAATACAAAACTGTTTTAAAATCTGTCCTGGTCTAGTTCTTAAGTGTTAAGGTTAAGTTTCATTACTCTGAGATTCTGCCAAGCATATATAATGTATGTAATACAACATGATGCAGATAATTATTAAATTCATATTCTCTTCTAACAGTGGATTCTGTTAGCAGGCTTACTTCCCACATCCATGACATTTAATACCAGAGTCCCAAGAGGCCTTTCAGGTTATTAACCCACATACAATTCTAAGAAAGAAAATGTAGGCCCCAAGAGCACATCATCTGCAGCCCCTGTTTAGAAATTAACACAGAAGTCCACAAGTGTACTTTTACAATAGTGAAACAGGAAGAAAGTCGTTGGTCTTAGCAGACCACACATTAGAATTGCCCTCTCCTGACTGACATTTCTTTGGGTATCTGAGAACACTATGTTGCAATCAATGTGGCTGAACAAATCTATTTTGCATAATAAAGAGCATGAGAAAAAGCAGTAGAAGTTCTGAACATTCCTGTCTTCTGCAGAGGTAACTGAAGCCTTTGAAAACAGCAGTGACAAAATATCTGAATAACACAGGAGAGATTAACATGTAATTAAAATATAACAGTATTTATCTCCGACTGCTGAGAAATCACAGATTCTTCCCTAATTGCATCCACAAGGTGTTAACTTTCCACTAAATTTCACTAAGTTTGTTCTGCTGTCTTTCTTCAGTACCGCATCAAATAAAAAACACATATGATATAAACACAAGCTCCCACCAAACCTTAAGTGAATTCAATTAAATCTCTATTTAAAACAGAGGCTTTCACACATTAAAGCTTACAGCACTTGCAGACTCCATTTGAACCAATACACCGGAATCTTAAATAGAAAAACCAGACAATTATAGGGCGGATATACAGAGATTTATTTAATCAGGTTTACTATTTACAGTTGAGACCACTTTCACATACTACTTTGCTACTCTACATGGCTACATTATTTCCAAACCAGTTTAAGAGCTACACTCTAACAGTTCACTCAACACATAAAACCGCTCCTCATAGAAAAATGAAATATTTCATTATAGAACAGTAGTGCATACATTATACTCCTGAAAAGCCAGCTTGTATTTTAAAACACTAATGCTTGAAAGGTTTGATCTCTGAAGGTCAAAACTGCAGTCGCATGATCCTAAGATTTTGGTTAGTTTTTGTTTTACTATTTATATATAAGGAGTACTGGACTTCACTTAAGTGTTTTTAAAAAGTGACACTGGTGAGGGGCAAGACTAAAATACTTCTCAAATTAAATACAGCTGGCTTCCTTTGTACAACTTTGGCCAAAAAAGTTCCATGTAGTGAAGGTTTAACAAATTTTCTCTCTGCACAAGAATCAGTCAGTTAATGCTTAGAGGTAATCTACCAAAGTAGGCACACATCCTTTGACTTCCACATCAGCCAATTTACACTTAACTTGCAAATAGTTTTGAAATCAGAAAGTTTACTAGCATACTAAAACATTCAGATACATGAATTGCTGGCTAGAACAGTGAAAGTCACAGGTATATATGGGTGTGTGTAAAGCTGAGTTGCTTTGCCCGTCACCAGTGTACAGTACAGCTCTCCTCATCTGTGAAAGGTGTGCTCTGACTAAGCTTAGGACAAGAAAACTATTGCAGTAGACCTGGCCCATTCACCTTCCACACAAGTGAGTAAGATTGAACCACGTTGTTCACATTGTCTTCTAGGCATAGGTTCCACCAGTGATGAGAAGTTCGTAAGCAGGATCCCGACTCCTTCTACATAATACTATACAGGCACACAACATGCCCAGAAGCTATGGAGGAAAAAGAGAAAATAAGCTGAGTATGAAGAAAAGACTTTAACTTCTTCACAGAAACTGCCAACACGCTCTGAGAGGCTGTAGCTGTCCATAACAAAGATAGCAACAAATACTTGAAAAAGCTTCTCTTCCTGCTGCAAAAAGCAAAGGCCAAACACTCCTTTCTATTTGCTTGCAAGATCATCTTAGACATCTTTAACTGAAGTTGTTTTGGTCAGCCACATTTACGCTGCCACAAAAATTCTTATGGAAGAAATTACTCATTTTCTCCTGAAAGATACAGGTTTAGATGGTGTATGTATTATGAAAGGCCATAATTCAAATGCATTAGCACCAATTGCTGTGATGAAAGAGAACAAAACCAGGAGTTTTATAAACTTACTCCACCTTATTTCAGATGCTCCATCTATTAACATTTCATGCTAGAGAGCTCAAGGCCAACATGAATTAGACAGCTTCCTGTCATTCAATTTTACTGTAGTGCTGTGATTATGCTGGCAAAAGTTCATCAGGAATTAAGCGTATGATTGCTTTGTATACATTTAAAAGACTTAAATCAAATGAACATAGTCAGGAACACAGCATGTCAGCATGTACTATTTTACAGAAGTGAGCTATTATTTGAAAGATTTTTTTTTTTTAGCAGATCTAGTCTTTTCAAGTTTAGTGATGCATTGTATGGTCTTCAGTACTTGACAAGAGCTGCCAATGAATTAAGATTGTCTTGATTTGTTCACATGCATACAGGGAAAAATTCTATTCACAGATGTAAATATCTCAAGGTGATCCTGTCACAGCTCTGGATTATAAAGCATCACCCCAGGACGTTACTTAAAAAGACTTTAACAGAAAGTAAAAAAGAATTCAGGTGGTCAACGACTCAACAACCGTAAAGCTTGATGTTTTGTGAGAACATCAGTACACTGGAAGGAGATTGTTGGTTTTTTTTTTTTTTTTTTTTTTAAGTCTGATGAAAATGTCAAATGCATAAAAAAGTTTTAGAAGCCAAAGCTTAACTGGCATATGCAACTTAGTTAAGTTTGATGAAAGATCAAAGAGAAAAGAGTTTTAAAAAATGCTAGTCTAAATAAGCAGTGATTAAAAAGAAGCATGCATGATGAAGTTTTAGTGCAAGTTTTGTATTTCCTGGGACTTAAAATATTCTTTGCCTGTAGTTTATTCCCTGCTTTGGAGCCATAGCCAAATTCAGCTTCGGTCCAGAAGGAGCACATGGAGAGTAAGGTCAAGTATGGCACCTCAGCCTGTCTGTTGGTGTACTTCACACTTCCTTCACTTTCTATGAGTACTCGGGTAGTTCCAGTCCAGAGCTAACTCCTAGAAGGGCATTATCTCGTGTCGGAGTAAGGGGAAAAACTGAGTTACAGTTTATGACAGAACAGCTCTTCATGGGAAAGCACCCTTCCACATTCACAATTAAAAAAAAAAAAGGCAAGCTCAAGTTAGACTTATGAGATGGAGCTTTGTGGTAAATGCCAGTGGCTACAGAACTCTGAAGAAGGCTTGCAGGCAGCAAGCACAAAACCTTCATTCTTTCCCCTGTTGAAAACAAAGATAAGATGAAGCATGCTAGACAGAAACATTCCTTTCATTGTGGGTTTTTTTTTTGGTCCATAAATCATGGTAGCTATGTGTTTCAAATATAAGTAGTCCCATCACTTTCGCAGTTATTCACCCAGAGAATTCTGGTTGACTGACTCAAGTTATTCAATTTATATAGCTGTATAAAACCTGAAAAATCAAAAATCAAGTTACGTAATAAAAACTTCCATAATAAATTTGAGTCAGTATTTAAACCAGGCAAATGCTTTAGGAGGTGAGTAGCAAGCATATTCCTGAAATTTACTGTAAGCACAGAATTAACTTTCACACTTCACATTTCTTGACAGAAATAATTTAGCATGTAATCTTTGAAAAATAAGCTAGCATATCTGAAGTGTTCTAAGGCATTTAATTCTGTTTCTCTCCAATTGCTAATTAATACTGTGAACAAAAGTCTGCTGCAGAACAATACATGCATCTTATAAAGCTTGAACAGCATTCAGAAAAGTTTCAACATCTCCCACAGTCAGATTTTGTTTTTTTCCCTTCTTTAATTTGCCTGCTAGTATTAACTATGCCCAATCTCCTTTCATCAAACCAATTAGCCTATTTTTGGTCCTGCTAAAAACCTAACTGGCTGTACCAATACGCCACGTTTAGTATCTCAGATGATCATTTACTAAAGAAGATATCTAAGAATGAACTCTCACAGCTAATCAAGCAACGCTTAACCCACTGCAATGCCTCTGCTCTCTTCATTTTGCCTCTGATTTATTAATAGTTCAGTGCTGTCACTGTAGTTGATACCAAGGAATTATCACACCCTTCCAGATCCCCATGGTAACTGGAATATGAACACACTAAAAATTAGTTCTCTGCAGAAAAGACTAAGTCTTCCCACAAACCAAAATCCTTAAGAAAGTTCTTTTCTCCTCTCAGTTTTTTCATTTTAAAGAAAGCAGTGAAGGCTAAATTTGCTGACTTAAAGCTACAAGGTAAGCTTTGAACAGTCTTATTGCATCACAAAATAGAAATCTGTTCAGAGAGGACACTATTCAGAACTTATAGGAATGAGAATTGGCCAAAAGGTAAAAAAAAAAAAACAAAACACCAAACCCCAACATTACTATTCCTCTACAGAACATGGCATAGGTTACAGGCCATTCTCTGAAGTTCTCATTCTTATCTGCATTTCAATTGTCCTGGAGACTATTTTGCAGAAAACCAGGCTAAATGCATACCAGAATTCTCTATTTCAAATAGGACAATGTCTCAAAACAAGATGTGAGTTGTGAAATAATTCAAATAGTTTCAATGTGCTTTAGTATTAACTTGATAGAAACTTAAATCTTCTGAAAACATGACAACTTGTAAAAATTTGAACTGTAGAAAAAAAATATAAAAATCTGACCTCTGACAGATTTAAGTGCGATAACCACACAGTGAATATTATAGACTTCAAAGGTATTCCCAACAGCCTGCATTTAGGCTGTCCAGAAAGTAACGCGCCCTATTTTATTACGCTGGCCCAGAGGCAGATGATGGTGGGAAGGCAGCAGAGGGTGAACGTGCCCACCAATATTCTGTTCCATTTTGCTGTCATTAGCAACACTGGGTCACATCCACTGGTGCATGTTTTCACAAGCACGGCATGCAGGCTACTTACTGTTCATCACTGGCAAAAATGCATAGCAAATGGTAGTGACAATGTAGAAAAACAGTGTTTTGTAGCTGAGAATTTGCTCTATCAAACAGTGTTATTGTGCTCTTTGTATCTGTTGTAGTTTCAGTGGAAACACAGGAGACATTACTTTCAGAACAACCTACAAAGATTTATTTTTTATTAACTTTTCTAAACAGGTGTCACAGATTGTGACATATAGCATTACTACAGCACCAGCAAAGAAATTTGTCAGATGTTCTTTTCTTTCAAGCTGTTTAGATATGTACTTTCTGCCAATTGCTTTGTTACTGACATGGAGACAAATGAAAGCATCCACTGCAAAAGGAATACAACCAACGTGCTTGCCTAGAATTGATTAGCCAGGAAGAACAGAAGGATGCAAGTAGTCACATTTGCATTTCAAGTGTGTGGTAGGAATTCTGGCCCAATCCCAACAGAGAGGAATCATAATAGTTATAACAGCATATTGGAGTGGACCTGTTAATCAACCTGCAAACTCCAATATTCTGAATAATGCCTCCTCTCTATTCACCTCACCCAGTCTCATAACACGTTTTCTACAACATAAAAATCTGCCAGATTAACTATTGTTCTGGAAATACCTACATTTTAATTACAGAAGTGTATTTCAGTATTTGAGCTGACTAAATATTGCTTTAGGAGATAAAAATTAAGAACACCAATTTAAAATATCTTTCCTCAGCACACTAAGCACTGAACGCAAATTTTAAGTTTCATATCTGAAGTTCTGGACAGTTCAGTAGCAGTACTGAATTCTATTCCTATTTCTGTTCTACTAGTCTGTACTGTTACCTACGAGTACAGACTAGTAGAACAGAAATAGGAATAGAATTACTCTCTCAAAACTGTTTTCAAAAGATGATTTGCTCACCTTCAAAACACACAATCCAGCTCAAAAGCTGGTTTTGAGAATGAAAGTGCTTAAGCTTCCCAGTTCAACAGAAATAATGTTTTCTGTATTCAAATGCCATTAAAAATACAAAAGTAATTGAAAAGTAGTTTTCAAATCTCTTGGGATTCAGCATATGTAGTACATTTCTCAGAGACCATAAAATTGCCACAAACTGAAAATGTGATTAATGTACTAAGCCTGCCTGATTGATGAAGGCTCAAAATTTCAATTTTACAGGAATGTTTAAAAGACAAACAGTTTTGTGGCTTTCCTGTGGTTTTTTAATCTTAGCAAATACTGAGATACTATTTCCCCGGTTACTTTCAATGACCAGGGAAACTATACCAATTAGAATTCCTGTGGAAGACAGTCTGCACTCAACCTTGAGCAATGCATTAGAACCCCTTTTTTGGTTCAAGTCCAGCAACCAAGACACTTTCAAGAAAATGCAGAATTCTACTGAACAAGAGCAGATAACCTTGCTGCATTTTGTGGGCGGTCTCAACATCATATGCACGCCATGAAGCATACACTGATGTACCTCTAAAATGGCATGAAGTATGAGCCATCTGTTTCAAAGCTGTAAATTAAATATGCAAATTTTTATTTCCAGTCTCAAATGCCTTCAGAGCACATTCATAGAGATAGATACCTGATGCTTAAGATAATTAGTTTCAAGATGTAATTTATCACTTACATTCTAGTTGATTATTGCACATAACAGACTTTTCAGCTATCCTGAAATCTAACAAAACATACATTCCTGTTTGCAGCAGATTTCAGACCACGCTTAATTGAGAAGTTTTGTCTTGAGGTATTTACATCATTTTAACTGAGGTTCATTTCTCTCTCAATCCAAGTACAAATTAAAGTTGTCAGCATGCTGCACATAACTCTAATAGCCTGGACAGCAGTTTAAATATTATTTGAGTTTACAGACAAAGAACATTCTCTTACCTGAATAGCAGCAAATGCTAGTGCTGCCCAGATTACATACATCATTATCTCTTGAAGCTTCTTTACAACCAGAGCCTCACAGCCCTGAAACAAAAAGGCTTGTTATATATCCCTCTGGCAACCACACACCAAAAAAATACCCAAAAGCATCAAATAAGGCAGAAAGAAAAAAGTTTTTCTTTAAAAATCAGGCTTACTTCCTGTTAATAACTTTCATCCTGATTTGATATTTATACCAAAAAGAAAATTAAATGATTGTCAGCAAAAGCTCATAGATAGGCTCATACTTGAGCTGTCTTACCTCAGAATAAAGGTCCATTGGACGGGTCAAACTGCCAGTACAATTGCTGAGAGTTGCTTTGCAACAGCTAAGTGGCACACTGTTGTTCTTAGTTTGTTTAAACCAGACAGTATTCTCCCAGTCTGTGTAGTTATGGATCCCACAACAGCGCAGCTGAAAAACACACAGGTAAAGAGCTACTATGTTAACCAGACATAAAACTTAACAAGACAGAAGTTTTAGCTGTAATACCAAATGCACAAACATTATAAGGTTAGGTTGGTTTTGTTACTTACGTAATATAAATTATATGACAGTGTTATTTAAGCAAATATAGACTGAATGGATAGTTAAGTGGCATACAGCCCAAAATCATTTAATATTTCACACGTCTGGCCATCTCACCTGCCTCTGTACATAGTCAATAGCACGACTGGCTGCATCAGGATTTGTCCCATTGTATCCATTGTATACCTTTTGAATGCTATGATCAACTTCATCTTCCACCTGTGAAACATAAGCAAAGCATCAGCACACCAATGGAAGTAGTACAGGTCTAGGTAAAATAATTTCACTTCTAAGTATAAAACTGAGAAAAACACAATAATTTCCTAACATATCCAGTTAAGTGTACTTTGATGGTACAGCTTATTAAAATTCTGACTTGACTTTGGCAAATACATTACTAACTTAAAGCTAATGGCCAAGAAAAAACAAGAAGCTACCTTCAGTAAGATTCTAGACAAATAAGCTTAGCAGTCTATCTCAGAAAAGAAACTGCCTTTACTGTAACACCATATCACAACTCACAATATCAGACATACCATGAAATTAAGAACTCTCCGTAAGAGCAAGTATGCACCTTACCACTTTCTACTCACTTTCAAAGTTCCAAAGCAAAATCAGTAGAGCTACCCAGACTAACTCATTTTGGGACCACCAGGATATAACTAAACCTGGCTGCACCTCTCCTAAACTGCACTCTACAACTTTCTGAAGGGAGGTTGTGGTGAGGAGGGGTTTGGCCTCTTCTCCCAGGCAACAAACGGGACCTGAGGAAATGGCCATAAGTTGTACCAGAGGAGGTTTAGGTTAGACATGAGGAAAAACTTTTTCTCTCAGAGAGTGGTCAGACACTGCAATGGCTGCTCAGGAAGGTGGTGGAGTTGCCGTCCCTGACAGTGTTCAAGAGGCGCCTGGATGAGGAGCTACGAGATATAGTTTAGTGCTTGTGGTAGCAATGGTAATGAGAAGATGGTTGGATTAGGTGATCTTACAAGTTGTTTCCAACCTTGTGATTCTATGATTCTGTAGATCCCATTTAAGTGCTGACTGCCACTGAGGAAGAATCTCTTCCTGGAGATCGCTCCTCGTGAAGTTTATTGTGAGCCTACAACATCAGTGAGCATTTTTCATTTATTATCTTTCCACTACGATAATCCTACTTAGTCTAACCTCTGTACACCAATTGATTTTACACCTCTGTACACTTATTGATTGTACACCCATTCTGACCAGAGAGTGGGTAAAGTATCAAAGATGAGGTATTTTGATTGACTATTCTACCCTACAGTGATCAAACTTTCTATAAAACCCACCTCCCCAGTGCTTTCTGAGAAATGTTGATGGCTGTACATGGTACATAGCAACAGTTACTGGAATAGCTTAAGCTACTGCAGATGAGTCAAGCTGCTAAAGATGCTGTTCAGTACTTGTGTTAAAAATGGATGCCTCTCAAGAATCATTACTTGTCCTGCAGAAGATGTCCAATATTCACTCTGTAGGAAGTCTCGCTAGAATTTTTGAGTAGTACAATTCTGTAAATTGTTACATAAATGCACAGAAAGTTTGCTCTTTTTAAACTTTGGTACTGAAGTTTAAAAAAAGAAATCAGTTCAGGATAACCACTTTCAGAAGGAATTATGTGCAAGGAATTTTAATTTCAGGACTGAACATGAAGCAAGGATACTCCATAGAACTGCAAATTATAGTAGGAATATTTTGTGAACACATCACGGCAGAAAGATTCAGGTTGTTCAACTGCTTTAAGAGAAGGATTTTCCGCACCAATTGCACAAGCTTATGTTCCCCTTTCAAGAATACTGGTTATTTTCACAAGTAGGTCTGCATTAAGACAGATATAAACTAAATACAGTTTAACCTATGCAGGCAACTTGTTTCAGACTAGTTTGAGATCAGTTGTTTAATTTAACTAATGCGATTTAGAACACTGATTTATACAGGAAAGCATATCCTCATTTTGTTATATTATATATATAATATATATTATAAATTATTATTATTATATATATTATATAATATATATTATATATATTATATTATATAAAACAATTTTCAGTAAATACTCATATGTTGTTTGACTTCTTCAGTTAGGGCAGTATGTGTGAAAAACAAAGCACAAAGCTATCAAGAAAAAAAACCTTACAGATCAAGTTCCAACCCCCCTGCCATGGACAGGGTTACCAACCATGAGACCAGGTTACCCAGAGCCCCATCCAACCTGGCCCTGAATATCTCTCTGGGCAACCTGTTCC
>JAOWBP010004028.1:6344604-6381219 GCA_028571105.1 Tragopan temminckii | reverse complement strand
TTGGACGTTTTAAGTAGGGAAAAAAAGCTAATTCAGCTGCTGATATCCAACTTGTTACTTGATCTAGACCTTTTAATTAAAGGATTTGGAATGAATCCCTTTTTTTTTCCCCTTTATGTTGAGAAAATTGTTTCAAGTTCCACGCTAGACTCATTTTATGCAAACCAGGGTACAGAAGGAAAGGTGAGCGAAGCTTCAAAATGATTAAATATTATTGGAATAACTAGTGACACAAACAGATTGATTTTACCATACATACGCCCTTGAGAAGATGCTGCAGGAGTCCAACAGGTAGATGAATACTCACGTTTACTTGTTGAAAGCAAAGATTTGGAAGTGGATCACAGGGCAGTTATTGCTGAGGACAGATCCACTCTTTCCCATCACCTGAGCACTTTACTTATACCTGACCACATGGCACTGCAGGCTATGGTTAGGAAAAAGATGTCCATCTTAAATTAGCCCATTCGTATCCTCCACGTGTCTCCTAAGTCTCCTGGAGCAGGCCAAGAGACACAGGATTTCCCTGCCCATCTGCACATGGCTGAGAAGACACATGCATCCTCATCTGGGCTCCCCTAATAGCTGTAGTTCAGCCAAGGAGATCTTGGAGGGTTTTTGCCCCGGTTCCCATCTGGGGAAGTCAGGGATTCTGCAGAACATTTTTCCTCAGGGAATCATACGGCCTGGGGCCTGAAGAGTGGTTTCTGAGTCTGAAAAGCCTCCAAATCACAGCGTAATATTGGCTTCTGTGCACGCAGACACCCTTCCAGCCTACCAGCCAGGAGCTAGAGCTGATCATTACATTGAAAGTGACTCTCACAAACTGTGCTCTTTCCTTTCTCATTGCCTCTCTGCTGGTCTTCATGCTGCCTCCTTAAAAAGGACTTTGGATTGCAAAAAGCCAGGACAACAAGTGGACTGTAATCACTCCTTCATGTCCTCCTGCAACACTACGCTGCCTTAGCTGTGCACCTCCGTCCAGGTGAGCAGCACCACATCAGTGTTTGCTCCTCTCCAGGCTGTACATCACAGCCCAGAGCCGAGGGCTGATTTTACAGCTAGCATATTCACGCTGGGAACATCAGCTCCCTCGGCTCTCTGCGCTGCATCTCCTAAAGGCGAGCGGTCGCACCACGCGGGGGTGCTAGGAAAGCACAGCAGGGAGGCTGCTGCTCCAGCTGCAAGGGTGAGCAAGGAGGAAGCGTTCGCCGGTGCTGCGCTTACCACGAAAGGTGGGGCTGCTTTCTCTGCAGTCTAGTGCTCCGAAGCCCAATTTCCCTTGACCGCCTTTATTTCACTCACTTGCATCCATTGGTAAGGTGGAAGAACAGAACGTTCACAGTTACAAATACAGATTAAAAAAAAATAGGGTGAGCGTAAGGAGTTCTGCAATTCCTTGCTTCATGGAGCGTTTTATTGCATTTCATATGGTAACAGGTTGATGTTTTTTCGTCTCTTAGCATGGTCAATTTTTATTGCAAGGCTGTTAAGAGCTTTATTTCTACGTGGATCTTTTGGCTGTGAGGGAAGGCTTTGCCTCTAGATTCCCAACCCATCCTTAGAAGCCTGTGCTAATGAAACGCTCTTGTTTTTGTCTCCCAGCACACTGAAGGCAGCATTTGAGAAGCTCAAGCAACGTAAGTATTCGTATCTTGCTTTGCAACCCAGGTTCAGGCAAACACGCTGTGTTGTCACCCTCTGGGCTCTTTCATCCTCACCCTCTTATATTGTTAACCTTTCCGTCTCAGTCTGTTCCTCTATCTAGCATGGAGGGTGGGGGGAAAGCACATTCACTCGCTCACTCACGTCCTCTTCCAAGTCTGGGCACTGAACCCAGCCCCCAGAGGCACAAAAAATGGTTTTTTCCTCAAGTTATTTTTGTCCAGATCAAGCTGCAGAATACCAGCTCTGTTCCCTCCCTCCACAAGACACTAACATCCACATGCATCCATAGGATGCTTTCTGAAGGCGCCCAGGGCAGAGTTAAAACCTTTCACACTGTCATAGCCAATAGGACAGTGTTATCTGGGTATTGGTGCCTGCTGTTTAGATAACAAAAGCACTCTTTCAGAAGCAGCTGGTGAATTAAGGTACTTTTAGAGCCTGGAAGGGGGAAGCTCAACGGTTTTGGAAAGTGCAGGGCTTCATTTCAGAGCCACCAAAGCTGACAAATGCAGAGAAGCTGCCAGCCACTTCAAACAGCATCAGTCAGATGGTCTGAAATGCAATCCAGCTTAGCTGACCCTTGGAAATTCTCAGCTTGCAAGCTCCCCTGCTGACATTTGTGCAAGGCTGGAGGCAAGTGGCAAGCAGCTCCCATAAGCAGAGAGAATGTAGGGGAGGGAAGGCAGACACCAGAGGGACAATGGAGGTCCTCCCCCAGCACCACAACAACTGTGGCTGGAGTAAATGGGGCTAGAAAGAAATGCAGGGAGATCCTACACTTGCTAAAACTGCTCCAATTCTGCAGCAAGGGGTCTTGCCCACATCACTCGTGAGCACTGAAAGGACCTTCAGTAGGCCCTATTCAGGCTGTGAGCACCCTCAGCAATATCAAACCCCTCATGTTTCTACACGTACTTCTTTGCTGAAGGCTGCTCTGTTTGGAGCAAGCTGTACGCAGCAGCCAGATCCTAGAAATATCTCCTGAAAAATGTGACTTTACCTCTAACGTCCTTTCCACTGACTGCACGTGAATTCTGATCTGCTTTAGAAATTGAAAGTGTCGGAAACTCCCATATCCAGCTGGCAGGAATGCTGAAGGATGAACTGAAAGGAATAGAGGAGTTCCGAGAAAGGCAGAAGGAGCAAAGGAAAAAGGTGAGGAACCAGCCAATCTTTGAAACAGATTGGGTCAGTGGCCCATTCTGTCGGCCTGTCTTCAGCCATAGGCTGTGAATACTGCAAAAGATAATGAAATGTGCCCAGTGTACCCTTCTCTCTCCACACACTAGACTGTGGAAGAAAGCCTCTTTCTAATCCCAGCTAGAAATTAAGTAATGCTCCGAACTCCGGAGACAGAGGCTTTAGTCACTTTTACTGCCTCTGCTGTAACTGCTGATGCTATTCTTATTCATGTAAGAACTTAATCCATCCTTTACTCTTTTTTATATCCTTGCTAATTGCATTGCTTTGGCATGATCCTGCATGATCTCTAACATGCACTGAAATAAAGAGATAACATAAGCATCTAAAATCATAGAAGAAAAATGATTGTTAAGCAGAATGCAGCGCATACGCTGAATACTTAGAATAGCATCACATTTATGCTGCGCAGTAAAATTCAGAGAACATTCAAAGTATCTCATGCTCTGTGGTCTCGTTTGGCTCCAAATCCCCAGGAAAAAACAAAACAAAACAAAACGCTCTCAATGAAGACAAGTGGTCACTCTTACACCTCTGGTTCCATGGGCTTGAAGACAAAGAGCTGACATCACTGAAAACAGTGATTGAGGGAACAGTATAATCAAATACCCTGACCTTAGACAATTTCAAGCAAAGGTAAATGTGTATGAGCAGTGTCCAGTGCAGCAACATCCTCATGTCTACAGCCCAGACACACAGGAGCTTGGAGCAGCACAGAACTCTGAATATGAGGGCGTAAAACCAGTGCTGCTACTGAGATTTGATGTGCACAGCAAATCACACATGCAAAGACAGTGTGCACCCAGCCATCAGCATTTGTCTCCCTTGTCCCCACCTCATCACTAGGATCTGCAAAGGGAGAGGTTTTTTCCTGCTGAAAATAATAAGCTTGGAATTCAAATGCAAACTGTTATAGGGGCTTGGAAAAAATGGTCAAAACTCCTTTGAAGTCTTAAGACCCATTGCAAGATGTTTTTTTCCTTCAGCACGTGGCTGTGAGGAAGCCAACCTCAGACATATTGGAAGGTGTCAGCATTTTTGGAGATCTCACATAAGACTGTTCTGTGTTTGCGCTGGCTCTGCTGCAGCTGCCATCAGGACTGTGCTATAAGCTGATGTCAGGCATGCTTCTGGGTGACCCCGGAGGGAGTTTTGCTTGAGCAGAACGTAAAGATGAAAGGACCAGAAGTCCCACTGAAGAAACCCATGCCCTGCCAAACAGGAGCATATCTCACGGTCACACAAGGCTGGGCATAACAGAATTAAAGCTATAAAAGAAAATCCAGCACCGTCTTTCCAATGCTGGCCAGATTATGTTGTGGAAATCAAATTGCGTAGAGCATAAATTTGCCAGAAGCAATGAAATATAAATTACACAGGAACTGTTTGAGTTCAAAATGGACAATTACTCCTGGTCACATGGGTGAGACTGTAGTTTGGTCTGCAAAGATGTGAGATCGAGCTCTTGGACCAGCAATGAGCTCTGCTAGCAGAGCTGATGGGCACTGATTGGTGTTACACTATTTAATCTCCTTAAGGTTAAAAAAAAAAAAAAAAAAAAAAAGGTCTTAGTATGATTGATTGATCTGGGTAAGATTTGATTTAGAGAGCTGTTCAGGAATTCAGGACACTTATGCACTGAGTAAGTATGGATTTAATGGCTTAATTTAAAGCATCCAAGTTTTAAAACATTAAACTTGGGGTAGTAATGTTTCGTATGAATACTCAGAAGCAATGAAAATCAATCAGGATCCATTGCTTTGCACTGCAGGCAGGACAGTAGCTGCCAGCTAGAAGATCACGCTGTCCATCTGCGTGCAAACTGCATATGTTATTCAGCTGCAATCAAAATTAATCAGAATAGAAGGTAATAACAATAGCTTGAGCTATGACAGCAGTGTAGCTGGCTGTTTTGACTGGTGTGTTTGTAAATGGAAATTAGAGATGCCTCTCTGCCATTCCATTACTGCTGGGGAAAGGCAGCTACAGTTAGTTTTATGGTAAATAGAATTACTGAATCAAAGAACCATTGTCCTACTCTTAAATCTTAAATGTATGTATGTAGGTTGGAAAACACCTTTCAGGTCATCCGACCCATCCCCACCATGCCCACTGGCCACGTCCCTCAGTGCCACATCTTCTCTCTTCTTGAACACCCTCAGGCACAGTGACTCCACCACCTCCCTGGGCAGCCTGTGCCACTGCATTACCACTCCTTCTGAGAGGAGATGTTTCCTAATATCCAACCTGAACCTCTCCTACACAGCTTAAGGCCATTACATCTCTTCCTGTCACTAGCTACCTGGGAACTGTGTGCACTGCGATCACTGTATAGGAAAGCTTTTAGACGTATGCTTAACCAGACATCTTCAGTGAGCACACTCAAGTTTCTTTCACCAGCTCCAGTGTTCTCACAAAAGTGAAGGCATGTGCGTATCTATTTGCTTGTGTGAGTTTGAAGAACAATTCGTTATATTTTAATCCTGCTTAAACTGTGAGCAGAAAAGCCTCCGAATAACACAGCTACCCAAATTCTTAGTTGCACTGTTGATGCTTCAGTGACTCTGACTGTATTCAGACCTCTGTCTGTAGCATTTGTAATTGGCCAGATTTGCTATGTAAAATTTAGACCAATATAGAAGCGCGTAATATATGTTAACTGGGATTTCCTGGATAGGAAACAAAATATCTAAATATTTTTGCGATTTTTTTTTTCCCACAAGTGACAATGAATGATGTCACTGCAGTGCTTTTATCTTGCTTTTCAAAAACATGGCCAAGTGAGAAAGAAAAAAAAAAAATCTGATTAGAGAAAAACCAATCAGGTTGGTATTCCTCTTAATCTTGTGTTATTTTATTTAAAGCATCTTAATATACTTTTTCTAGGCTAAATGCCAAAACGCCGTTAGTAAGGGTTACATTTAGCTGAGCAACCCTGAGAAATTAACCTGCAAAAGACTTTTGTCTTTACTTGGGTAGCTTTGGGATGATGGGATTTGTGAGCTGTTTAAGGTCTCCCCAGGAAGAGCAGTGGTTCACTGCTGATATTACTGCTTCATGACAGTGATAATGGTCATTAGTTGTCATTGTTTTGAACACTGTTTACTGCCCTCAAGCACAAACTTAAATTTGCAAACCTAGACGTTATCTCTCAGAACGCACTTCCCTCTGACCACCCAAACAATCAAGTTATAGGGAATGAAATCATTTGATTTAGAGGAACCACAGAAAAATATATAGATTTTAAATATTGGAACTCTATTTTGGAAATAAAACATTTATGCAACATCAGCGAAGAAAGCGTTAAGACCTCAGCAAAGGAAACCTGTTCCCTTAATGGCTGGGGCTCCAGGCAATCCCAAACGTTCCCAAATTTTGGTAGAGGGTTGCTGGAAGGAAACAAAGCCTCCGGTTTCTTTAGGAAATTCCCAAGTAGACAGAATTACTGCCTCTTAGAGCAATCTGTTTTTATTAACTACATTGCATGGAGTTTGCGTAAAGACTAAGCCACCCTTAGAAAATGAGATCCTGCGTTGGCATATGCCAACATACTTCTGATGAGCTCGGCTCACTGACTACCCTTCTGGAGTTATTTATGTAGCCTTTTTCAAATTATATAGATTTTTAATTAGAAGCTCGATAGCATTGAGTTTTGGCAACATGGTAGCAGAAGTAACTGCATCTTCTTTAAGGAAACAGCTTTCCAATTGACATAACCCTGTGAGAGGGAGAAAGGGGGAGGTGGGAACAGTCTTTCCCATAGTATCCCAAGAAGAAAACAACTTCATGGATTAGGAGCTTAATTAGGACTGAAATCCATAGCAATAAGTGAGGAACAAATATAGTTAATTTGATTAAGCCACAGAGTGAATGAGTTGCACACTGCATTGATTATTTTAAAGCAAATAACAAAGGCAAGGCTGTTTACTTTATGGCACTATTACTGCAAATGAAATCAGTATCAAGCAGGTTGCTGGGGAGTGTAGCTAAGACAACCTCATAACCTCATATGCAGATAAATGAATCTTTGGCTAATCAGTAGACTCAGCATGGAGGCTGCTCCAGCAGTCTGTAAGTGAGTCTCAGCAAGGCAGGTACCCTCCTAAACAAGAGGACTAAGAAATAAGCAGGCCTTGGGTGTGCAGCAAAGGTCAAGCAGGTCTTTGTGTTTGAGACCATTCCTTGGATCAACCACGTGCAATCTCAGGGAGGACAAGAAGGAATGATATTGATTATGTAGGGTTTGTTAGGGACTGTAAAAAAGGTATGAGCACTGCGGAGTGTTCATACACTCACGAACACTTAAATTCCTGAGAGTTTTGCTGCTCCATGAAAAGGGAGACAATTTGGTTGAACGGCAGGAGAGCTGGAGGGCAATCTCTGTGGGGTTCATCTCACTCTCCCACAGCACACTGTGCCCTGCTCTAGGGCTGGTGCCTGGAAGCTTCTTGACATGCCTTTACCTCTGCAGGTGGTGTTACTGGAAGAGAAAGAAGGGTAGTTTTTCCCCTTCCCCTCTGCTCTGTGCTAGAATAACGGATCTGCCTGTATTCAGTGATAGAGAAGCCAGTGTGCTCATTTGCTTCAAGTTGACATTGCTCAGAAGCTGTGCTGAGACGTGACCAGAGGAGGAGTGAATGGAGTACTTTTCCTAAACTCCTTTTGCTGGAGTGGATGCTTCAGTAACAAACAGTGGTCCTTAACACACTGGGTAGGGTTTTAATTAGCATTGAGCAGATCCCAACTGCACGGTGTTCCCTGAGGATGTGGGTGCTCTCTGTAAGCCTGCAGGTGTGCCGAGTCCCCTGTAGTCTCCTGATATTAGCACAAGTGAAGTAGCTGCCCTGCCATCCACCACAGTTAATTGTATTGCTCCTGCATCTCTGAAAGTAATAATAGTCAACTGCTTGAAATTTGGAGACAGGAATTCTTCAAAAGCCCCTGCATCTGTTCTCAGTCCAAGCAAGCACTCTCAAGAGGCCAACTTCCCATAGGCCATCATGCATAATGTGGATGAAACCTCTTGAATTATTGATCTTGCAGAAGCATATAATTGTAGCTTACACAGTGTGTTTACTTTCAGCGCTTTGATTTATCAGTTCTTATAATAATGTTCTCACTTTTGGCACTCGTAAAATGCAACTGGCTTGTAGTTTAATAAATATTGACTTCTAGCCATTTGCTGCTTTGTGATTATTCCTCCTAAAGAACAAACTGATTGCTTCCTTCATTCGGTTGTGCTGCAAATGCTGCAACAGCATAATGCTTTTAATATTGCATTCCCCCACCAGGGGAAGCCTCTGCTTGGCAGAGCCCTTCCCACTCCTGAAGATCAGGACTGTGTTTCTTCAACTGCTGGGCACCTGAAGGTAGCTGTGGTCCTGTCTCTGAATTCTCTTCCTGCTGTTAGTGCTTGGCGTTGTGCCGGAGGTGTGTGTGGGGCTGCGGCGAGGGAGGGTCAGAGCCACCGTGCTAACAGCTATGAGGCAGCTGTTGCATAGTGGATGTAAATCACTTATGGTATGATTGCTTTGGGTCACTTAGACTTCCTCTTCTCTTTCTGCCTTCTAGAAAGCAGTTGCCCTGGAATCGAACACTGTGTAAAAGCAGCACCTGCCTTGTCCGTTACCTGCACTGCTTGTTTTCCAGTTTGCATCCATGCAGTTTCTCTCTGTTACGTGTTATCGTATATCCACACTCCTCATCTGGCTGACAGCAATCATAAACTAAGCTGGATACACTGTAGAGGTATTTAGCAACTGACAGTCACGCCACCTTTCCAAGAATGCCGAAAGCTCATGTTTTGGATGTAAACCCAGGTGGATAATGAGTTTTTATCGTCTGAGGGGCTCCTGCTATCCTTGAGGCTTTTTCCTAGGCTGGAGGCTCTTGTGCCGGGTGGAATACAGACACGCAGTGGGAGCCTGTCAGTCACGCTGCTTGCAGCTCAACAAACTGGAGCACAAGGGTGGAAAAAAGGCAGATGATATCCTGGATTCACAGCCCAATGCTTAAATAACTTTCCCTTGGCTCCTGCAGCAGGTTCATGGGCAGATCCACACAATGAATCTGCGTTTCTTGGTTGTCAGCCCCATCTTATGACCCAGGGGCTCACCTGGCTGCTCCTGTCAGCTTGGCAGCAAAGACCAATTTTAGCAGAGCCAGCAGAACTGCAAACCGTTCTGAGTCGCGTTTGCAACAGTGCCAACATCAAGTTCCCTGCTTGTCTTCCTGTTAATTGACAGTAAAACCAGTGCAGGCAGTTCTAGAAAAATTACTTGTTCTGCCCTCTTTGTTTATTTACTTGTTCTTTGCCCTCCTTCTGCTCTCTTTTCATCCTCTAGCTATTTTCTTGGGGGATGCTGCAAGTCTTCCCTTACTACCTGATTATATTTTGAAATTAGTTTAATTTATTTAATGAAGAGATGTGAATTAGAAAAGATGAAAATAAAACATTAGGGTTTTTTTTTTTTTTTTCTAATTGGATCTGCTTTTCTGCTTAATTCTTTATATCCTTTCTCTTTGCCCACTGCCAAAAAGTAGATTCATTCATCCCAGAAAATATTTCGCTATGTCCTCTCTTATTAGTGGATTTTTCTTTTGCACCGTCTCAAGATTTGGACTGCAAGTAGACAGCCCATTTGGTGTCTGAGTCCCTTCCCCTCTTGCTTTCCTCAGGTTAGGAGGAGGAAGATGCAGGTGCGAGGCAGCCCTACTTGCTGCCCTTCCCATGCTGCTGTCTCTGGGGCACTGGTTGGCCCCTGCACGGGAGGAGCTCCTCCAGCAGGGTCTACCTTGCAGCCTGCATGCTTCTGGGTGACAGCACTGTGACCAGCCTGAGATTTTGTTCCTCTTTTTGTGTTCTGACTGTAAATTTGTCCTAATTTAGAACTTAAAGTGTGAAAGCAGACAGACCTCCAGAAAAGGAGAATGAATGTTTGACTGTCGCTCGTTGTGAAATCTGTCCTGGTAGCTGTGAAGTTGATGTCAGATTCTGTTATTGGTATAACAGGGTTGATATGTTCTTTCAGCAAAGGTAGATCTCCACATCTGCTTTATCCACTAGACGGATGACATAAAGCAGCTTGCTTTACAGTGGCTGCTTTATGCCATCTTTAATCTGAAGTCTGTTTCTGTACTCTGCCAAAACACGTTGGTGTGAATTGTTAGGTCAAATGTATGTGTGTTGATCAGCGCGGCAGAGAAAGATCTGTGTCTCTGCTAGAAATATTGGTGCAGACAGACATTGATATAATTGCATGAGCAGCCCCGTGCATCTCAGCACGTGTGCACAGTGTGTAACTGCAGGACAGCTGAGAAACTTGATCGTACAAGGACTGCAGAGGGTAGTTGATTTTATTGTCTGTGTCTGTATCCATCATCTGCCTGCCTGCCTGCAGTGTTTCCAAGATGTGATATCCAGCCACTGTAACTGAGGTCTTTAGCTCTAGCTAATGAATCCGAAAGCTATCCCCAGCAACTGTAATGTGAGTGGGGCACGGAGATCTTTTTCAGAATTCCTACAGATTTCTTCTAAAGTCATTTTCCTCTGAGGAAAATGCTATGTCCATCCACCTGGGTGCAATTTCCTGAAGCTGATGCAGCCATGTACTTGTCTAGTGTTAAATGTTTCCTCAGAAGAACCTCTGAAGGTTAGCGCTGTCATTTCTGGGTCAGTGACATTTTGCAAATACACCGTATCAAATTATAGTGGTCTTCCATGTGAATATCCCTGCTCATAGCAAAACAGTAACCTGAGCTACCCTCTGTTTCTTCTTTCTTTCTTGGCGTTGAGGTAATCACTGCTGTGGTTTTTTTTTTCCTCTGCCTTGAGCTTTTATAAGACGCATCAGTTGCTTATCAGCAGCAAATCCTTATGTCTTGCTTTTCCATGTTGCTTTTTCACCTGCTTTTTTTGCAAGTTGCATATTAGGAATCTTTTTTTCTCAGAAAGAGTGGTAACGCAGTGTCACAGGCTGCCCAGGGAAGTGATGGAGTCACCATCCCTGGAGGTGTTCAAGAACTGTGTGGATGTGGCACTGAGGGATGTGGATGATGGGGATGGACTGTGGATTGGACTGAATGATCTGAGAGGTCTTTTCCAACCTTAATGATTCTGTGATCTGCAAGCTTAGAAAATTGCAGGCAGTTTTTCGAAGGGCTAGGTAGCATCACACTGGTGATGTGTTACGAATATGAACACAGTAAGCCTCACACATTGCTGGTAAGGATAAGAAGGCAGTCTCCTGACCTCAGTCAGACTGAAACTGAGGCCCAAATACATTCATCAAGAGCCGTGGATAGCAGTGGCTGGGCTGCCTGGACAGCTTCCTGCCAAGTTCCTTCCCTCCAACTGAGCCTCCCTTCTTTCCTCTGCGAAGAGAGGTATAGTGCACAAATTCACTCTGCAGAATCGTATGTCCTTAATAAAATTCAGCTCTAGTTATGACCCTGTGAGATGATTAGTGAATTAGGCTTCTTAATTAGCATTTTGCATAATTCATGGCAATTACAGCGTTCTCATGGATATGATTGTCAAGGTGCAGATGTGCAAACGTGCAGCTATAATTTTCTCATCTAAATAACTCTTTTGGTGAAACATCTATTTTTTTACAACTCTATTGTGCAAGAGCCATTATTCCTGTTGTTATTTTTAAGGCATTAGAAAATGGATGTGAATATCACTTCAGCTTCAATAGTTGCAACCAACTGTTTTTCAGAAGCTTTAAAAACTGCCATGAAAGTTTACTCCTGGGTGAGAATTAGGCATTTGAATTTTCTGAAGGGCCCATACTACCCAGTTTTAAGCATCCCAGAGGGAATTGTATTGCAGTTTTTCAGTTACAATAGTAAAACAAAAGCTAAATCCAACATGTACTCTAGCCAAGATTTATAGGGCCAGATTGTTAATGGAATTGAGCTCCCATTCCTCCTTCAGCTGGAGATGGATTTCCAAGTCTTTTGTGCTTCAAAGATCCTTTCCTTTTGTCAGTAACAGATAAACAGTTGCAGCTCTGACAGGTAGCTCCGGGTGCAGGGTAAGAAAATACAGTCCTTTAGAAATCAGAGGCAGGGTACAGAATTCAGTGAGGAGACACATCCTCCAAATACACTCGTGCCCAACTCAGCACTTCCAGGTACAGCTTGTATTTAAAAAAAATTACCGGGTTCCAACTGACAAATTTGAATTTCTAGTTCCTTCATTAAGTGTCTACACAGACGGTATTAAATGTAATTAATTTCACTTTCATAATTATAATCTAATATGCAAATCCACTTACAGTATTTCATTCTATTAAAGTACAAATCAAAATGATAATTTCTAAATAAAAGTTACGAATTTCCTTAAATGAAAGGCATTTGTAATTTCCCATAGGCAATTCTAATCACTTTTGGATTTGTAGTCAAAGAAAATGAAGGAATTTTATGGAAACAAGATTTGATGAGTGGGAGAAAGTAGCAACTCGTATATTCCTATTAGAGGTGAATGGCACTTGAAGGAACCTGGATAAATACGTTTGCCTGGGCATACATTGCTCTGCAGCAGTTGATCCTTATGGCATCCCCCTGAGGAATAGCTTGCAGAAGCTTACCTGTGAGTTTCTACCCAGAGCTGTTACCAAAAGGCTTGCTCTCCTTTCTGGCCCTTGTCTGCCTATTGAACTTGAAGGGAAATTTATTGCCCTTTAGGGCAACCACAACATCAGCTGGAGCTTTATAGCCCCCTTGGAGCCAGATTTTCTCAGCCCACTCATACTCTCCCTGGGAAATGCATAGCTGTGACTGAGGACCCTGTCCTTATTTTCTCACATTCCTCAACAGTGTTCCTGAAATGAAAAATCAGATCCAAATAACCTGATTTCTCACTCTTCCCACGTGAAATATTGAAGCAGCTTTGCATCCATTTTTATCAACTGATTTTAATGTCTTTATTGCTTTGAGCATACAGTGTTGCATACAGCAGCTTCCTTCTTGAATGTCCTTACTGCAAGTGCTATCTTCAGTGGGGTTATCCCCTTCCTTTCTCTCCCAAACACTTCTTATGGTCTTAACACAAATGCACAAAAGTGCATGGCCCTGTCTATGTATCTGCTTGCTGGCTGATGAATTCTCAGCGTCCCTATCCAATATACTTACATTAAGAAAGCTTTTCACGTGTTTTAAATTGTCCATCACCACCCTTACTGTGGAAAAAACCAACAGTGAAATTAAAGTAAGCACTTTGTTCCCCAGCAGAGAAGGAAAAATGAGTGTGAATTATGAACCTTAGAGGAGATTTAGAGGACAAAGGAACTCAGCCTTCCTCCCACTGAACACAGTGCCAGTTTTGCCTCTGGCTAGAAATAAGGAAGCATTGAAACAAAACTTCTTTTCTTTTTGTCTTCTTTTATTTTTTTTTCGTGTTAGCCAAAAGCATTTATGAATTTGGGTCAAATCTTTTCAGCTGAAGGAGGATGAGATTGATAAGAATGTGGGAAAGCCTGAAATATTTCAGTTTCTCTTATCTAAGTAACCTTTCACTTAAGTTAACTTCTAATTCTTAAAGGGAAGAAAGATCTGCTCACATAGAGGACAGGTTTTTGTTTTCAGCTGAGTGAAATGTTTGGACAAATCAAGTGTATTATGCTTTCTCCCAGAGTGAGAGGAGGGGAACCAGAGAGAGAGGGAATGGGTTTCTTTTGACCATGGATGTTTCAGTTCTGTTTTTGTAAGCCAGATAGCTAATTTTCTAAATTCGATACTTACTGCAGGACTAGACCAGACACAGAAAGCCACAGAAAAAGTATTTGAAACACTGAATTATACAGTAATTTGATGCAGTTTCTGTCTGGAACCTTGAAAAATCTTATCACAAGCAAACAGTTCAAGAATAAATAAGTAAGTGATGGCTTCCAACTAAAATCTGTCACTCTGAATTGATCAGAGCGATCTACCGTCTTGCTCCAATTCCTGTTCAGCTCCTCTCTGAGCTGAAATATACTGGGGGAAATTCTCAAAGTCATGAAGGACAGTGGAGTACACAGTCCATGTGCATGGCAAATGGAAGCCTGGGGGCTGATTTACCCCCTTGAATTTAAATTCCTTTTAGTCTCCTGGGATAGGACTAACCTGCTGGGCAGCTGAACATCTCTAAGTGCCTCTCAGTACTGAACACACACCTTCAGTTACAGAATCATAGAATTATAGAATCATTAAGTTTGGAAAAGACCTTTAAGATCTTCTAGTCCAGTTAGTTCCTAACTGCAGCAGTGAGCAAGTGCTTGGCACATGGTTCAATGAATGAGCTGACACTTAAAAGTCTCAGTCCAGCAAGTTGCTTAAAGCCATGCATCCAAGCCCCTTAGAATGCCTTCGTGCGAACTGTGCACAAACTTCTTTCTGTGTGCACTGCCTACTGGTGGTCAACATGCTATTAAGAACTTGTGAGACACTTCACTACCTTTGGGAAACCACCCCCAAGCTGTGCCCCATGCTGCTGCCAGCTTAAAATGCACCACAACTGGCTACATCTGATTGGGGCTGGAAATGTCTTACAGGTCTGAAGCATGCCAGTCCTCTGCAGTCCTTTGGTTGAAGCTATGGCTTGGATCTTTAGATTGAAGAGCCATCACCTAAGGGTGTTCAGCTTAAAAGGCTGGAATCCTAAGAAAGAATATAATCATTTGGCTGTGTTCCATCCCTTGGAACCTCTGGCTGCTGAAAATAATGCTGTGCTTTTCTGTACTGTGCCTGAGGAGAGACTATGTGACACGTTATCACCTGATGCGATCCTCAGCTGGAGTTTGGGAATATGTTGCTGTGCTTGCTTTCGTTTGGTCTTTAATATTATAGATTTTGGTCTCCTGTGCTATAGGTGTTCAGTTTGCTATGTGTTAGTGGAGTGGTTTTGGTTGCTGTTGTGTATAGGTGGCAAACGGAGCACGAAGCATTTTTGGATTTAGCCTCTTTCTACAGTTTCTTCCAAATGTGATATGATAGCTTAATGAGTAAGTCTCTAGGATACTGTTCCCAAAATTTTATTTGCCTTCCAAAATTGCAATTATACCTTAACTTTTTGTCAAATTAATTTCACAAACTTCAATTCAAATGCAGGATGCTCAGCTGAGTAACATGACTTTCAAGATCTGATAAAGATACACCTATACCTTGCCTATCTTTGCCAGTGGTGAAATGTTCAAGTAACCAAGTTCAAAAACAAAGACTGGGGATCTGTTTAGCCCAACTTCTGAATGCACTGACATCCAGTGGCTGTATGTCATAGTCCCTGTCAATCCCTCCCTGTCAGTCCTCCTGAGAACTCTGCTGCATCTCCCTTGGGGCAGAAAATAAAGAGGAGGCTGACAGTGATAAAATGTAGAGGGAGTGTATGTATGGAACAGCTGGATGGCAGAGCAAGATATATGTTTGCTGTTATGTGGGGTGATGGGAGAGTAAACAAATGAGTAAGGGAGCAAAGCAGGGTGAAGGACATCTCCAACACAAATGGAAACGTGATTGGCAGACATGGCAACAAGCCACTGGCAGAGAGATAGTGGATTGGAAAAGAAATGACAAAGGGCAGAAATGAGCAAGAAGCTACACAGAGTTAATTTGGTGTCTACTAGGAGCACTTCATAAACAGTGTAAATTTTATTGACCTGTCCACAAATCTTAAAGCAACTCTCAATTTTCATACTCTTAAGGCATTACTATCACTGGGCCTGACCTCTCGGGTGGTACAGACTATTGAATTTTACCCTGTGATTATTGCATCAAGTTTTATGCTTTTCTCTCCTAGCTTCACAAGTAAACTTGTTTTCAAAATCTCTCCTTAGAGGCAACATGTCCAGTTCCCTTCAAACTCTCTTACATTGCTTTTCTCTCCATGGGCTTTCTGCAGGCGAGACAAACAAAATCAGAGGCTGAGAAGGGGTGAAACAGAAGGTAAAGGTGGTTTGTTTGGTGCAAGCCCCTTAACTGGACAGGCACAGAGAATGTTTTGGTAGCATAAGACACCAGAAAAAACTGCATCTGTACTTCAGAATGTTCCAGAGTAACTACAGCTGGTTTGCAGCACAGTCAATGTTACTTAAATATTTTTGGCAGTGTCTTGCTTGGTTTTGCATAAGATTTTCCAGTTGCAGTACTCTAAGCAGGTATGTCTGATTGCAAAACCAGCAGATCACATGAAAGCCTTGCTTTGCATGCATGATTTGGCTAATATTGCCAGTATCCCTTCGGGACAACAGGAAGATTACCTGCTCCATCACTGAGGATGTGACTGGAAGAGAAGCAAGGCACCATTTGCCATGGGGAAGAATGTTAGCGTGCAACTCAGAGTGATAAATCTCACTGAAACCTCCCTGTCTTATGATCATTTAAGGTTGTTTGCATGCTTTTAGAAGTATTTAATAGGTGTGTAGTCAGGATCCTTTTGATCTATTTCATCCTATTCGGTCTCTCTCAGTGGCCCCGAGTGGGAAAGGCTACATCTGCAAGAATTCATTGGTTCCAGTGAAACTGTTAGCAAATTTCAGAGTGGGAATCTTCCTTTTTCTGAGTCTTTCTCTACAAATTGCTTTGATGTTCTGTGGTAGAATACACGTGCATTAGTTAAAACATGTGAATCAAGTTCTAAGGCCTTTTCTGCAGCTGAGCATCATAAAGTGTATCTTACGTTAGACCAAAATATAACGGGGCTGATGAAGCTGATAGTGGAGCTGCTTACGAAATTAGATGCTACTTGTGTCGGATTCTGGTGGACAGCAGGATCTTTCCAGGGGTAATGCTTTGACAATAAATTGAATGGACAAGATCCGTTCAATTCACGGCATTTTCACAGCAATTTCCATCCAATCTTAATTTTATTTTGATTCCACTAGCTGTTTACTATAAGTAATGTAGTGTATGTGTTCTGTAACATAGAAAATAATGTTCTTGTGATATGGAATTAGAATTACACATCAGTAAGCTTGGAACATATTCTCAGAGTAGGAGTAGAAAATGTTGTAAAATAAAGTAAGGAAAAAATTGTTCTCTATAATTCCGTCAATAGGAGAGCATGTGTGCTTGAAAAAATATATGGGAAACTTTAAAGACTGCCTAAAATATGAAAACTCTCTCACAATCTAGTATTTGGATAATAAATGATGCTTCAAGCTTTAATGGAATGTAGAGAATGTGTTCAGTGCTTACAGTAAAATTCTTCCAAATATCCTGGAGGGAGGAAGGGTCTGTATTCTGAAAACAGCATGCGGAGTTGGAAGCATCTGGTTGGATCAGGAAGCCAGTTTATATGTACATTCAGAGATCACTCAAATGAACAAACTTTATTGTGGTCAGGATGTTTATTAGATGCGGTTACTGAGCAGGAGTTGTGTTATCTGTTCCATGGTAACAGATTTATGTTCTTTTTACATGCAGAGAACAGGCAATTGTATGCTAAGGATCTGAATTGCCAAATATTTAAGTGAATGCTTAGCTTTAAGAAGCCATGAAATCTGACTGAAATTGATGGCCTATACTTTCAGAAAGGACAGAGCAGAATACATATACAGACGTAATCTCCTCTGTGAACAACCTCGTTATTTTGTCTCACAGTCTTGTAACCTGGCTGGAAAAAAACCAAACTACTAAGAAAATGTGGGTAGGCTGAGAATAGGAGCTTTGGGAAGGTGCCTTGGGAGTCCACACCAAGTCCAGTCCAACTATCTTACTGTACTTTTCTGAACGATTCACAGAATGTATCCCTGCTTACAGTCATTTTTTAGTCACTTTTGAGTGTACACTGCCTATCAATCACTGCACAGATGCTTTGTACATCCAGGAGGAAATTTTGCAGGGGAATACCATTGTACAATGTGAGCAGATCTTTCTGGAGTAAAAGTGCAGCAGGTCTGAGCCTTCTCTGATGTGAGCATCCCTATACTCACAACAGAGCATATGCACCTCTCCTTTTATGCCTAGAAATGAAAGTGTTGTACACAGCCATGAGCGTTAGGCTTGCTTGCCTTCAAATTGTTGCAGCACAGAAAGAGCAGCCATAGGTATTCCCTCCTCCTTTGGAAAAGCAAGCCAGTTGTGATGACAGAAATGAGAAAAATGACTCCACACAAAGCATTCAGACATACTTGGATAGTTTTACACACCATATACTTTTTCTAAGTGACACTATCCTGCTTTTATACAAACTCTCAGACCTCCACAGCCACTGTTTGATGCTGGCCCTTTTTTCCTTAGTATTGAGAGCTGAATTAAGGCTTGTCTGTAACAACAGGCTAAGAGTTGTGGTGAATATAGGCAATGCTTGCTGGCCTCAAACCAAAGAGGGAGGAGAAAAGGATGAAAGTGGAGTCCTTGATCTCTGCAGCAGCTTATTCCTCGTGTGTTACACCATGACTCTTACTGCCACTCTCCAGCAGAAGGAAGCGCCCTGTTCCTGCACATCAGATCACTAAGAAAGCAATGTGAGGAAAGGAAACCAAGCGAGAGGAACAGACTGGCCTTTCCTCCCTCTTTCTGTCCTTTGGGACAGCTAGGTACAGTCAGACTCCCTGTTTCCATTTCCCTCTTCCCACTGCTGGTGGTTCAGTCTGGTAAGGTGGTTCTGGCTGCTGGAGATTGCTTCTGCATTTCTATGAGTCACCAAAACCTATCATATTTGTCCTAGCTTGACAAACTGAGGCCTTAACTGTGCATCAGCTGCACGGATAAACAATTCATACATGTCTTAGGCCTACTACAGGTGTGAGGATCTGACAGGTCTGACTGTTGTCATATCTGAGCATTTCTGTGCAGTACACTTGTCCAGCAAGCAGATGAGAAAACATGTTGTGTATTTGTATGTGAATGTGATCATTAGAAAGTTGAAACATACTTTCACCTTGAAAAAGAGCAGATATGTCAAAGCTAGAAGTTTCATAGCGTTTTTCTTTTTTTTCTTTCTTTATAGTTTGTTTTCTTCAAAGATTTGCAGCATAAGAGCCTACTCTCCTTCCTGCTTTGGTCATGATGACTTTACAGTGCAGGTGTTTTTCTTACCATCTAGTTGATCGTTATGGTAAACTCTTCCTCTCCTCTGAGATGCACCTCAGCGCCATCACCAGCGCTTGTTATTTACTTCATGCATCTGTGTACCAGGCTGTTCTTTCTGTGGAGGGAAGGGGGCAAAGAGAGCACTGCTAGTGATGGCAGCAGTGTAGTTTAGCAGGAGAATACAGGAGTGGTGGGACAGCACTGTATTTTCCCCTACCTGTGTGGTCCTATAGGGCTGAGCATTGTCCTTCCTTTGCGTGGCTGTTCAGGCTCACATCAGTGCTGGTGTCTCCAGCAGCCCCAGAGTGCCTCTCAGCTTGGCCAGCTGGATGTCTTCGGCACAGAATTTATTTTGACTGAAGTCTTTGATTTGTTTGGGTGTCTCTTCAGAGATCTCTCGTATTTGAACACACCCAGTGTGCCACTCTAATGAAAACAGATACCAAGGCCAAAAGGTGCTTGGACTGAGAGCAGAAAGCATCACTTCTGTCCTTCACCTAAAGATACCTGAAACTCTGTGTTCCCTTCCCCAAGTCTAGCAATCTAAGCATGGTTTAATGTCTTTGGGGATGCAAAACGTCTTTCTGTGCACTGACCATGGGAGCACAGCTCTTGGACAACACTTCTCTAATATTAGTCATGTAATTAGTAATTAGTTTACTGAATATTTGTGTTTAGTGAAAGAAAATAGTGGGAAAGCATGTTATAATCTGAAACTTGGTTTTGTAGTTCGGGCTTGTACCAAATGAGTATGGTCCAAGGAATGAGGATTATTTTGCAAACTCTGTGCTATTTCATGACTGCACATATAATAGATGGCTGACCAGCCTCACTGACAGCTTCTGTGAGGGGAGAGTGTGATAGCTGCTGGGGCTGTTAGAAATACTCTGACTGCTGTACACATGCAGCTTGCTGGAAGACTGCTCTGTCTCCGGTGGCTTTTAACCATGCTTTTTGTGGGCACAACTGACCAAATGTTCTCTAGCTGCTGGAAGTTTATGCTGCTGTTAATAAAGGGATTCTCCCCTAGATAAGCATTTGATCTGAGCCAAGAATATTACTACATGGTGACTTTTCGTTTACTCAGTAAATCAGTGTTTGCTTTCACATCCTTCCTCTGAACTACTTACACAGAACATATTCACCATAGGGCTTTTCAGCACAGAAAATTTTCTCTAATACAAGACTAGAGCAGTCATGCTAAATTCCAGTGGTGTAGGCTATATACTCCCATACATCTATTGTTAAAAATATGGCTTTGATGTGCCAGATACCCTCTGGCATTCACACGTCTCCAATGTGTTTTTATTATTTAGAAGAGAGATAGTGAACCCTAATTAAGTGTAATCACAACAACCCAGAAGGATATCAATGGAGGTACGCATTTTGCCCTAAAGTGCTATTTGAACTCTTTGGAAAATGTTGAGTTACCCCTACAGCTATTGCCGATTAACTACTTAATGAAGCATCTACGACTGCTGGCATGTCCCAGCCATGTCACTGTGATGCTTGAAGGACAATGGAGATTAACTAAAAGATTGATCATGGTGATTTCTTATGTAGCAGCCAATGAAATCTAATAAGGGACACTTCGAATTGAAAAACATGGAAACATTATTTTGCAATTATATAAATACCTGTTTTTAGAACTACTCTGTTTAAATCGCTTGAAATGTACCTATTCCTGCTTCATTAATGCCAGCACTTCACCACATGGACAAAGAGTTATTTTAGTACAGCTACTATTTCTGTCTCATGTTTCCCTATGATTCTATACCAAATACAGCACTAAAGATCAGGCATGTGAATTTAGCTGAAATATATGTAGCAGTTCGAACCAAATTCCATATCACTTAGATGATCATCTAGGTTGGAAAAGACCTTCAGTATCAAGTCTGTGGTCAGTATGTATCCTGACAGGTGTTTATGCATGTGTAGTTTATACATATACATACGTGTATGACTCTATACAGAAAGGTCTGGTCTAGACATGCACATATATTTTACATGCAATATTTTCAAGCATGTAAAATTTTCAACTTATTTAACAGTCTGGAAGGAGAGTGTGTATACATGAATTTTTTGTGTGTGTTTTGCATGAATTATTTTTTGCTATGACTCATGGCATTGCTTTGAATATTCACTGAAATTTTAGTATTAAAAACTTGCAGCATAGGTCTTATAGTGTCTGGAAAACAGTGGTGTTTAGATCAAGGCAATCTGTCATTTCCAGAAGAGCTGAAATTTCAAGTCTAAATTCCCCTCGTTGTTGAATTAACGTACCTTGATTATTCTCTGTACGGTATTTTTTATTATGTTCTTTGCCATACCACACGGTGTTTGCATTACCCTCTGTCCCCCCTCATTGTATTGCTATCTCACTGCTCATCTCATTCATAAAGTTGGATGAGCAACCAACCCAGGCCAGGGGAAAGTCAAGATTTCAATACTGTTGGTTGTGTGAATGCAAACAATTTTGAATCAGTTGACTTCATCCTCATCTGCTCTTTGTGATTTTTCATAAGTAGACACACTTTGTATAGAACAGCACTTGATTAAGTGCTTTTACTCTCCACAAAGTGTTACCAGTGCTCTCGCAGGAAGAACTTGCTTTCAGAAAGCCATTCTAGGGATCTCTTAGCCTATTATTATAGGTTTATTTCTCTGTCAGTTTACCTGGCTCAGGTCACAGCTTTTAATTTCTAAAATACTTTTTCAGAGTAGAAAAATAAACACAGCTCAGTAACAGGCTGAACTGGAAAGGTCTGAAGTTTCAAAACTGACTCACTGTTCCTCAGCAGGTGTTCAATACACAGACACAGCCAGCTGAAATCAGAGGGCAAACCAGGCAGTGATCTAAAAAGGAAGCAAACGGGCTGGGAAGTATTTAAAACTCCTTTAAATAACAGCAGGAGCTCCTGCTGTGGCTGGTACAGCACCGAGGTGTCTGGCTGCCCACAGCCACGTTAAGCAGAGAGGCGCTGTTGCAGGTGGGCAGTCAGGGAGCAGAGCCTGGAGCACCTGCATGCTCTGCCAGGCAGCTTTCCTTGGGAAAGGGGAGTTCTGCTTCAGTTAGATTCTTGGTTTTCAACTGTTGGCCTAAAGCTTCTCAGACACTAGACTTTGAGAAGAGAAAGAAAATAAGAGAACTTCCTAGCAGTTCACTTCAGATTCAGTGGTTTGGTGGAATATTTGGTTTAGAGCATAAGGTACTGTGGTGCCTAGGAAGTAATACTGTTAGTACCTGCAAATTCATATTAAAAAACATGTGTTTGTGTCTGTGAATCCCTTTGGGACTCCAAAGCCCACTCAAAATGAGAACTGAGCTCTGGGCTGTGGCTGTGTTTGCTGCTGTCTGCGCAGAGGTGTTGGCTGAGGCTTCCTCTGTGCTGAGAGCCAATTCTCTTCAGCTCTTTCTGGTGCCTCGTGTGAGGAGGTTAAACAAAAACACAATAAAACTCTGGGCCAAACATTTTTCACTGCAGCCCAGACAGACGTTTTATTCATAGTAATTTCTTTATTTGTGTCATAAATCCTCCTTCTTCTTGTGCTCCTCAAGGAGATTAAAATGAAGGGCATCACCTCTGCCATCAAGGCCTAGACCCCCGAGGCCCTGCGATGGTTTCACTGCTTCCACATGCTCTCCCACCCACTGCTTATTTGACGTCTGATCCTTTTAATTGCGCAGACAGCCTTTACCTTTTCAGCTTCTACAGCAGACCACATGCTGCAGTCTTAGTTTGCGACCACAAATAATAATGCCCTTTTCCTATTTTCCAGTTTCCAGAGACTCAGTAGCAGACGGCGTGTGTAGGGAAAGGAAGGAGAAAGGCAGGGTAGGCTCAGTAATAACAGCAGGAAGGCAACAATAATGCATAAAACTATTAATAAAATTTGCTATTGTTTCTCAGAGCATGACACAATCTGGCGTGTTGCTTACTATGCTAGCTTCTGGGAATGGGAAACTGTGAAAATGCCCAGTGTTTGTATTTTAAATATGATTTATTTGTTTATTTTTTGTTTACTTATCAATTGATTTGTTTAATGATTTATAGAATCATTTGGCCATCAAAGCTGCATAGCAATTTTCTTCCTAAAGACTTAAAACCAGAAAGTAAATGAAAACAAACTGGATTTTTTATATTGAAATCTCATATAGATTTTCACTAGTGCTGGGATTTCAGGGAGAGAGGGAAGTTGTTTGTTTTCATTCTCAGAAGCACCAGGCCCCTCAGAATGAAAGATGGCAGGTTCACACGAGCAACAGAAGAAGGCGTTAATAACTTCCATCCTCTCCCTATGGTTATGTTTAAGAGATTTTAAGGAATTGGTGTCTAGCATAACACTTGTTCATGCAACTGATAATAGGAATGTCAGATTCTTTTGGAGCGGCTTCAGTTCCTTTCCTTTACAGCACCCCCATGTCTGAGATAAGGACAGTGTAAAATAGAGAGACTGAAAACTTGTTGGGTGACACCGCAACATCCTTGCTGTGTGACACCATGCAGGTGCATGAAAGGTGCACAGACTCACCAGTTCTCTCTCTGGCCCCCTGACCTTCCAAAACCTGTGCAAATCAAGGATGTTGGGACCATATACCAAATAACTGATAATGGGTGCTTTCCAGCTCGTTAGTTCCAGCCAAGAATGGTGAGCAGAGTTATCCTAATTATCTTTTGAGACCCACTGAGCAGGGGGTGAGAAAGGCGCAGTGCTGAGAGCAGCAGCACAGCAACACCTCTGTGTCCCACTGTGCCCCCTCCCCTCACTGGAGACCCACATCCGTGTCTGTGCCGCCATGCATCCAGACTTTCCTAATCCATCTTTCTGGCACACACATCTATCTGCTGTCTGGGCAGCAAATGTTTTTGTCTAAACTCACAAAGCCAGGATGCAAGGGCCTGAGTGAAGGGGTTACTTTTTCCATAACAACTTCCAGCGACTGTCAAGCCATCCCTGCCTCCCAGCTCATGGAGGGTCTTTTGTGGCTGAGGGTGGAGGCTCCTGGGAAGTCTGGCCGTTCTCTGGCTCTCATGCTGGGGCCCTACAAAGAGGCTGCCTGCATGCCGCAGTGCCTGCCCGGCACCTTCCCAGCCAGGAGGGCAAAGCCGCTTGGAAACCATCTTTTCTCATCCTGCTGCCCATCTGCCTGGGAAGCTGACTGACAGCTGAAGGGTGAAGGGCCGGAGGCAGTGCTAATTGTCTGAGGCCCTTGCTCAAACATGGATGGAGAAAGAGGGGGTCCCCGTGGGCGAGGGAAGAATGGGAACCTTTGTGAGGCCTGACACAGTAAATGCCACCTTTGTGAAGATTTAGACTTGCTGAGGTCGGTTTTTAACAACTTGGGATGCTCTGGTCTTTTCCCTTTGTCTCCAAAGGCTCCTCTTCCTCCTTTATTTCTGCCTCATGAACAAGCATTGTTTCAGTCAGGCTCGAAACCCTTTTCAGTGGCTTAGCCAAAGAAAGACAAGTCCCACCCTGCTCAACAAGCCTCTTTTTGGGACTGCTGGAGTTTTTTTCTGTTTCTCCTCCTTGTCTCACATGCTGTAAAGAATGCCTCTTAGTATTCTCAGGGGAGCAGGAACATTTGCATATTAATTTAATTGTGTGTGTTCATGCAAAACTACTCACAGCAAACTAGCCACAGTTATTAAAATTAATTTGCAAAGGAAGGGAGCTATTGTTTTCGAGAGCGGGGCTGTCGAAGCTTGTGTTTTTACGTGTGCTAAAAGCACCTTCCTATTTGTTTACTGCCTTCATTGGCAATAGAGAATAGCTGTAGAAACACAACAGAAGTTCCTTGGAGAAATTGGAGAGGCAAGAGATGGGAGAAATTCTGTGTTTTTTCAGTTGCTCCCAGGCCAGGTTTCCTCTCTCTGATTCAGACCTCCCTGATACTTGCTAAGAGAGAAAACCTGTCCAACCCTGCCTCTAACAGTGTAGAACAAACCCAGCTCAGCTGCACCAGTGTGTTTCCATTGAGCTCCTTCCAGTGCTTTTGGGCATATTTCCATCTGGCTTGAGCACATCTCTCAAAAGAAAACTGCGTAAAGCTTTTTTGCTTGGGGTTGGTGTGTTTGCAAGCGCCGGCACTGTGTGTGCATGTGTCTCTGTGTGTGTATACCAGAGCCAGACAGCAAAGCATGCCTTCTGCAGAAGGAGCACCAGGCTGAGGCTGGAGAGGCTGCCTGCCTTCCTCTGAGGATCACTGCCTCTTCCGATCTGCAAGGAGGGTGTTGCTCAAGCCTTTATGAGGCTGCTCACTGAAAACATACTGTTAGGTAGGAGGAACCTTGTGGCATTCCTCTGTGGTTTATATTCATATTCTTGTATTTCTGTCTTCATTTTAAAATGGTTTTCAGGATGTAACATAGATTTTTTTTAGGACTGTCAATGATCAGCTGGAAGTCAATCTATGTTGCTGTACTGTATGTGCAAGACTAAATTCTAAATGCTTTCCCACGTTTATATGTGTTGGCACTTTATAATTATAAGTGATATTGCAGGAGTGACTACCAGCACGCAGATGGATGCACAGAGCAGCAGAAGGTTTTCTGGAAAATTTGACAGTTCCATACATAATCCATGGACGTGACATGACCTGGGACTGGTCTTAAAACGTATTATCAGAACTATCACCAGCACAATATCTGAGGTAATTTAGCTTCCCGCCATGCACAGAACCGTAATACACAGTGCTTTTGCCACATTGCTTTTGCAACATTTGCTCCTGTGTCATTGGTAATAAAACTGTCAGAGTGACCTTGGGGAGGTAATAACTGCTCATTGATTTGGATTTAAAGCTTCCATGGTGTTTTACCTACTGTGTGATATTTGTTAAAGGAAAAAAAAAAAAAAAAAAGAAGAAGCTTGTTTCCACAGTCTCCTATAAAAGACATGGGGGGTCATTTAGAGACGTAGGATGTCTGTTAGCTGTGTGACCCTCTGGAAATTCCCAGAGACTGAATTTCTTTCTGCTTTGGAGCACCCTGGGAGAGGAACACTTGAGCTGCATGCCCTTAAATCCTGCTCTGAAGCCGGCCTCATAAAGCATGGGACCTAGAGCCAGTTTCAGTGGAACTTTGCTTGTTAGGGTGAGATCAGGAAAACTGTGTCTTTTCAACTAGAGCAGCAACAAAAGATTTCAGGAAATATCCAGATAATTTGGTTTGTTGTCTGTTCTCTCAAAAGTTAATTTCAGTTGCGCATTCTGGATGCTTAAAGAAAAGTCTCTAGGTAGCTGGCTATTTTATACTTCGGAAAATAGATTTACTGATTTGCACATCTTAAGATAGAGGAAAAATTTGGGTGTGGGACTGTCAGCCGTGAAGTCACATCACTCAAACACATGGCTTATGCCCAGCCTGGCACACGTTGTGCTTGTGACCAGCCAGATAGTCCAGTGGGTAATTCTGACCAACGCCCACATGTAAGGAAGTCTCAGCTGTTCTCACCTAGAAAATTTGATTTCATACGCTGTCTCATAGGATGCAGAGATGTAATTTTGTCATCTTTTCAATACTGAGAATGAAGTTTTGATTGCCTAGGAGGGAAGGACATGTTTGTTGCTTGGGCATCGGTTAAGCACTGGGCTCCAGAAGCACTGGTGCTGTGCAGGGCTGGGGCTGGAGCAGCCTGGAAGCAATTGCTGAGGACAGGGCTCAGCTGATGCTCTGAGTTCTCAGCGCCGGGTTAGGAAATGCGAGCGTACCTCCAGCAATTTAGCTGCAGGTCAGGGGGGCTGTGCTTTAGCAGGAAAGGCACATTTTAATTCACAGTAGTCAGGCTTGCTTCTGCTTACCTTTAGATATTGCTGAGCCATTTTTAAACTGTGTGTGGAAAAAACATTTTTCAGAATGGCAAGCTTTATTTTTGCATTCTCCTTCCTGTTGCTGCAGGTTTTCCTTGATGAGAATTTCGTTTCCAACAATCTATGCTTTTCTTCGTGTCTAAAAGAAAGAGAGTTTATGCTTTTGTTTTCAATTGTTTGGGTTTTTTTTCAGCTGAAATGTAGCATTCAAAGGGGCACGTGTGACTCTAAGAACACATAGAAGATACTTTTTTGTTTGTCCTAACCATACTGGCTTTTAATCCCTTGCATAAGTAATGTACGATGCGATTCTGCTGCTGATTTCTAGCTTGCTGCATATTGCACTCAAGAGCCAGTCCTAGTTGGGTTAATTAATTTGAATTAACTGCAGGGATCCTTTCCATTGATTTCAGTGGATGGTGGATCGTGCTGGTACTATAACACAAATTGCTGCTTCTTAATTAACCCCTCTACTCTCATCTGATCTCTTCAGGTTACTCTCCTGGTGCATGAAAGAATAGGGACTGAAGCCTTGGTCTCAGGTAGCAATGAATGTCATCAAGAGTGGGTTTCAGCCAGATTTTCTCTTGCCCTCCAGCCAATTTGGTGCCTGTGTTGTTTTTATTTTTCAATGCGAGTGGATGACTGCAAGAGAAATGGAAAGAGACTTGCTCTGTAGTAGCATGTAGTAACACGGAGGGGAAGCTCAGGACAGATTCATAGCACAGAGACCTTGAAAACTGTTACTGCTCCCGTTGGGGCAAGTCTGCCGCCAGATCCCACCGTTTTCTTTTCTTCTGCTGCTTTTTAGCAAACTGTAACTTTTTACTTCGACCAGCTTTAATCTGGGGACCTAGAATAATGGTGAGCAAGGCCAAGTGTTGTTCCAAGAGCAAGCTGCATGTGTCTGACTGAGCAGAGGTGGTCACCTTTCACTTTGATGTACGGGTAGAGAATCTCAGGGGGCTTCCGGAAGTTAAATTGTAGATGCAGAATATATTGAATAAGCAAACTTGAAGCATGATTGTTATGGTATATGTAAACAGTTTGTGTTCACAATGCTGCTGTTTGTATTGGTAAATTCTCTATTTTAACACATTAAAAATATAATGCATGCAAAAAAGAAGTGAAATCCTGACATACGATCAGACCCCAGCTGTTGCCATTGCCATCCATGGCAGGCAGGCTAAGACCTGCATTGCAGCAGTTGCTGGAATATATTTTCTGCAGTTACTGAGGAGTTTTGGAGCCTACATGTGCTACTTTGAGAGCTATCATGGCTTTAGATCCTTATAGACATCTCACTTCAATGGGACTCAGGATGCACTGAGGCAGGACAAATCTGTGGGATTTGTTGAATGTTTAGATGTTGCTGTTTTCAGTGGGAACTGTGCTAGGTGGCACTCTTGCAATTTAATCCTTTCGATCCTGAGGCACCCAAATATCTACTTCAATTTTGAAAATGGTAGTAAGGCGACAAAGCTTAACGGGGAATGTGTTATTTATGTCTCACTATTACAACAGAGAACAGCGAAAGTAATGTTGTAGGGTAGTTACTGCAGGCTGGTCACTTGTGTGTGTCATGGGAGATGGAGCCAAACTCCATAGTATGATATACAGCAGGCACAGTAGCAAGGACTCTTGTGTGCAGAAAAAATATTTTGAGAAGTATGTTTAGCCTACCTGGCAATAAGGAGTCATAGTAAATTACCATAGCCATTTACCCGCATACTTCTGCAGCCGTTCCCTTAAAAGAAATGATACATTATTGATAACCCCATTTCGGAGAAAAAACAAAAACCAAAAAAAACCAAAAAACTGATGTCATGCTTTTTTGTCAATTTGCTTTTTATTTAGTGGTGTTTTTGAGAATGGTGTTTAGAAACTGCTGCATGCTTTCAAAGCCATCTTCTGGATGTTGCTTCCTCATGACCTATGTATCACAGAGTGAAATTATATTTGTAAGACATCAGAAAGTGAGTGACTACAGGAGTATCCTCCAGCCTGAGGTCATCTTGGTGTCATCTAAATTCTGCTTCTCCTTTAAGATAGCATGATGGAGGCACACCATGCACTAAGTCAGCCAGCATCCCTAACAGCACAGCACCGTGTCCCAGCTGAAGACCTGACCAGTGGGTTATCAGGCTGACAGAGACCAGAGATTCTTTGCGTGCCAGTTTTTTCCCCAGTGGTGCCATTTTTGCGCCTCTGTGGTTAGTGCAGGGGATGAAGGCAAAGAAAGGCAGAAGGATGACTGAAGGAGGAACAGTGGTGTTTCCAATCAGAACAGAAATCCTATAATGCTCTAACCGGGGCTGGCAGGACCGGCTCACAGCTTTGCCAAACCCATACCCTCACAGGAACTGTCATATGCGATGTTTCTCTGCAAGTTATTTATTTCATATTGCAGTGAAAGGGAAACAGATTCACTGTTCAAAATACCGTGCTAGTCACCGCGAAGCCAAGACATGCTGCTTGGCAAGCATTTCTGTTTTATTTTTCTGCTTTGGAAAAGGGCTCATTCCTCGGGACAGTGGCGGTTGGGTTATAGCTGTTTTTTATTTATTTATAGCTTTGTTTTTTATTGCCAAAACGGAATAAAATGTAGAATTCTTCCAAATGTGTACCAGCAAGGTTTGAAAGGGTGTTATGTGACCTTAAAACAAACAAACAAAACCTGTAAGAATAATCACTGTAAATCTTTACAGCCAAGTATAATTTAAAGCATCTGTAGTAGAAAACAGCCTGAAGTTGGATAAGATGCTTTCTATTGCATTGTCAGGAAGGATAACAGCACAAGCAAATTGGAGGCTCTGATCATTTGCCCATGCAGAAGATGCGCAGTTTATTCACGCGCCATGTTTTACTCAATTTAAAAGAAAGAAACATTTTCATCTTGATATTATTAAAAACCTAGACGCTATTAAAAAGGCAGAAGCCTACAGATTGATCTAGTCCTGTGACTGTAACTGAAAAGACAAAATAATATTATATGTAGAAGCCTGTGCTTTTGGTAAGGCCATAAAATGTTAAAAGATCAAGATTATTAAAAACTTGAAGAAATGACAGCCAAGGAGAGAGAGTCAAAACCGTTCTGCACAGAAATGAGTTCAGGACATACATTTTAGCAGTGTCGTGCTAGATGATTCAAGTGCTAAACTAGTAAATGTTAATATAATATTAGGAAATTATAATGATGAATATAGCTGGATACCATCTGGTATTAACTCAGTTCCCAGGGCATTTAAAATTCTGATTGTGCAGTTCCTTGTAGGATTACTGGGTTGGAAAGCTGTAGTGAGGAATGTTGTAATTCGTCTGGTGCTGGAATTACTGAGCAGCCAGCCAATGCCAACTTTTGATGGAAAATATCTTTCTTTAAATAAATAACACATTTCAGGGAAAGAGTGTGGGGTTTTTTTGTCGTGGTTTTTTTTTTTTTTTTTTTCTTTCCCCAGATAATTTGGTTAATGTTGATACTTTCTAGATGCTGTAGCTCTGTAGCCTCAGTCTCACTTTTCCTTACAATCTAAGTGGTTCTCAAGAAGCCCAGCTGTGCCCACCGTGCCCCTCAGCCCTTGCCTGGTTCTGGGTTCTCCTCCCAGAGCCAGGGCTGTGCAGGGCACTGAGAATGTGGCCTCACCCAACCCATGGGTGAGAGTCAGCAACTGAGAAGCACAAACTGCATTTCCCAATTCGCTCCTTCCAATAGGTCAATTTTCAGGATTAGGGCTGATTTTTTGTTTCTACTTGCTTTTCATAGCCCAAATAATCTTTTTACACAGAAAAACAAGGCTTTTTTTGTCCCACTCACACATGTTCTTTGACTTAGAGGACCAAATGAGGTGTTGGCTATTGTAGGGCATTTAATCATTATTGTTTATTAGACTTAAAAGTAATGCTGAGGATAAGATAGGAAGTAGCATACGGTATCACTAAGGGATGGAATGAGCAGAAATCATAAGTAGAATCTTGATGAATAAGGATAGCCAAAGTTTAAGTCAAGTAAGTTTGTTAAGTTAAGCGGGAATAGCAGAGCAATAAATGTGTTATGTTTCCATAGGCTGCAAGTCCATAGAAAGAGCTTTCACCTTATTAACATATTTATATACAAAAAATCGTACTATCTTAAATTTTATATTGTTATCAGAAGAGGTTTCCAGTACCTTGAGTACTGTACACGTCACTGAACCTGTGTTTAGTACGTTTCCATATATAAATGTCAGAAATCTCTTTGACGTTTAATGTGCTTACGTAAGTTATATTTCTCCTGTAATCAGCAACTTTCTGTTACTGTTTTTGGAAGTACTCCTTGCTCTTGGTAGCTTATTTTTGTCTTTCTTTTATATTGCTCTTTATTCCATGCTGTAATCTTTATGTTTCTTTCCTGTTGCCACAACACATGAATTTGCTGTGCCACCTCAGCATTGCATTGGTCTTTATTTTACTTATGGCACTGAGTGATTCAGTTTAGAAACAGAAATTGTGTTGCCTGTCCTGAACCTTTTGGGATCCTTTGAGAACTTGTTATTTCACAGCTAATGTTAGGGAGTTCCCACCTTAGCATCAGCCATTGCTTCCCCAGAAATTACTGATCGGAAGAGAACAGGGCGGCAGAGATGCAGAACAGCTCTCTATCTCCTGATGTATAAATGGCTGCTGTTTCCTCAGCTGTCTTAATTAGGCAGATCTGTGTGGTTTAGGAGACTGATAAAGCTCCTGTTATCCTCTTCTCAGTGCCATTCCCTTCAGGCAAAATGCAGGTGCATCTCAGCTTCAGATTGTTTTGATAAAACATAAAGGAAGGATTTTCAGAGTAGTTTGGGCTGCTTTGCTTCTGAGGCACCTAGATGCATCCTTCTGAAATTCAGAAGGACAGGCAGAAAAAAAGGCATTGTGCCTTAGTCCTCCTTCTTTACTCCCTGTATTCAGGTACTTTCTGCTACTGCCCCAAAAGAACCTTTTGTCTCTGTGTATGATTTTCAAAAATACAGAGAGGAAGAAGAGAAACCAGGGTGTGCATTGATGGTGGAGCAGATGCTAAGAAATGTTCCTCTGGGCAATATTTGTTTGAGTAAAAGGCTCAGATGATCAGAATACTCGAGTTCCCCCAAGCTCCTGTTTCAAGATCTTTCTGTTCTGTCTCTCACAGGATGCAGTCCAACTCTCTCACTGATCATCCTTATAATTTTTCACTGCACCAGCAGGAGTCTGTGGTGAGTCCAGTGCAGACACTCAGCTATCTTCTGCCCACCCTGAGACACCCTCGCAGCACATGTTGTCTGACCGTGCTGTTTGCTAGCAGCTCAGATGCTGGAGCACCATAGTTTCAGCTATCTTCTCACCTATGTGTTTGTAGGTTATCACACTGCCATGGCAGTGAGATCGTAGAGCTTTGGAGATGAGAGGTTCTCAGCTGTTTGATGAATTTCAGCATTTGTTTAAAATCCACTTCACTTAATGACTGGGGATTTTTCCTCAGACGCTGGCATTCAAGGGCATTTAGGCACTTGTCTGTATTGCTGGGGGGTTTTCTGTACCTTCTAGTGAAGGTAAAGTGACTGTGATTCAGTCTCCCTCCCTTCTTTCTCTCCTGATTCCTCTCCACTTTGATGCTTTTTCTTTCCAACAGAGGAGTGATAAATGGCCCAGAGTGGAGTTTGATGAGGTCAGGAGTTACTGTTGGCTGTAAATCCTTCCTGCTTGTTGGTTCAGCAGCAGTCTCTGGCCTTTTATGGCTCTTCAAGTGGAGGAGGGACAGGAGCAGGATGGGCTGCCAGCACACCAGAGTGATTTGCCAAAGGGTTTTATTTGATAGCTTCATGCCTAAAGAAACTCCTGAAAGCCCTGGGAACGGAAGGAAATCCTCTAATCAGCTCTTTGTTTCTAGCTGGAGCTCTCCTAAGAAGGAGAAGAGATCATTAGAGATCGCCATTAGGATGAGATGATCTCTGAACACAGACAGCTTAGATACAGAGATATGGAGATAAATTGCTGTGTTAACATTTGTAGCTGTGTCTGTCTGAATAAGCAATGTATTTACTTCAGTTGACATGCAAGCGTGTGAGGTGAACCTGTATTACCTTTTGGCATTCTAACAGCCCAGTATATACTGCATACTACAGAGTGTTCGCAGACTACCAACTTGTAAATCCAAGGTAGTTGGTGGCTACCTAAAACCACCTTCACTGTGTTGATTCTGGCAGAAGTGCCAGAGGGTAAAAGTATTGGGGAATGGTGAGCATGGCAAAGGAGAGCTACTCTGACTTACTCCCAGGTACCTGTGCCCCTGCTGCACATAGCAGAGCAGATAAGGAGAAGCAAATGGACGGATAAAAATGTAGCCTGGCCTGTGTCCTTTGAAGGTTTCACTGGCACAGGCAGCCTGCCATTCTTTTTGCATTAAAGAATTCAAACAGGGATGGAAAGGAAACATGCTTCCCTACAATGGTGCAAAATGAGTGTTGCTGCTTCGTGTTATCAAAGCCTTTTATTCTTCCCAAATACCGCTGTCACCAAGTAAGTCAAGAACTTGTATCTGTAGATGGAGACCTCTTGAGCAGAAAATGAAGCACATTTATTAGTGGGTAGAGAGTAAGATTATTCTTTACACAGAAATATGTTTAAAACTCAGTAGAACAGATGATGTTTTTCTAAAAAATTTAGAATCGTAGTATCATTAAAGCTGGAAAAGAGCTGAGTCCCTGGCTCCTGCTGGCAACACTGTTTTTGATAGAAGCCAGGATACCATTGGCCTTGTTTGCCACCTGGGCACACCGCTGGCTCACGTTCAGCTGAGCTCAGACCAACACCCGCAGGTCCATTTCTTCCACATAGTCTTGTGGAGGAAGTGGCAGCTCTGCCCCAAGCCTGTAATGTTGCCTGGGGTTCTTGTGGCCAAAATGCAGGATCCAGCATTTAGTCTTGTTGAACTTAATCCCTTTGGCTTCAGCCCAGCCTTTCCAAATCCCTCTGAAGTGCCTTCTACTCCCAGGCGCATCGACACTTCCTGCAAACTTACTGAGTTTACTTACTGAATTACTTTAGTGAAGAAAAAATGAAAGCTTACATGTAAAGAAAGCTTGTTCAGAAACACTTTCGTTCTGAAATTAGACAGTTTAATGAAACCAAAAGTACAGCGCCACAATAGAAGAGCTATTCAAAATTCCTCTCCATTTCTCATGCTTTTTTAGCTTTGGTTTTGTTAATATCATTTAGTAAAATCACAACTCTTCTGGCTGGCTTTTTAGGTTCTGTGATGATATTCTTAATATTCAAGGAGGAGGACAGTCGTTAAAGGATTGACATCAAAAATGATGTTTATTTATTTGGATTGCTGGAAGGTGTCGATGTCTTCTGTGTTCTCCGTCTTGTCTCTTTAAACCTGCTCGATCATACAAAAGAACATGAATAGAAGAATTTGCCTCCAGAACTTTTCATTATTAATGATGCTCTATGACTAAATTGGAAATCTGCTACTGTACCCCAAGGGGGTGATTAATTTAGCAGACTAGGAGTTTTGATTAAAAGGGAATGAAATGTCTGACACATAGTCTATTTATCAGTTATTATAATATTAAAACGCTCTAATCATTGTGGTGCCTAAATTAAGGCTTCACAGCGCAAATGTCACTTCATAGTGCTCTTTTAGTTCTGGCTGTGTGATACAAGTTTATTATCAGTGGGCACCTGAGAATGTATGAGTATATAGAGATTTGCAGTAGGAACAGAGTGGTTTGGTAAGCACTCTGCTCTTTATCTCTTCTGGTTGAAGAGGACGTGAGCGAAGATTTTAAGATGTGATCTGTACTAGTAAGGCACGTGCAAGATGCAGCTTCTCTGATTCACCAGGAATTATTGCACAGACTTTCTCAAAACTGGACTGAGCCTAGAGACAAAAAAAATCTCAGCTAGCGTAAGAATCTAAGTCAAAACTAGTTTCTTACAGAAGGCAGGTGTCTTTAAATTCAAGGTTAGGGCAGGAATCAGCAGCAGTCAATCAAGAAAGAAAAACAACTGTTGGTGCCAACCACGTGCCATTTAAGCAAGCTGCAGAGAAGACAGAAACCAGAGCAGTGGATCATGTGATTCTGTAAAAATGCCTAAGAAATAGCTGTAAGCCATGGTATTGACTTACCAGACCTACTGAAAGATTCCAGGAGGGAATACGGAGGTCATGGGGCACTGTAAGACCAAACAACACAATGTTCATGAAAGATGGAGTCAAATAGCGGTGGTAGATGTTGCTTAGTGTTAAAGTTTGAAATCAAATCAGATCAATAGAATAGCCCTGTCAGCAACTCAAGTTTTACACTTAAATAGGAAAAATACTGCATTAGGACTAAATTATCCATTGACTGACCAGGATGGTAACAGTGAGACAGTGACTGTGACATTTTAAGAGAGATCAGAGTGCTTCTGAGGGCAGCAAACACAATAAAGATAAAAAATTTCCATGACCCCTTTGTAGCTTGGGTAAATGTCATACCAAGGCCCAGTGTCAGGTCTGTTCTTTGAGACCATCAGTGACCACTTCATGGAGCAGCAGTCAAGGAAGCCACAAGAGCAGCTTCTAAGAGCCAGGCCAGTGGACTGTGCTTAGTCTATAACATCACTGTCAAAGGTCCACTCTGCTGTAGGGACTGTAATGCAGGTAGATTAAGCATTCCTGCATATGCAAGGAAAGCTGAAACATCCACTGCTGTCACACTTGATTTTAAAATGAAGGAGCTAGAAAAAGCTAGAAGAGTTAAGTCCTACTGTGTAACAAAGAGACAATTTAAAGATGGTGATGGAATCCTAGAGCAAATGCATCCTATTTATTACCTTGCAGAAAAAAAAGAAAAAAAAAAAAAAGAAGGAAACTAAGATGGCTAAACAGCAGGAAAAGTATATTACTGAAAGCAAGAATACATCCTTCAGATAGCTTGGGCCTGACAAATGAGAAAAGTAGAAAGGCTTGTAAACCCATGCAGGCAGATAATAGGGAAAAATGCAATAAGAAAGTCCAAAGAGTTGGAGAAATTTACAGAAAGCACCAAAAAAACCCTAGTAAATCCTGTTTCAAACACATGAGAAGCAGGAAGCTTGCTGGAGTCTGTAGGACCAGTAAGCAATAACTATGCAGAAGGAGTGTTTAGAAAAGTGAGATGTTTCGTGGTGTTTGCTGTGGAGGATCGTAGGGGGCTCCCACAGTGGGATGTCTTTCCTGGCAGGTTATTGAAATAGGGCAAGTGTTACCTCCAGTGTGCACTCCTGGCTTATGTCCTGGTACCAGAAGACAAACACCAGTTTAACATCCTTTTTTAAGTGCTTCCTGTGAGGTTCCCAGAGCCCCACAGTGATAAACCTAGTATTTGCAATAAATACATTAGCAAAAGCTGTAATAATAATGGAATGAGTGGGAACATCAGTAAATATCAGTGGCAAAGAGCTATCCGGGGGTTTGCAATGAAAATCATGATATACAAATCTGTCGGGTAGGACTGGAGGAGAGGATGAGCCAGACTGGTAATATAACTTACTTGGATTTTCAGAAAGCATCAAAGGGCTGTTAAGGAATGCAGGTGCCATGAAATGACAGTGAGGTGTTTCAAAAAATTGATTAAAATTGGGAAGTGGGAGGTAGAAATAAAAGGTTGAAGTTGTCACTGTGGAGGAAAGTCACAAGTCTGGTTCTGTAGGGATCTGTGCTGTGGTGTTTGATAGGCTCACAAACAAGGTGAAGCGGGCTGCAGTCAGATGGTGAAGTTGGATGATGAGCTCCATTTTTTCAGGGAAATGAGTCAGTTGCAAAATGATCATCACAAATTGAGAGCCAGGTTAGGAAAGTGCGGATGAAATTCATTGCAGACAAACAGAAAGGAATGTAAATAGGAAGAAAGTGTCCCAATATTTTATCACTCAGGAACAGTGATTTTTTT
>JAOWBP010004028.1:6307882-6344504 GCA_028571105.1 Tragopan temminckii | reverse complement strand
AATCCACTATTACATCTAAACATCCCACTGAAAATGAACTCTTCATGATGTCAAGCTAGAATTGCCCATGATTTTTGAACACGTATTGATCACCTTCTTCCATTTCAGAATATTTTATTTGAAGAAGAAAAACAATTCCAGATGATTTCATATAAAACAAGCTCAGACAATCAGAATGTTTAAACCACCACCATTGAATGGTTCATGCCATAAGAAGAATACAACTTCTGTTTAGATTTTATGGAATGCTTGCGGTAGTGGAACTATAGAGAAAAAGTGAATAAAAGGAGGTGAATCCAAATAGAATTAGGAAATAAAACAAAGATAAAGAAGCTTTTTCTGAATCAGACTTGTAAGTAAACCTTCCTCACACACCACACTGTCACCACCCTACACCTGAGGGACCATACTTTATTCTCTTTGCACTACAGTTTGTCACAAATGAAGGAGAGAGAAAAGCCCACCTGAAAACCCCTTTATGAACTTCTGATCACGGGCAAAAACATAAAACAAGTACTTCACAGGCAGTGGAATTAATTAAGCCTGGTTTCCCGGCTTTGTGCTTCACAAATGAAGTCTCTGGTGTCTACAGAAAAGGTGAAGTCAAATTGATGCCAGTAAGTCCAAAAGCTACTGGAGAGCAAAGGAAATAGCGAACACAGAGACATTAATCTTGCTTCCTTTGAAAACTAAGCTAAAATATAAAAAAGGCAAATTATTAAAAGGTCTTGTTAGCAATAAAAGTAAGATGAAGTAATGTTAACAATATATAATAAAATACAGCATTGCACGTTGCGGCATGCATGTACCTAAGGAATACAAAAATCTATTACAGAACTTATGAATTTTCCTCTTTCAAACCATTCATCAAGAATATTTATTAATGCTGCTTTAAAAATACTAAGCCCACAGACACTTATGAATACACAGAAGACGCAGTCTGCCTGAAAGGATAATGATGAAATAGAGGAAACAAGAAAAATATGGCAAAAGTTACCTGGCCCTTTCTCGTGCTGCATCTTCCCGTGCTTTCTCTTTCTCTTGCCGCTGCTGTTCAATCCGTGCTTCTTGTTCTTTCCTTTTCAACAGCAGCTCTTCAACCCGAGCCTGGCGTTCTGCTTCCAGAGCTCTTTTGCGCTCCTAGTTAAAGAAAAATAAATTCTAACTCCTCCTTTAGAAAAAAAAAAAAATTCCTTCATAGAATTCTTCCTTACTTTCATGATGTTACTCCATCATGCACTTCTGTTAGATGAAGAACTGATGCATATATTCAAAAGATTGAACATAAACTGAAAGCACAATTGTGTGAACTCAGCCACAGTTTTGCTCATCCTGAAGAGGATGAATGACCAGAAGCTCAATAAAAATGATCAATGAGAATAAAAAAGATAGGCAGATAGAGCATGCCTTGAAATTTAGGGGTTTTGCTCAAGTGTTATTAACTGACTCATAGAAAACGCATAGCAGGAAACAGCTTGATCCTTGGTCAGGACAGAAATGTGTGGTGATAGATGTACTCGCAGTTCATCTACAGATCAACTACAGCACAGACTAATGCCCAAAAAGAACGAAGACATGGTACATGAGAAAGAATTAAAAACCACTAATCATAGAATCACAAAGTTGGAAAGGACCTACAAGATCATGCAGTCCAACTGTCCTCCCACTACCATTGCTACCACAAACTAAACCATATCTTGCAGTTCCTCATCCAGACACCTCTTGAACACTGCCAGGGACAGCTACTCCACCACCTCCCTGGGCAGCCATTCCAGTACCTGACCACTCTCTGAGAGAAAAAGTTCTTCCTCAGGTCTAACCTAAACCGCCTCGGGTACAACTTGCAGCCATTTCCTACGTTCCCGTTTGTTGCCTGGCAGAAGAGGCCAAAGCCCTCCTCACCACAACCTCACTTCAAGAAGTTGTAGAGTGCAATGAGGTCTCCCCTGAGCCTCCTCTTCTCCAGACCAAACAATCCCAGCTCCCTCAGCCGTTCCTCATAAGACTTGTGCTCCAGACCCCTCACCAGTTTTGTTGCCCTTCTCTGGACACATTCCAGGGCCTCAATGCCATTTTTGTAGTGAGGGGCCAATCCCATAATGTGACTCCAAGAAAGCTCAAGTCTAGAATAAAGGAGTGTAATTAACTACAAAAGCCCGTGTCACTGGGGTCAAGTTTTTTCATAAATGATCTGGAAGGTACATTTCTCCAATAATGGAATCTTCAGAAATCCAGGAACTTTTAATAATAGATCCTCTAAAAAATTGTTACCTAGCAATTCTGGGGCATCTTCTGTCTCAAAAAGGGCATCTGACCAATTGAGGTCAGTACTACATCACATTTTTCAGCAAGGAGATAGTACCACCATTACCAACTGATTCTAAGCTCAGGAGGATTCTCAGACAAACTATAGCTTTAATCTAATGCACACATATACAGGGAGGAGGGAGTTCACATGAAAAAAACTTGCTTGTATTCTAGCATAGATAATAGCGTCAGAAAGTGGATGCGCGAGGTTGGAGAACTTCATATTGAAATGCTGCAGTCAAAAAAAGACTGTCAAGGATTTCAGGACTATAAACACATTTGTGTTATGGTTTTCAATGATCTTGAAAAAATGTATGATGATAATGAAAGTATATGAACATAAGGTACAATTTTCTGTTTCAAGTTTCACGTGTTACTAAAAGATTGATACTCCATTAGAAGATAAACATGTGTTTTTCAAAAAGCTTAAGACAGGCAACAACCATGTACCCATCATCTATATTCCGGTCTAGAGGAAGGTGTCCCTGACTATAGCAGAGAGGTTGGAGCTACGTGATCTTGAAGGTCCCTTCCAACCCAAACCATTCTACGATTCTATATGACCTCAGCCATATTTACATTTCTCTCTTGGTGCTGAAACATGGCAGGGGGAAACGCATTAGACTACGCTCTCTTGAAGCTGAACTAAAAACTTAAGACAGAAAGCAACAAAAAACTGTGCAGTCAAAAACATATTTCATTGCCATCCTGCAATTACAGATATCTTGTACCTGAACAGCTTCATCACGTGCTTGCTTCTCCTCTTGCCTTCGTTGACGCTCTTCTTGTAATTCATTTAAGCGCTGTTCATATTCTTTTAATTTATTCAGCACATCATGACGTTTGTTCTGAGCTTCTAAGGTGTTTATAAAAGCAATTTCATTTACCTGCAAAGATCACAAAGTGTGAGAAAAGATCAGTGAAGCTAAAGCTTTATTTTTAGTGAATTCCATCCATTTATTGATTATCCATTTGATAATTAATTTGGTAAGATATTTCTACAGAATCTGTTGAAAATCAGTGCTTGACAAAATTGGTCTGTTTCCAATGTTACTGAAGAAAATAATGAATATTTATCAGCACTAAGCCATACTAAAAACCTACGGTTGAAATAGAAATTATTCTTCTATACCCAAAGTTTATGCTATGTCTGAATCCACAGTATAAATCAGTGGTGAGGAAAATGGACAAACAGTAACACACCCATCACACAGAAGTTGGTACTTGTCTTGTTTACTAATTAGTGCTTATTTACAAAATAGATTTCATAGCACAATAAGCAAGTAATCATTAGGAATTCAGATAAGCAAGTGGGCTGCAACAGCTATCACGTCCTTTCAGCTTTACTCATCAACTATAGTTTCTGTAAAGACTTCTGGCCCGACTAACCTTGATTTCCAGAGCAGAAGAATCTCAAAGGCAGAAGATCTTATACATTTAAATAAGTAAAACATCTGCTTAGCTGAGAAATTATGCTAATTATGATTTAATTAATATAATTGAAGTCACACTAATGTAAATGAAATAATAAGCTATGTTAGACTGAATTATGTGATCTGGAAACTGTTTTAATCTAAGAGACAGACAGGGCAAATCAGTGAAAAAGCTAAATGAGTTTTTGTTGTGCTTATCATATAATAATGATGAACAGCTCAGCATCAATCACAGCTGGGACACATGCTCATTAAATAATTTGGCCTTAAGGAGATGTATGTATCTTGGGAAAGATATGTTTATTAAAGAATATGAATTAAGACAACCAACAAAACAAAAAGCAGCCAGTGCTCTTTTTCTGAATCTAGGTATTCAAGTCTGAAGTGTACTAGCAAAAATGCTTGGGTTTCAGTAATTGTTGTGTTATCAATAGGTTTATGTCCAGCTTCTTAACAATGTAAGTAGTACAAGCCACAGCAACAGAAACATACGTAGAGAAGAACAGAATGTGTAAGACCACTGAATCCAGCATGGCTATTTAATGAAGTGCAATGCTCTCTCCCTTCTTTGCACTCTGCTGAAGTACAGAGAGCTTGAGAGCTCCTTTCCTTCCAGGAGCACTGTCCCCAAAAATGCTGCCACGTTCTCTGCAAAGAATGAGAGTTCTTATTCAAATTTATCTTTTCTAGTTCAGCTCACCATAATGTCTAATAACAGACTAATTTAAAATTCATTTTTAGAGGGAAAAAAATGCAATTTTAGAGATTGGCATTTATCTGCTCCCCATGTGATATGTGTCCATTCCTAACTTACATTATCCTTCACAACACATTCCAGAATGCTCTGTAGTACAGAACATACACAAACACTGCAGTTGAATGTTTGCCCTTTAAAAAGGAACGACTTACCTTAGCTTCCTCCTCTTGTGCTTTTTTCACAATTGCTTGTAGCTGCACTTCACGTTTGAACTCTGCATGGAGCAATTTTTCCTCCATCATCCTGCGCCTTTGATCTAATAGTTCTTCTTTCCATTTCCGTACATCTTTCTCCTGTATAGAAATAGAGAATTCATTACTAACACAACAGCTGAAAGTAGGACCAGAATTTTCCTCTGAATTTTCTTTGTCCTGAAGCTTTAATTACAGAAATATTTTGAAGCCTTGCACAAATCCTACACCACGTTTAACTCAAAGTACACTGATTTGCTAACTGTTTCACTATCCTCTGCAAAATCCATTTCAATAAATTCTCATCCTCCAGAAGTAAAGTAGGCAAATAATCATAAGTTAGGATCACAAGATAACCAAGTCACCTAGTCCAATGCCTTGCTCTAAGCAAGTTCAGCCATAAGATAATGTTGGTTGGTTGCTGAGGACCAGTGAGGATGTTATCCAGTTGGTTCTTGAAAACCTCCAAATATGAAGAAGGTACAACCACTAAGTAGTCTATTCCAGTACATGCTTGTCCTCACAATGAGGAAACTTTCTCCATATACCCGGCTGGAACCTCTTACTTAAAAAAAAAAAAAATTATGTCCATCATCTCTCAGCCTACTGCCATAAAGCACTGTGAAGAGCCTAGCTCCAGTCCATGAATAATCACCTGCTAAGTATTGGAAGGTTGCTACTAAGTCCTAATCTATACATCCATACAACAGGGTGGATAAGTGAAGAAAAAAACCAATACACTATACACCTTTCATTATTCTACTTGGAACAAATTTCTTCTCTATTTCCAATCATTTTAGACCGCAACCTTTGGCAAATCATTCAAATCTTCCAAGACACATATACAGCTCATGTCACAACAGGAGAATTAACTGTCAATGAAGTCGTCTTGTTTTGGTATTAGCAATATCCTTACCTCAGATCAGAATAAATTCAAGCTCTTTTTGTGATGCACAAATCACCCATGAAAACCACGTGACTTGACACTCAGGAAAATTTTTTGTTTTACTGCAAGTTTTAACCTCCAGCATTCTGAGACAACATGGAGGGAGAGAAAAAAGGTTTTCTGGAAAGCAGCAAACTGGCTACTTTGTACTATAGGAAGCTTACCCTCTCCATTAATTTCTGAAGCTTCAGTGCCTTTTCTTCACGTAACTTTTCTCTCAGCTGTTGAGCTTTCATTTGTTTTTCTTCGTGTTTCTTCTTGGATTCTGCTATTGTTCTTTTAATAAAAAAAAGCAGAGCAGAAGTCAGTGAAACATCATCACATGACAGCACTGCAAACATTTATATGACATTTTCAGCAAGAAAACACAAACAGGGCACTGCAATTATTTCCCTTAAATGTAAATATTGTTCTTCCAGTCTTCAAATATTTACTTAATGGTCAGTGTAGCATGAACCTCGCTCATCATGAAAACAATACGCTCATTTCTTTAAAACTTTCCACCCACAGACTTAGAGAAAGTAAGTTTATGAGCAGTTCGGAGCCATGAGCTTGGTTGCTTGTTTCCACTGCCCAATCAAGACATGAAAAAACTCTAGCACCTTTTGCGTGAGGGCGATGACAGCTTCTCATGCATGTGTATTCCGTGGCCAGGCGGGCGTGCAGGCTCTTCTTCCACTCTGTCTCCCCAAGAATTACTCTGGCGCCATGATTCACGGGCTGTACATTAAGAAAACAGACTTTTATAATCAAAACGCTGTGTTCTAGGAGAAGTGCTATTAATGAGGCTTAGTTCCTCTTAAAGTTCTCCCTCAAATGGGTCCTCTACAACCTAAGTAAGGTGTCAACTCTGACTGAAGCATCTCTATTCCCTGTGTATTTTCAATGACTAATTATTTAATTGGACTTCTAATTAAATGTTAAGATAAAACTGGAAAACAAATATTAAAATCCTAATAAAGATGTAGTGTAGAGACACAGATAGTTTGAACACAGAAGTCCATCTTCCCTAAGAAAGTAACATCAAATTTAACAAAACCCGGAATAATAGTTAGATGTTAGGAGGATCTCTCAAATTCTTATGCAGGTATACATAAAATGAGCATTTTTCTAACTTCTGCTGCCATTGCAAGTTAAGCACAGTAATATACAAAAATTTTACCTTCATAATCTGCCAAGACATCATTCCAGTCCATAGATATACCGCAAAAAGATATGCTTCCATTGCCCATACATGCCTGAAATTTAAAGCAATCCACAGTAAAAACAAAATTTAACATGGAGATAGACGCGTGCATTAAACAGTGCTATCTCAGTGGTTTCCAACAATGTTTCCAAATTCAACTAGCCGTCTCTAAAATCGATGCTGTTCCTGCTGATTTTGAGAGTAGGCAATGAAGACTACTGCCTCAGCTGTAGTAGCTCCTGTCTAGTAGCAGCAAAAATAAAGTGCCCAGTTTTCCCAGTTTCTCACACAGAAGCAAGCAGAAGGACACAATGACTGCAACATCAGCCTCAGCAGCACAATTCTCTTGAATTTACTAAGCCTAAATACTCCTTAAGATAGTACACTATCATTACTCCATGACATTATTTAGCTCATTCGCATGTAACAAAGGTTGCATTAATGTAAGAAGAAACACAAAAATTCTGGATGTCAGCAAAGCATTAATACAAGGCAGTTTAAAGTTAGCTATTTTAAAATAAATCCAACACTCACAGAGAAATCGCTATCATTGTCAGTTTCTATATTAATGTCGTTGTTTTCCTCTGCTTCTATCTCTCTAGTTAATTGCTCCTCTTCTGCAATAGCACTAGCAATAGCTTCTTCATTTGCCTTCTCCAGGCGATCTGCCAACTCTTCCTTCTTAGCAAGGACTTCTGCCATAGACTGCGTAGGAAATATGAAACCAAGAGTCAGATCTGGACACAAAAAAGTAGTTTCTGTGTAGTTAATATGAATTGTATTACAAACAAAATTGTATTTTGTTCAACTTCTAATTGCCTGTACATCCTTCCTATGTTTTCTGAATGCAGCATGCAAATGAAATAGAAACAAAAATCTAAAGCTGCTCAATTATCAACTAGCTCAAGGACCACGTAAGTCACTTAATTATCATTCACATAATCCCTTTTTATACATTCTATACATTTTATACAAACATCATCATTAAAACAACTGAGATAGTTCTTCTCTAACAACTGTCTTTTCAGTACCTAACCTTAGGATCTAAGCAATGCATTGTCTGAAACATTAATAACATGCCCTGCTCTACCTTCAGAAAAGGAATCACGCTCCAAAGTAGTATTTAGAAATGACAAAGGATCTGCAGATGAGCTGTATCTGGAAACTTGACTGTGGTTACTACTACTTAATCTCTGGCTATACCTACTTTTCAACATGAATGGCAAGATAGCTGGGCAAGAACATAAGCCTGAACATGCTGATTGTTGTTGTCTTCTCAAATGACCAGTATTAACTGGTTCGTTTTCACTCCAGCAACCAAGCCTTGTGCCAAAACACACAAATCTGAGCTCAATGCAGTCTAATCAGGAGCAGAGAAATGCCTCCAAGAGACACAGATCCCACTAAACTGTCAGCCTTTTGAACTGTTAGTAATTGAGAATGTGAAACAACGTCACAGCATTGCATTGCATAGCACCGTAGCACAGAGATGCTATAAATAAGCTGTTTCTAAAAACAACCATATACATGACTTGGAAATTACCCAGTCCAGTTTGATAATGATGCTAAAGGGAAGGTGATATGCAGGGAAGTTTCTATAAATTGGAATATTAATCTAATTTCTGGGGAGGAAAAAAAACAAACTGGATTTTATGCTGCACTACTGCAATTCTCTACTCTGAGAAAACTAACAGACACCGTGAAACTTGCAGAATTCAACAGACAAAAAAGGATATTTTTCATAGGAAGCCATGCAAAAGGAGAACATTGACTTGACATTTGTTATTTGAGAATGGCATCTGTCAACACTTCGAGTTGTATCAGAAGATCCAAGAGAGCAGTTCAGTTAGCTTTAAAAGGTTAAGAAGTCTACATTTGTTTGCATGAGAATTACGATATTTTGTGAGTTTCCAGTTTGGACATTAACAAAACTGGAGTAAGAATTTAATAAGAATCTTAACTTAAATGAATAGTAATAGAAGAAAATAAAATGATAATAATCACTTATGTTAAAAAAAAAATGCAATCAGAGCATACTCTTTATTCCAAATATACTTTTAGACATTCCTAGCTTCAACTTCGAATTTCAGTAAAATTACAATCTTTTCCTGGTAAGTACCTGTTCAACACTGATTTTGTTCTGGATTTTTTCCTACAAGAAGTCCTCTATAGACTTTCGTACAGTTTATACAGCAAGCTAACACTAAACACTTTGCAACAGAGAATGAAAACACTAAGGCATACACGTATTATTTACTTCAAAAATCTTTTAGTATTTCTTACCAATCTGGCAGCACTCACATTTGAAATATCTGAGGGATCCATTTCAGTTTCAGTCTTAGCTTTTTCTGTTGGATGCTGGTCCATGTTGTCAGCGACTGCAGGGGAAGCTTCATTCACCTGCACAGCTGCTGGAGTGCAGTCAGTATTTGTGAGAACCGGTGGCACCTCAGAAACTGTTTGTAAGGAATCTTCTTGCAGTGGTGCTCTAGCGCTCACACTGCCTTCTGATGTGTGTGCTGTGAACTAATAAGAGACATTTGCAAAATTAACTTAAGGTAATGCGCTGATTTTTAAAGTCTCCAAAGTATTTTAAGAAAATATCAGGCATCCTCACGGTGAGTGATATAAATAACTCGAATTACATGCATTTCCAGTTGTAACTTTGCAAAAGCAGGATCTTTATCTGAAGTTTCCTATATAGGAGCTGTACCTAAAGATCAGTTTTTGGAAAACACTGCAAGCCTGTGGATAATATGGTTCATATTATGGTTCATATTATGATATATATGGTTCATATTATGATTTTTACCTTGCCAGCACCTTAATGCACTCCCACAGATAAAAATTTAAACACTCTCCCACAATCTTTTCAGTGAATACAAGCTCCTGACAATGCTTCCTCAAGAAAATTCTCCAAAGAAAAAGCCACAAGACTTCTTAAAGCTAGAAAAACGGTCCAAAATTTTACTGACCTGAGTCCTCTCGATAAGAGGATGTTCAGACTGATGTACAGGATCTTTCTGTACAAGCTCTGTGCTTTTGGGTGCACGATCACTCGTGAGTGAATTCTCAGGCTTATTCTCTGCTGGTGGTGAAACGATGTTTTCTTTATCACTGTCACCTCTGGACTTGAGTGATTCTGCAACTACAGGAGCTTTTGTTGCCAATGCAATAGTGGATCGAGATCGAACAGGCCTCCCACGCTGAACTGTTTCCCAGCCCTCTGCATCCTTTCGATCTACATTGAGAAAAAAGAACATCTCATTCCAAGAAAAGGAGAATAATAAATAGAGGTATCGTAAACAACTATTTTATTACAGCATTGCACAAGTTGTACAGCAAAAACATTCCCTTAAAAAATTAGAACCAAAACCTCAGTGGAATATTATTTAGCAAAGCTTTTAACTTCAAGGAGAGCTTCCAGTTTCATAAACACTAAACAACTCTCCTCATGGATGGGACCAATTCTGTCACCAAGTTGATTTCCCCATACACATAACCAGGCAAAAATGGCACCATGTACCTAGGTATTTCATATCTGTTTCTATTTCACCAGATGGCACATGCAGTAACAGCAGCATTAGAGGCCTTTGTGAAAGCACAGACCTCAGCAAGCACAGCTGTAACTACAGCTCTAAGTGAGGTCCAGAAATGAGGTCTAACGACCATCCAAAAATGTGGTCTACAATTCTTTCAGAAGTGTTTACTTTTTTCCCCCCCTCTCTTTTTCATTCTGATATTTAAAAAACAAACAAGAACAGTAACTGGTGTCAGCTTTGAGAAAATTTCCTAAATTCCTAGAAACAGCCAAATATTGCTACAGTTGGATTTCAATTTGAAGGAGCACTTACAGTGCAGCTTTCTCCCATTTACTTTGATGGTTAAATAGCTGTAAGGTACAACATGCTGACCAACATTTTGGCTATCTACTCTTGACACATACTTAAAAAACCTTCAAAATTTCATTCATCTGCCTGAATTAGCAGGTCTTACATGTGATTCTAGGGTTTCTAGCAAATTAAGGTAAATCTCTTCTCTATAGATAACATTCTCGTGACCTCCAATTAATACGACCATGTCATTTCCCATACATCTTTAAATAACTGATTCTTTTGAGAGCTGATGATACAACTCAAGAGTGTGAAAGGCAAGCTCACAAGTATCTATGCGCAGAAGAAAAGCTTAAATGAGCTATACCACAAAATGAAGCCTCATTTAAAGCATTTAATTCAGGCTCAGTTTCAAGAAATACAATTTTTTTCAGTAACCCCCCCAATACTCTCCTCCATCAAGAGCATACATTCATAACATATCTTAAAATTTAGCACTTGATGAAACAGTATGGCAAAATAAATCATGAAGAGAAATGCTCTGTAAAGAACTCTCATTTTTAGAACATGAAGCTCTATCTTCTATGTAAAGCATGATATGGAATCCAAATACCCAACAATAAATGGTTTTCTTCTGAGGAAAAGAAAATGCTATGCCTTATAGAACCTTACATTAAAAAAAAATTGATTCTTAGGGTATTTCTAAAGCTTTTAGAAACTAAGATGGTCCCGCAGCTCAAGCATAACGATCAGAGCCCTAACATTAAAATTTAACATAAACATAAATATGAATGAGTCTATTTAGTTGTCAAAAACTGTAACTTGAAACACCTGAGGGTGGCTGGAAAACAGAATGATTGATGTATTATGATGAATTTCACATTTCTAACCTAAAGAATGCCTTGGTGTATTTCTATTGAAAACACTGCCTAATTTAAAATACAAAATACAAGTGTGATGCTCTCTAAGATTACCACACTCTTTTAGATGTCTATGTAAGTACCACAGAATAAGTGCCAACTTTGCAGACTGCCACTAACAACTTCACACAGGTCAGCACACCTATGGGGAGATTAGAGACCAAAATACTTCTCTTGCTTTCATTGCACGTCTTTTTATTTTAATGCAATTTACAATACATAAAAAAGACCAGCCTTAACGTTCATTTTCATCATCAAAAACTCCAAAACTGTGCACGAATCAAAGAATGGTTTAGGTTGGAAGGGACCTCCAAGGTCATCCAGTCCCAACCCCCACCACAGGGGGGACACCCCCCACCAGACCAGGTAGCTCAAAGCCCTGCAACCGCAGTGATCTCTTCAGAGTACCCACAGTAATCAAACACGTCTCCCCAAAGTCTTTCTTTCATTCTTCCTATGTGCACTTCAACGTGCTTCCATGTGGAACAGCCGGAACAGGCAAACAGGGTTTTAAATACGCAAGAATCATAGAATGGACTAGGTTGAAAAGGACCACAATGATCATCTAGTTTCAACACCCTCCTATGTGCAGGAACCACAAGCAGATTTACCACAGAAAACTCCAGGCACAGAGTGCACGAAGCACAGCCCCGTAATACATGGGACTGCAGGGACTGCTCAGACCCCACTAAGTGACATCTGCACCTTCTTCACTGACCTCTACACTTGGTACGTCCACAAAGATTTGGCTTATGATAGATACTGGCATAAGAACTTTCCCTGCAGAGCAATCAAAACAAACAATGAAGAGACTGTTCAGAAGACTGCTAAAATCCACCCAACCCCTGCTGTTTTACTGCAGCAGATTTCTGGATTGGAGTACCTTCAGCAGGTCCTTTGTAAAATGAGATTGTTGCAAGATTTCACTTCTACTTGTTCTAAGAGATGTCTTCAGTTAATAGATGTGGCATCTGCTCTACACTAAACAAGCTCAGGAGATATCTCCATAAAATTCCAGTATCTACTGATAATTTTACTAATATGGATAAGAGTATTCTATTTATCTTAATAATAATTGCACCAATACCTTTTAGTAACTTTCCCTAAAACCTACTGAAGTTAATTCTACCAAAAAGTAAATTCATACCTGCCTTACCTAGTTGATTTCTTGCTTCGTAGTGTATTTTTTAGTACCCTCAAACAGTAAAGTACAAGATCACTAAAAGCATGGCAATGGGAAGTTTTTACTCAGAGGGTAGTGAGGTGCTGACACTGCTGCCCAAAGCTGTGGGTGCCCCATCCCTGGAGGTGCCCAAGGCCACGGATGGGCTCTGGGCAGCCTGAGCTGGGGGGCAGCCAGCCCATGACAGGGGTGGGGCTGGGTGAGCCTTAATGTCCCTTCTAGCTCTCATCATTACATGATTATATAGCAACGTCATACTCATAATTACCACAGGAATGAATCTTATTAAAAGCCATACATGCACAATTTTTAATTTGCACTTCTTTGCTGCCAGATCTGTATCTTTTACTCAGGACTTTCAGCTAAATATTCAGCACTGCATAGATGCATCTTTTCCATTGTAAATAATATTATTTAGTGAATTCTTTAAATACAAAACACTTTTTAATGCAAACGTGTTCGGAGTGCAAGAACATTCAGTATCAGTTTCAGTTCTATGCCATCTGACAACCAGCTGTGAAAGTTACTCTTTCATTTCCATTCTCTCAACAGTTTCGCACTCAGTCACTTCCAGAACTGTTTTTAACAACAAACTGTAAAGCTAATTCATTTATTGACATCAGATCACACAGCTCCTAATCTGAAGCAAAGGCAATATTCATTAGGGCATCACTCTTTCATTCTTCACAGGAACCTGGAACTTTTCATATAGCCCAGCAGCCATCTCCACATGCTAAGTATCACATACTGGGTTTGATTACTTGATGAGTTTTGTTAATGAATAATTCATCTGATTACCTTAATCACTCTCCAGTTTCACTAGAACCTCTCTGTCCCTGCTTGCTCTTGTATTACATGGATATGACAAGCCATCTGTTACCTTGAGGCCCTCACAGCCACTAGGGCCTCGTTGTTTCCAGCTTGCTCCATCTGGAAGAACTGGCCAAGCAGCCTTATTGGCACCATCCATAAAATAAATCTAACCAATAAAGTGCAAAGCCCTCAGGAGTTCTACCTCAGGAGATGCGTGTCCCTTCTTAAAAACTTACTGGCAAGCAACGTACTACCAGAGCCCTTCTGAGCCTGTTCACTTATATTAAAACTCCAGGGGGGGGTGGAGTTAGGAGAGAGAGAGGATGTAAATTTTCAGTAGAAATTGCATCTAAGAATTTGAGCACCCAGTCAGAAACAAGCTGCCCCTTGCTGTCTGTGATGACATCTCTGCAATTTGTTCTCCACATGCAGAAGTTAAGAGTGCTTCCCTGAGCCCAGATCAGGACTGTTACTTCAGAGCACTGCACAGCCTACTGATCAGAAGTCCGAGCTACATTACAAAGAGTATTACTTTGCAACTATGTACAAGAGCAATTAAAATAAGAAAAAACTATTACACCTGTATTATCCATCTCACCTCTTACAAATGACACCTGGGAATTATTTCCATGCTAGGGTATTGTCTCTGCACATTGCTGTGACCAAACCAAGCTTTTCTCTTGCCATCACCTGATCTGAGAAGGAAGGTGCTCAAAAATAAGGCTAGATTAGGTTCTGTATTGCAGAAAACACTCAAGATTGAAGTTATTCTTTTTTAATTATGAAAATAATGAGGGTAGCAGGGAGCTTAAAGAAGGAAATCAGGTAAGAATTTAACATCATTTAAATGTGCATCCAGAAAAAAATCATTTATGGAAATACCTGGAAAAACCAAGCATTTTCTCACTCCAGTTAAATACGGAAATTCCATCAATGCTTGAAACAGCATCATACCACTGCACAAGAACATAGTGAGGCTTAATGCTGTCTGAAACAACTGGAGAAAGAGTGTTTTCAGGAGATCTTGTCACTGTAACCCCAGCTGGGCTTTAGAGCAGGCAAGATAACACTACAGGATGGTAGGAAGAATCCTCCCCCAAGCCTGAGTGCATCTAACAGTTGTGCAGAGCACATTAGCCAGTGGACAGGCAGAGCAGATGATACACAAGACTCACATCTGCTTCAATAATGCATGTGAAGAGCCTTTGTAATTCCCTTTGCATAAACTTCACAAATTCTCTTGTGCTCCTATCAGCAAAATCAATTTGATTTTACAAAAGTGATACACTACTCCTCATATGAGAGATAATGTGCTCCAAGGAAAGTATTCCATTTTTTTTATTTAAAAATTGGAATTCAGTCATGAGAAAAAAATCACTGAAGTTCTCCAATGCTGGACGTTAAAGAGAATAAACAAAGTCTCTGCAAGGAATGACTGTTAATTCTAAACATGAAATGTTTGAAGTCTGAATTTCACAGTATGTCTGACACTAAAAGTTACTGAAAACGTATAGGCCAGTTCTACATGACCTAAACGAAATTGCTCTTTTTGGAGCTCATCAGCTGCAGGTAATGGCCAAGAACACACCAATTCTTCGGGCTTTAAAAACTGTAAAGCTAACATAAAAATAAGGCCTTCTGTTTTCCTTCTAGCATCCCAGAAAGACATTACCTATATGAAAGTGCAGATCAGTTTTATTTTCTATGTAGTTAATAAAGTTGCCCATACCAAGAATCCCTAATAAAGATAAAACAGCTTGAAGTCTGTCATGGTAATGTGTGAGAGAATCAACAGAAGAAAGTTTCTTTATGAATAGTTTTAACTACTCACAAAAATGAAAGGTGGAATTACTCTTTCACTTACAGTGCTGATAACTCAGCCAACTGCTACTGTACTCAAACCAGCTCAGTGCGACTTACAGACTGAGGAGTTCCATTACACAAACAGCATCAATCAATCCTCATGCAAACAACTACTTTAGGAGTATGGTTTTGATTCTCCTTTTCTAAACATGAAGATCTGCATGCTACTGAATTCAGTTATATTAAACTGCAAGACATTTGGACATGGTATTTCAGATCTGACACATCGTGTTTCTGAACCATCATAAAGGATTTCTATTACCACTGGCATAAAAGTACAACTACACTAAATTAATATGATCTGTTGCAGTGATTTTTAAACAATTCTTTTAAATCTTATTAGAATACTGATCCTAGCCTGCTGTTTTTGCAGTGTCAACAGAGTTCATGTTCCAAAAACCCAACCAAAAAAAAAAAAAGAATCTCTAAATTCTATGAATGCCAGCATGTGCAAAAAAACTAACTTTATATACTAAAAGGCAAAGATTTTCATGTCTACATCTAAGCACATCTCTTCTAGAACAAAAGACCTCAGCATTAAGTATTCTCCACAAAGCATCTTCAGAGAAAAACTCATTACTACATGTTGTAACCTTTGTACTCAAGTAAAGAAAACAGCACTGTTCTCAACTTCAGTACAGTTCTGATATCATCAGCACTTCAGCTATTTTAGAGAATCCTAGGCATGTATTGCTCTTAGGAGATTATTTGAAATCCTTTTTTAAAATTTATTTGGCCTGGAAGTCACAGCCCTTTTTTCTTACTGTGATTCTGTACGTGAATGATGACATACAGAAACCATACATACAGATTTTTCCTAGAAAGAAATTGTGTTAAACCTCACCCTCACCCTGCTCTCAGTTCGGTTATCAGCTTGCAATCAAAAGATCTTTTTTGGGGTGATGTGCAATGAAATTTTCACTGAGCAATTTATAGCTACTGGAAATCCAATGGAACATTACCTGCACTTGAAAACACAACTGTCTAAAACTTACCTATTACAGTGATGAAGTGAAGCTGTAGTAATCTTTCCCTTTCATCTGTGATATAGATTTTATCATAAAAGGCAAAACGAGACATTTTCATATGAAGACAGGTCACACTTTGAACCAACTACACAGTGCATTTTGCGAAAATAACTTAAGCCGTTTAAAAAGACTTGCCATTTTTTCGGGATGACTTCTGTATTGGGGCTGGCAGACAGGTTTGTGTAGTTGCTGACTCAGGACCAGCCGCTTTTCCGTGGTTGGCTTTTACCTTATCAGCCCAACTTACACCAGAAGGAGCCAGGCGTGTTGCTGAAATTGCCACTGATGGGTTCCTAAATGAAAATGATAGCTCTTATTAGCGTCTAATCAAAGAACAGAAGGGCTTACTAGAAAACTAAAATTCAACTCACTAACAAAGCACATTGGAAACACAGAAACAGCAAGTTGAGTTGTCAGGTACTACCCTAACAGCCTTTTGCATATGTCCAGGCAGAGAGGACAGAAGGACACACCAAGCAGTGCTACAGCTGGAGGAAAATCTCCATGCAAGATTCCTTACACATCGAAGTCAGTGAAACTGAATGAACAGGAAGCTAAATTCTCAGGTTGAAATTTAAAAAATGCCTAATGGTGAAAGAAAAATTCAATATTGTAGCAATGCATAAACAGTTCCCACAAGAAACACTCTCTAATAGCAAGTTTTTTTTTTTAAGTGATAACAATAAACACATGGTGAGTATTTGCAGCCAAATAGAACAGCCCTTCTCTTGCATCTTCCTGGCTCCTGCCCAACTGCACCAGTGAACTGTAGAGATCTGGCTGCAAACACCATGTATATGAGGAGTCAAACTGTATGTACAGGAAGTCCATTAAAGTGCAAGTTCAGCTGTAAACGTAGACCACACAAATCCATAACGTGCTCTGTTTTGATGGACAGTTGGGTAAACAAACTAATACATCCGTTTTCCACTACCTGTTCCACAGAAAGAAATCCAAAAGGCCATCTTCCCAACTTGTGGAAAGATGCATTGACTGCCTCAACGTGGCACTTCTGAGACTGTAGTGCTTTACCAAGTATTTTGGTTTGCCTGCTGTAAAAAGTGACCATTTTCAGTACAAACTGCCAGGTTTTATTTATATGAATGCAACCAACAGTTTTCTTTTATAATATATTTGAAAATGGTAACATATACTCCATTCAAGAAATGTCCAATTAGCCTCCGTAACACGAATCATTATCTGCAATCACACAAGTGATTTCTCTTCTAAGCTTACAACACTGAGTAAACTGGTCCAAGAAATCCAGCTGCCCCACTAGCTAAAGCAAAGTAGGGACAAAGAAATAGAGATCTCATAAGTTTCAAACAAATACACAGAAAAGCCCTACATAACTGGACTGTTCAATATCTTAAGCCCAGTGGGACAACAAGAGGTTTATCAAGGCAGCCACCAAAAAAGAGCAACGTCATAAATACCTGACCAGTGTTTACAGTCCTCATCAGTTCTAAGGGGATGCAATAGGATGTGAGAAACCAGAAAGAAAGGCTGACCAAAGCTCTCACAATATGCTAGGATATCAACTTAGCTACAAACCATAGCAGATATTTACAAAGCAAGGTATACAAAGCAAGTATACAAAGGAACAATAAAAGTGTCAGACCAGACTCATTTCCACAAGTACTCCAAGATGAGATCACAGGTTCCCCCCCAGTTCCTGCACCCTATCTCACGTAGTTCCATACAGCTCAGCAAAGAGAGTATCAGAACTGTGTAAGCACTGAGTGACACCTCCTTCACCTTACTCCCACATTACAGCAATTTACAGTGAAAAACTTATTAAGCACATTTTTGTGTTTAATAACCACAGATGTAATTGAATCTTACGATATTAATTTCAGGATTTTTAAAATAAAAAGGAAGAACTATTTCCTCCATGCTCAGTTTCTTCATTGATTGCTAGTGCATGTTTTCCTCCAATCATCACGGGTTTAAGCAGACAACCTTTCTAATTTTGTTTCACATAGTCACTTAAAGTGAAAGATGCATTACTCTACCATATAATGTTTTATATTTAAACCTGCATCAATTTTGCTGCTCATCGTCATCTCACTACATTCAGTCTTTTTGATCAGTATTTACTCCAACATACTCAGATGGACACCTGCACAGCACACACAGGCAATTTTCAAATTCACACATTTTGACCTTAGTTTTGTAGCAGGGAAAGAGTATTAAACAGAAAACACAAAATACGAATATAATTGTATTTTAAGTTCAGGTCTTTAGATCAACCAATAATTAAATACATAATGAAACAGGCAAAAATTAAGTACTTGACAGGTTTTTCTTTTATAGAGCATTTGTGCAAGAAAAGTATATGTAAATGTGTATATACAATTTAATAAATAGAAAAGTCATTATCATGGAAGAATAGCATATTCATTTTATCTGTTTCAAATGAATCCTTATTTTAGCTTTAATAGACTTATCTGTTCTCATACCCAAAATTCAAACTTCTCCGAGCGTTTGATGTCACACTGATTCTGTCTGATGAGGGACTTGGGATTACGTGGCGTCCTGGAGACATTTTCTTTACTTCCCAGGCTAGTGAAGTAGGCCTGCAAATTGAGGAAAGAAGAGGTAAAAGAAGTCCACAACTGTCCTCTATCTGCATCTGTAAATGCTATGCAGCATTATGGAGTATTGCTGAATGTAATCAGACACCTTTGCAATTGTTTCTACACCAAATCCAAACCATGTTATGCAGAATCAGATCAAAAAATCATTCACTCTTGCAAACTACAATGCCTACTTAAAACAGTTTTACTTTTCCAAGACTTTACTTCCAGATTCTTTTCCCTTTTCAGCACAACTGTTCCCCAGTAACACTATGAGGTAGAAAAGAACTCCCACTAGGTCCTCACACCAAGTCTGTCCAAAAGAAGTTTTCCTCCTGGTTCCCCACAACAGATACTACAATTTTCCCAATTTGTTCAATGTCTGCTACAGACAAAATTTTATTAAGAGTCAGCACGGGAATATAAATGAAAGGGAAAAAAAAAACCCAGCAGCTGAGTACCTGCTTTGAGCATCAGCCTTCTCTAGCTTCTCCTGCAGTTGTATCCAGTCAATCAGTGCTTTGAAGTCCCTCACATAGTTATCGAGCATCATCAGGACTTCCTGAAAAGCAACCATTACATTAATCTCTGTATTTAAAAAACAACCCTCTCAGTCCCAAAACTAGAAGTGACTAGAAAGAAAAAGGAAATCTACTGCTCTGCATCTTTCCTGTCAAAAATAAAAACAAGAAAAACCCTGAAAGCAAGAAGTCTCAAATTTTGATGTGAAAGAACATTAAAACATGTATTCTATTAAAAAAAAAAAAAGAGCATATTTTCTAAGACTTCTGCAAGATCTAATGTTTAAGGACAACAGAGCAAGATTTGTCTAGAAAGTTATTCCTAGCAAACACAGATATCACTGCTCTGTTTTGGTTTTGCTTTGTCAATCATTATCCCCAGAAATACACTAGGCATACTTCATGAAATATGCAGAAAAGGTATAAATCCTTATAACAGAAAAGTAAAAACTCATTGCAAATGATTCATCTGTTTGCAGAGTGAAAAATTAATAGTTACACCAAGGTAACTGTATCAGACAGAGGGAGTTCCTTTTGGAGAATCCCAGATGGCTGCAGTACAGTCCTTAGCACGGGCAGAGCAGCAAGCTCTACCTTGTTCCTGAGGGCTTCCAAAGGATGCAAGGATGAATGAATGCTTGTACCCATCTAGATTCGTGACAGGTACCCTACTGTCACAATTATCAGCACGATCACCCTGATTAGGCAGTTTTTAAAGGAATCTTATGGTGATACTTGGAGAAGCAACATGAGAAAGCATTAGATTTCATTTACGGAAAGATTGCCTTTGACATAAACTTACCAAGAAACAAACATGATGACCTGCAAAACACAAAGCTTATATTCTCCCCTTAATAAGTAAGGAAGAAGTCACCAATTGTGAATTTTCCAGCACAGAGTGATTTCCTGTCCAGACCTTACAATTTCAATACTCAGATTATACCTTTTAACCATTAGAAACCAGTTTATTTTCTACCATTTTAAAAGTCACTTTTAAACTACACGGAGTTGCTGAAGAATTTGTGCATTTTTATATTACCTGATCACCGAAAGCTGCACTTGTGAACACATCTTACAGTATGAAAGATTTACACGTCGTCATAAAATAGCACAACTGGAAGAGATCTTAAGAGCAAACTAGTCCATCCCACAATCCCAGGTAGGTTTAAACACACTGCCAGAAATCACATGGACATGCTGCAGTTTCATTTGAACACTATAAAATCTTGGTTGAGAAGTTAGAGGAAGACTGCAAATGATGCGTTGCTCTCCAACACATAAAATGAACTGTTGTGAAAAGACAAAGTTAACTCCACGTTACATCAGGAAGAAATTCACTAATAAAATGTCAACAGCTAAGCAGTACAGAACTGAATGACTTGTTTCCAACACAAATATCCTCATGTTTAACTTCCATCTTCCCAGTTTGGACAAATGTGTCACCGCAGTAAATACTGAAAGATCAGATTCCATACAGAAACAATCAAAAATTAAAAGTAAGATGGGATCCCACAGCCCTTACTCAGACAGCACTGACATCTTTCCACAGCAAAGCAATGTTCCCTGAGCAACCTGCGGCTCTCTGCTCCATCCTGGCCAAAAAGGGAGCCATTTTTACAAGGCATGGAGGCAGGAAATCACTCATATTCCACATACATACTCAAAGTATCATTTCCTGAACGTGACAAAAAGCGCACACACCATCAGCCCGCAGACCCGATGATCACCCACAAAGCGTATTAATGCATTTCCAAAGCAGCTGCTTCAAGATCACATCCATCAGAAATAAAAGCTTTCACAGACCAGAAGAACTGCATGCAACACTGCTCTCTGAAAACACGTTGGAAATAAAGATCCATAAATGAAGCTTGGATTCTGTGCTTACAATAAAAGGAAAAAATATTAATGACGTTCTCCTGATTTGCAAATTCTTTTCTATGCTGAAGTCTTCATTGCTCCATTACGAGAAGTGTTCTTTTCAAAGTTATGAGAGGGAAATATTTGGGGAGTGATCTCAAACATGCAAGTTTCTAAGGGCAAAACAATAAACATTTCAGTACTGCCCAGCATAGCTACAGTGCCCCAGTAAAGCTAGCTAATGCCTGCTTTTGTAACACCACTTCCTACCCAGCTTTACCTGCAACACAAAAAGGATCCTAACACACAGTCTTCTGTGTAACATTTATGATGATTATTCCTTTTGTTTAACAAATGCAAGTTTGAAAGTCAGCTTCAGCTTGCACGTAAGTATTCACTAGTAGGGATGACAGACCCAGAGCATGTGCCGTCTGTTATATCAAAAAAGTCACACAAAGTCAAACAATACCACTGCTGACCTAAAAGTTGCTCTTTGTTTTGAAATCCTCCACAAGAAAGCAAACAAAAATCTTTCTTACAAGGCAGTTAGTTTACAACACGAAAATAATTCATAAGTAAGGTCTGCTCCAAGGCATGAACGAGGCGAGTGTTTGAAGCAGCTCTTTTTTCCAGTTTCACTAATAAAATTTCAGCTTTCTAATTCAATTCACATCCATTTCAGCTAGCCTATGCTAAGTTGTGCTGACTGTTATTAACAATGAGGGCATAGAAAGCAAAATTTAATTCTGAATCATTTACTTTTCAAGTCTGTCGCTGAGATATTGCTCAAAAAAAAAAAAGAATCCATCTGAACATGAGTTACATTTCTGAATTTAGTTGGCACATGAAAAAGACACAATAAATGGCTTAACCTATTTTAAGGAATGTTTAGCTACACATTATCAGAAATGATCAGAGCAGAGCCATGCAGCTGTAATCCGAGTCATGTTCTACGAACAAGGGAATACAAACAAGACAAGCAGCTGGAGCTGCCCCGCATTCACTGATGCACATCTTTCTCCCTACAGCTATGAGGGCCATTTTGTCAAGCAGGATGAAGCAGAACAAAAGTGGCTCTGAAAGCGCCGTTACAGGCATCCAGATAACTACATATAGATGTACAGCTAAAATTACCAATTAGTTTACCAATTGGCTGCAACGGATTCGATTGGTTTGTAATTAATTCGAGTTAGCGGCGCACACGGCAGGCCGGTCGGCGCCATCCCTTTGTCCTGCTGACACACAATCCCAGTGCAGGGCTCCAGGGTCCCGGACATCAATACAGCCCTGTGCCTTACCTACGGCACAGAGGAGAGCAGATATACCCTGCGGTGCTGAAGCAGTGGAAACTCGTAGCACTTGAGAAGGTGCTGACAAAAAAGAACCTTGATGGGGTAGACTATGGCTGCGCTAGAGTCAAAACAATTTTAAATCCCATTATTTTTCAAGGTCATAACCATCCCGTATGGTTTTTAAAGAGCCACTTCAAACTGAAGAAGAAAGCAATGCTGTTAAAAAAAAAAGATTAGAGGAAAACCACTGGCATAAAACTAAAAACACTCACAATGCAGCTCCTGTTTCTCCCTCTACTCCATCATTCAGATGCTCAGTCCTGCACATTACTAAGGAACTTTCTGGGCTTTTCCTTCTTTTCTGAATTTCCTGGAGGCATTCAAGGCCAGGCTGGATGTGGCTCTGGGCAGCCTGGGCTGCTGGTTGGTGACCCTGCACAAAGCAGGGGGTTGAAACTAGATGATCACTATGGGTCTTTTCAGCCCAGGCCATTCTATCATTCTCTAGCTCTCAGCAATTGGTACCCTCTTTATGTACGTATTTATCTGTAAGTTGTGCTTCTGTCCTCTTCACTTGGGTGATCACATTAACTACTTTCCAAACAAGAAGGATCTCTATAAATAGAACAGCTGTATCAGGATAATCCTATATTCCTGAATCAGAACTGTCTTGACTTGGGCCCTAGACAGGTTGATTATAATCTCTGCAAACAGAGGTTCACTGTTTGGAAGTCACGTCACTGTTTGAAACATCATCTTCTCCATTTATTCTCCCATGCTCAAGTAAGGAGGAAAAAAAAAAAAAAGCAATGCAGAGAGGAAAAAAAAAAAAAGGGAAGCACAGGAGATTGCATGATCTTAAGGTCACTACAATTCAAAACTGCAGAATGTGGCAGAGAAATGAACTACATCACCACATCTGTATTGTTGCTTATTCTTAAGGCTAGGAATGCATTATAACATTTCACAAATTATGCATACTTTGTTTTGTTTAATTATCTGTAATGAATAGTTTACACTATGGTTTTAGTCAAGCAAGTTATTTTCATGCACTGCAGCATACTTTGAAAAGCAACCCATGTTCCTTCTACCTTTTTTTCAACTTCAGTTTTTAGGATTAATCACATATTTTAGTAAGTCAGCACAGAAGTCAGGGGACGCACACAAGGACTTCCACACACAACTTATTTACCCCCCCAAAAAATGGTATACGTGCTGTGAAACAGGAAGGGCCAGGAATGGGATCACCCAGATGGCCAAATAGAAAATATGCTGGTTTTTTGATAGTTAGCTATCCATCCTGAACCTACTGTAAAAAAGTATAAATTGTCATTCTGAAAGATCTCAGCTATTTCCAGCAGTGAGGCTGGATGCACACTCACTGCTCCATTTTCTCTACTGCTAGTTCTGGTCATTTTGATTCATCAGAAGATGACAACAATGAAAACGTACACATCCCAAAAGAGGCAGGAGTGCTCACAGATGAGATGCTCTCTTGATGTTGACTGCTGCAATAGTCACACGTGTTTATTTAGAAAGAGACATACACATAACTCCTCCTAAATAATTTCACTCTCAGAAACACTTTTTTTTTTTTAAATGAGAAGCAGCAGCCTGTCATTTTCCTGACATATCCCAGCTGCAGAATTAGCCCTTTTCTAACAATTTGAGAATGTTTCAAGACGTATATTCCATTAAACTTCACTGAGCTGGAAAACTCTACGTTCTGAGAAAGACAGAAAAAGAATTATACACGTTCTAATCTATAAACTGTTGTCTTGGGTTTTCAGGGATAGCCAGAATCACCTTGGTTTTATGGAGTAAGACAACATGCCATCATACAGTGTACACTTCAGCTCATGCTGAACTTTTCCTGACTGGAAATGTTCTTCTAGGGGGTTCCAAGATAGAAGACATCTGTACAAGTACAGCAGTGCCCAAAACAGTTATGGAATTAACAGAAATACACTGAACAGATGACTCTGATACACAAATAACAATCAGTGATAAGAATTCAGGTGAAGAAAGCAAGAGATACTAAAGAAATCTCAATTAAAGATCACTTCGATTTTGCACAGCTTTAGTTGTTTTTTAATTCCTTTGTAAAGTCAGAGGAAACCAGGACACTATAACAAGAATAATGCATCCAAACAGAATACTCTGAGGCCTTTGCTGAGGAAATAAGTTATTTCAGAATCCCTCCTGGGATGCTTTCAGGATATGCATCACTACAAGGAAAGAACTGAAATTCACATATAACAAATCATTTCCCGCTGAAAGTCAGTAGTATCTAACTCAGATTCTGTACTTTTTTCCCCCTCCCTGGAATCAGATACGTGCAGCTATAAAACTGAAGTGTATGAATAACAAAATAAAACCTCATATCTCCCAGAAAGTGAAATGGACAGAGTAGAACAGGCTCTTACATCAGTGAAAATGCACTCAGGATCCTGTTTGGATCAACATGACTGTTGTACTGAATCACTGGAGGTTTCCTTTTCAAAGTTAAGAAAACCTTCAGTTTTTCCTTTCTTTGGCTTCAACACATCTAGAAACAGTTTTATTTCCTCGGCTGCCTCGTAAGCCAGTTATCAGCATGGATGTCTGCGGGTCTCAGCCTGCATGCAGGGATGGGAATTGTTACAATTAGCATATCCTGAACTATAAACAGCCCCCACAAGGCATTCCCAGCAAGAGACCCTAATGAAGCAAGTTCCTCTCCCCTTCAGGGAGGCCTTCAATCAACTGAAACTATGGTAAATCACTCCCAGAGATCTCCCTGCTTGGAAGGCATGGAATGAAGCCGTCTCAGCTGGTTCTTTTGCAGAACACCATCATACAATAGGTCAAATCTCTTAAGAGAGAGGCTTTACCCACCTCTTCACAGCATCTCATGTTTTCCTTTTTTCTTTTTAGAAGGAATAAACAAGGAGAATGAAGCTGTTTGCACTGAGCTGTTCTCAAGGTGGCTATCTGTAAGCATGACAAAGATGGAAACTGTCCTTGTCAAAATCTGGTGGGAATGTACCAACTAATAAACGTTAGGTAAAAAGATAAAAGCTTGTGCAAGTATTAAGTAAAGCCAAACAGAAACCTAAAAATAAGTGAGCTTTTTTTTTTTTCCCCATCATAAAATCCAACCTTTTCAAAACAAAAGCAGCTGAAGTGCAGCTGAAGTCATGAACTCATCCCAAGGAGGAGTGAAAATACACCCATTAAATTTCAGGTAGTCTGAGAATCTTCTGGGTCCAGACTGTGGATCCAGTTACTCAAATTCCATCAATAAGAAGTAGGATTTTTTTGTTGTTAAATATTTTATCACCTCTAACCCAGCTCCTGAGATACCAAAAACCATAAAACAACCGCAGCAGAGATTTCTCTCCTGCACTAACCAAGACTCCCCTGGCTATAGAATCTGCCTTCTTCCATCCACAAAAAATTTTAGATTCAATTCCCTTTAGGATACAGAAAGCAATGCAAAGGACCTTTGGCATGACAACTTTTGTGGGTCTAAGCTCAGCACTCAAACCCAAAAAATACTGGGCAGTGCAAAATTCACATAAACAGAAGATACACATGCCTAGCTAATACATAAAAACAGCCATATTTGTTCAAGGTTACAGAGTTGTTACATCTAATGTCTACGCAGCACCACCAGAAAAAGTGATTCGTGTACAGTAAGATGATCCATAAATTTGAGAATCCATTATTTCTTTTATGCATATTTCAAGCGTCTTCACTGTATCTTCATATGGAGCATCGGAGCCATATCTACCTATATGGTTTGAGACTTCTCTGTCAAATCAATAGCAAAATACCACCTACAGCAGGGCCCAAAGTTGAGAGAAAATATACACGACCGATCTTCTTACACACATCTCCACTGTTTGTACCCTCACCACAAACCTTCGTCTGCAGTTTCAACCACAAGCAGCCACAAGAGCCCTTTCCCATTTGGGAGCATCAAACATTATCTTCAGTGACAACATAATCAATAAAGCGATACCAACTTGTAAGTCTACAGGAGAGCAAAAGGTACAAAACCAAAACTAAACACCTGAGTTAACACAAAGGTTTTGGGTGCCTGAATTTACTCCAGTTCATTTTTACAAAAGGGCCTCTTTTAACGTAACCTTTGCGCAGCTAAAATATTTAAGTAGAACAGCATCCCCCATTTGACCAATGCACAGGTTTGCGGAGTCATTTAAAATGCTGACTTGTGAATTAAGTTACCCATAGCAGAGATTTATCTTAGTACAAATGATTTTTCAAAATCCTTTAAAAAAAAAAAAAAAACAATTTCACCATCTTGGACCCTTATTTAGTGTTGTTCCCCACATATCTCCTGTAGTAAAACTAGAACAAAGATTGAGCTGGTTTGTCTGTTGGTATCTTGTGTATCATTTTAAGCAACACACGCTTCCCTACATAGTGTAAAAAGTCAGCAAAAAATAGAACTAAAAGAAAAGCTATCCCATTCCTATTTTAGCAGCTTTAAAAAAATACAGAGTGGAATTTTCTTAAAATATTCTAATACTGAATACTTCAGTGGAAATATTTCTGTGGAAAAAGGGTAAGAATGAGTTTACCGCCTATCGTTCAAAGAGGAAAAAAAAAGAGTAATGACTCACATTTAATAGTAATCTTTATAAGAAAATTTCACAAACAAAAGACTGAAGCACAGATGCACGTTCCACCTGCTAAAGTAACTTTTTTTAAAGCTGAAAAGAAAGCATTTTAAAAGCAAAAGCAACATGAAAGTGACATAAGTTTTAATGACACACGATGCTCAACATCCTTGTTTACTCAGTCTTTGCTTTTTCCACCCACGTTCTGCAAACAAGTAATCTGATGCCCGTGGATACATCCATCACTGTCAAGCATCTATGAAAATGAAGACTTTCCACTTGGGCTATAGAGTATTTCCATCTGAGAGCAGATCAAGTAGCATGATTAAAATGCTGAATGATATCTAACCCCTAAAATATGTGATAATGATACAAATATGCTACTGTTCTTTCGGGCAAAGAAGTTTAAAATGGTAATCTAATTACCACGCAAGGCTGGCTGATTTTCTTAGACCAAGAAATTCTTCAGAGTTTCCTGAGCAGGAAGACAGCTCAGTATCAACATGGTAAATTGTGTTAGAGCAACCCACCATTTGGAAGCCCCTAGCTACTGTTCAGCTTTCCAATCTGCTTTCAATGAAATGTATTTGTACACTAATCTTAAAGTCAATTTGGCAGTGTCTGATTACAACAGAGAACTAGATACACATGATAAGAAAACTGTTTACTTAAATTGATACATATAATTTTTATACAGTGATTAGATAATCAGTTCCAGACCGCATTGAGTTTTCAGCTATATTTGACAGGAATACTGAAAAAAATAAAAATAAAAATGCATCTTTCACTTTTCTTTGAAAATGCATTCTTCTGGCTTCTCTTAGTGCTTGAAATTAACTCCATTTCTAAAGAGCAAATTACTCTGTTAAATGACAGTGGTTTTTCTGTGGATCTACTAAAAAAAATCATCATAGCTTGGGCATCATAGCTTTACATCTTACTACAAATACAGCTTACCTGAAATGAGGGAAAACAATCCCAACCACACATTGTTTATGCTTGACTATCCATCACTCTCTTACTACCACAGAGAATCAGAAGAGTGATAACTAATTACCAAAAAAGCGAGTAATGTGTAATTTTGGCATTAAACAATGAGCCAAAGAACGGGAAAAGGGCTGAATCACAACAGTGCCACCTACAGTAAGGAACGTGATAGGGGAAAAAAAATAAATAAATCAATGTTTCATTTGAGAATTAATTAAATTAGAACTTAATAGAAAAGATCTAACGACATTATAAAAATCACTTTAAAATCAGTCACAACCTAAAATGTTTTCATCTTGTTAAATCTGAATAAACATGCCACCATGCTTCCTATTCACTAGCCTCCACTAAACACAAAGGTACAAAAGCACAAACACACTTCTGAGGCTCTAACTCCTTATTTGCTGTCTGCATTTTTTTTTTTTTTTTTTTTTTTGCACAGAGCAATAAGAATCACATGGCAGCAGGCAGAAAAATGCTGAGCTCTTACCTTGCATTCTACCACGCTCTGATCCGATTCACATGTAACGTAGATTTCATCAACTGCCCGTCTCAGGTTGTCAAAAAGGAACGCCCAGTACCGAGCTCGCAGATCAACTTTTCGAGGCTGCCGTGCTTTTGTTGGGCTTTTGTCAAAAGTTTTATCTCCTGCTGCTGCTAACTTACAGTCTAGGGAAGCGTTCTAAAGAAAACAAGACAAAGGAAAACAACAAAGAGAAGTACAGTAAGGGGTTGTGCTTCTGTGCAACACATTTTTTCCTAACACATTTAAACTTCTGTAAGCAAGGAGTTTCTCACTGAAAACTATGGCATCCCACTGATTGCAGTTTTTAAAGTGTGCTTTCTTACCTTAAACGCAACCAATACACAGACCCAACTTCTGATTCTTTGACAATTATAACATCAACATTTACTTTGCACAGTCTTATTACCAGGACAACACATACAATTTTGTTTCTAAACTCTAATGCTGATCTGTGAGCATTTAGGTCAGCAAAACACTGTTGTGATGCTGATGTAGCTAGTTCCCAGATCCACGCATTATGACCACACTTCAGAGAAGATGCGAGTTGTGGGTGAGTTACAAAAGAACCTCTCCTACTTGAGAAGACCATTTGCAGTAAGATTTCCACTCACCATTTCGTTAACATTGTAAGCTCAGTTCAACCCAGCATAAGCGCTGAGCTGGCTGAATCGAGCTGATGCCAAGTGTGAAACTGTTCTCGTGCTGTTCTAGCTTGTAGTGAACAGCTTTCACTGCAACAAATCTGCCGTCTGATTCTCAGTGCTAATATGCACACTAATTGCTTTAGTGCTACTTTGCTGCACAGATACAAAGGACTGCCAACGTGCTAAATGTGATGAAAACAGAGGAAAACGTCCAACTGCCTGCATGAACGCTGGCACAGAGAGGAACCACAAATACCTTCTTGGAGGTGCATTATGTATTTGTCAACCTTGTGTGTATTCAGGTCAGTCATGTGGGGACAGTTACTCAACAGATATGAACTGTCACCTGCCTATACATACACTCTCCTGTCTGAGGATTGAGGAATTTCTCCTCTTTACTCTCCTGTATCTACCTTGATAACCACCAGCGTTGTTTTGGGTATATGGGGAAATCAGTATGAATGACTGAAGTGATGTTAAAGCAATTAAAACAATCTGTTTTCCAAAACAGATTCAGTAACATGCCCTGGAGTTGTGAAAAGTATGAGGTGTGTATTTATGCTCAGGAAGATGAGCAAAAGGAAAGGAGAGGAAGATGAGGATAGGACCACATGAGTGAGTTTTCATCAGTCTATTTCCTTGAGATTTGCATCCCATTTATAGGCAGAGGAAAATTAAGCCTAAATTGCAATAGGGAAAAAAAAAAAGTTGAATGTCAAAGTGCCAAGACAGGCATTCAGCAGTCCATTTCAAATCTTCACGAGTGTGCAGAAAAAACCTGATGTGACAATCATGGGGACAGCTTTACTGCCCTGAATAATGTGTTCAATTTGCCCAGAGAGGTGCTGGATGCCCTGTCCCTGGAGATGCAAAGTCAGGCTAGACCAGCCTCTGAGCACTCAGATTTATCCCTGTTCACTGTAGGGGAGCTGGACTAGATGGCCACTAAATGTACTTTCCAACTAGAATCATTGAATTGTTTGATGATTCACTAGGAATGCTCTGCTTCTGCAATGTAGTCTCAGCACAGCAGTCCCACACATAGTAGTCACCAAATAACAATAAAGTATTCTTCTTCTGAAAAAACAGTATTTACATAATTCCAAATGACAAGAACAGGCAGAACTCCAACTATAGAGCACATTACTCCCATCCAAAATGTTCTGTGAGACTAAACCAGCTTACAGGGCACCCCAACTGCTTCAATAAAATCCTTCCCAGAACAAGTAAACTAGAGCACAGTGTTTGTAACATCCTAGGGAGCAAGGAGAGAACAGCAGGATAAGAGTGGCTGAACTACAATGTGAAATTAACATGCTTATGTTTTAAAGATGTAAGCACATTCCTATAGAAGCAGAACATCCTTTTCATAGAAAAGGACAAGTTCCATGTGCTACATTGTCAAAATCTGTCAGGCTGTCTGACAATGTTAGATGGCTAAAGTCATACTCACAGTCGAGGCCACTAATCAACGCAAAGTAATGGTTAAAAATATTAAACATTAATAAATACTGTGGTATTATTATATTAAAAGTAAAACAATTCTATCACACAGGAAAAACATGACTAAGTGCAGCATCTTCTAGATACTTGTCAGTGAGACTTGTTTTCTGGTTGTGACTCTCTGCAATATTATTCATCTGGACTGATTTTTATTTTTTTTTTTCCCCCCAAAATAGGATGTACTGAAATTTTAAACTGAAATTTCTCAGCCATTAGCAAGTGAGGTCAGTAAATACAGAATTTTCCTTAAATCAGAAATTTGGCAAAGGTAGCCCTTGCATAAGCAGTAAGCTTATAGGAAGAATCTCCTATATGACTTCATTGTTGAGCTGCACTGGCCTTAAAATAACCTTAATGCCAAAAAGTCATGAATCCAGAGATTAAGAAATGACAAAAAGAGAAGCTGAGGAATACAGACTAAATTGTGGCATTCTTAAACTTCATTTTGAAGCCTGCATCCTTTACAAATACAACACAGGTATATTTTTATACAAATACTCTTCAGCAAATAATGTATTAATAGTATTACAGAACATTTTTATGTTGCAAATTTTAAGATCAAAATGAGTAGATACCTGTTTTGCAGCCTTGTGTTTCCCCTGAGACGCCGTCTTTGCTTTTCCACCAGCTTGCCACTTGGATTTCCCTGCGGGAGAAGCATTTTAATAAAACCATAATGCTTCTGATTAGATTCAGCATTTTAAAAATCACATATCCAATCTCACAATGCACTGATATGGGCACAATTAACGAGTTAAAAGGTAATAAAATTTTACATTCAACAGTTCAGTATGAGGACAATACCAGAAGACACACCAAAAAAGAAATTACAGGCTTCCTTCAGCATGGAAGGAGTACCTGCAAATGGGCAGTGCCTCTGAAAACCTGTTACAACTGAGATGTCAAATATGACCCTGCTTTTCTGTATCAACTTGAAAATATCTTCAATAACCGTTCCATAACATCAAGTATCATTACAGAATTAAAAGGAGGAATATGTTTCTCAGAATATTCAGATATGACCACTTGTAACTATGGCAAGAGTACTGCCTAGCACACAGATCTATACCTAAGTAAAAGTTTCAACATATTTATCTTGATGAAGCCATGCAAGTACATGTATTAATTGCATACAGCTCCCTCACAGACCAGGGAGATGGCTCTTGAATTTCAGAACTGCTCAGTTCACTCTTTAGCAGTACTTAAGCCAAATTCCCTAACACAGCCCAGCTGTTCTACATTGCTCTGGTTATGTAGAGCAGCTGTAAGCTTGCCTTAATCAAGCAGTTGTACAGCTGGTTTGCATCACTGCCTGTTGGAGGGAACAAGACCTTTAATTTTAAGGCAAATTTAAAAGTATTTGCTAGATAATTCATTTTTAAAATGTTACATTAGCCAAAACAACAGGTACAAATTAATATATTGGAATCAATTTAGCAGTGTTCCAGAGAAAAGCTGATTCAGCTACCAGATGTATTAAAACTTCCTATCTACCAAAAAGCTTTAACTGTGCATCAGTTCTGCCACAGTCATGGCAACAGCAAAATTTCAGTCACCAAGGTCTCCAACCTAAGATCTTTTACATTCTGGAAAAAGAAGATTTCAAGTGCAGTAGTACACAGAACTTGCCCAGGGAAAAGAGATACAAACCAGCATGGGCACATGGGAATAGAAAAAGGGCAGATGATGGGTGAAAGAGGGCTGCTATCTCTAGATTCTACAAAACACAAAATACCAATCCACTCCTCAGAACTGGGAACTTCCTGAGCAAGTCACCTGCAGGATAAGAGCAGCTTTCAGGTGCTCCTACGTGAGGCAGACACAGAGACAAGAAAACTCACATAAGCACTGTGTGTTGCAGAAAAGTAAACACTGGGTGGTAATGACCATTTTTTGTCAACGATGCCTTTAGTGTACTGGCCAAAAAGTTGTGCCTTTCATCAGCAAGCATTTTCAAGCTTTTCCCATTTTCTTCCTGCTTCCTTCCTGTCATCCCTTCTGCTTCTGTGCTGTACTGACAAGCAGTGACACACGAGCACTGCTCCATGGTGATGCACCACGACACTGGCACTGCACTGGGGCACAGCAATGGCACACGAAGGTCACTACCTGGTGGCATTTACTGAGTTTTATGGAAACAACAGCGACAAAAGATGACCATCCCGTTAGCTATTAAGTTGTCAATATGAAATATAGAAAGCAGCAAAGTTTTGAAGCACTCAGGGAGCCAGTCATATTTTATGCTTGAAGTCCATTTCCTCCGTGTCTGGTAATTAGATATGAAACACACTGGATTTGTGATTTGTGAAGACTTCCTGTCTCAAAATGCTGAAGCATTCATATCTCCAAGAGAAAAAAAGCTACTGATGAACTATTTTCAGAAGCTTTCTTTTACACTAACAATCTGAAAAACTATCAGCCAACATCCCTCACAGCTCTCTCCTCAGGTAGTCCTACTGATGAGAGAAATGCCACTACCAGCATTATATCTGCTTCCAAAGAGCAGCAGTCACTTCTCTTCCCACTGAGGCAGGTCCCAACCTTGGTTTAAGTATCCCGGGCTCCATTTATCACGTGATCTTCAGCTGAGACGATGATGTTCAATTTAATTTGTTTTCACCTCTCTGAAGGAATCTGAGGACACCATCATGGTTCTTCGATCGCCCCCCAGCTCTTACAGACACCATGAGAGATGGGCTTTGTCACCTCCCCTCTCTCACATCCCTACAGAAGGCCGTCTCTGCTGCAGAGCCTATTTTACTAGCTCCAGTGCTGCATTTGCCTGTCTTAAGCAACACTCCTGCACAGATGGAGAGTTGATATCAAGAAAGGCAAAGATGTTTGCTCAGAGGAAGCACTAGACTGAACTGCCATGCAGGTGAACGAAATACAAGTACTGTAACTTATGAGTCTTCAAGAATAGCTTTCCCTTTGTACCATATTGCGCCAGCTACACTCAGGTCTGTGCTGCTCGGGTTTATCCACGCTGTTTTCAGTCATGACTCTTACACCTCCTCACTTGCCACAGAGAGCCAAGTTCCATCTCCTTCACACATACTGCAAAACCCATTTATTCACCAAGCTCTTGCTAAAGGAACAGATTACTCTGCAGGCTTGCTCAAGTATGCCAGCAACCTTTCAACCAATAAATTGTGTTTCCTTATGCTGAGATTCTCAATCTACTGAGTGAATTTTATGTGGCTAGAACCCAAATGACTTTAAACAAATAAGAAATACAAAGGGAACAGTTACAAACAATATTTTCCAATTTTTGACATACCTCAAAGTTATAAAGCAGTTTAATTCTGAAGACAGAATATCAGACTGCCGCATTACTCACAATTATAACACCCTCTCTCTTCCTAGCATGCAGTCAACTGTACTGTTAGCCTATCCCAAAACACAGAACCTGCTGCATGTTAATGAATTTTGTGGAGGAATACCATAATCGCAACAAATTAAATGTATCATCAATCAATGCCTCTTCTAAATTGTTGCCACTGTGTTTTGGTCCAGGTACATTTTCTTATGTTGCTGTTCTGCACTCACAAGCAGGATTTTAGATCTGACATAACAAGGGTACATACCATGCCAAAACCTGTATCAGAACTGCTACCTATCATTCCAGAAACTGCTCTCCTTTTTATGGTAGCATTTCTTATTGACAGGAAACAGGTATTTCCCTTAAGGAATTAGAAGGTTTGGACTGCAATTCATATAATGATTGCTTTCTTATGGCTTCTTCATAAAATACACGAGTCTTCCAGTGGAAAAGTTAAATGGTAAGAAAAAAAAAAAACCAACAACAAGAAAATAGGAAAAGCAAAGATGCACAGACTGAAAAAAATGAATCCAAAATTTTAAAATTTAACAGCTCTCTATACCACTAATAGTGGGGAATATCCACACGCTCACCGTTTCTGCAGAAAAACATTCTCATGATGAGTAACAGTTCTTAGTATAAAGCGTTAAATCACACACTACTGCTGCCAGTGCAAAACCTCTGAATGTTATGAGCAGAAAAAAGCGCACAAAGACAGAACACTGTTTGTACAAATGGGATGCAAGATTGGCTCAGGCAACCTGAACCTCTGGCCTGATTTACACAGCCCCTGAACAAGTACAAACTGTCCTAATTCATAATATTGCTGTATTGTTCCTTGGGGACGAAATACATATTGAAAGATCAGCAAAAAATGAATCACAGCTCACTGACATATAAACGCTCTGTGCCAAGACAAGGGTCAAGAGATAAAGGATCTGGCTCTGCCAGACTCCCACCAGCCAAAAGTTCCTTTCCACAGGGCTTGTTTCCACTGGGCAATTAGCACCAGATCCTTTGTGCAAGAAAAAAAAAGAAAAAGACCCAGCTCACCATTTACTGGAGAGGTTTTGAAAAGAACACTACTTCACTGGCAAAGAGTGTTACAATTACAGGGGGGCCTTTTAGGCCCCAAAGAAGGAAGTGACCACAGCCACCTGGGTTTCAGTATCACACATAACAATTACTTCAAGGCAATGATCTAACAAAAGACAATGATTCATTTCTACATTCATTTGTCATTGAGTTTTCTTCCAAAGCATGAAAACTCTAATTCACTCATTTTCCAGGAAAACGTCACACACAAAGCTTTGTAAAATAATATTACAAGCAAGGCAGAGCTAAAAAGGAACAGACTTGAAATAAAAATTGAACCAACTCACCAGTAGCTCAAATACACTCTATGTTCCTTTCCCATACACCCCTTCATTGCCCAGCAATACAATTCTCAATCTTTCCTGCTTAGATGTCATGTACTATCAGTGCAATAATATCAGTGGATTTACCAACATACTCAAGAACGTGTATAAGCAACTGCAAGACTAGTAAATAGATATATGCACCCCCTGGAGACAGATACAAATGAAGCTGCAAAAGAATGCAAAACTGGCCCTCTTAAAAATCCATGTATTCCTGATAATAAGCAGACTAACTGCTGTATGTTATCCCAAACTGTTCTATTGTGTGTGCTTCACTTGAGCACATTATGGTTGTGTCTTAAACTATTACCTTTTTTTTCCCCCCCTCACATTCTATCTTTCTATTTTGGCTAAAACAAAAGCACAGTACCTTATTTACTTTCCCTTGCTCAAACATAAGAAACCAGCCACACGCTGCTTGACTGCTTTGGGCCCCTCACAAGAAGGGCATCAAGGCTCTAAGTGTGTTCAGACAAGGGCAAGGGAGCTGCGAGGGGTCTGAACACAGGAGTTATGAGGAGCAGCCGAGGGAGGTGGGATGGGTCAGTCTGGAGAAGAGGAGGCTCAAGGCAGACTTTATTCTCCCTACAACTGAAGGGAGGTTGTGGTGAGGTGGGGGTCAGCCTCTTCTCCCACGTAACTAGCAATAAGAAGAGAGGAAATGGCCTCAAGTTGCACCAGAGGACTCAGGTTGGATGTCAGGAAATACTTCTCCAAGAGAAAAGAGTCAGGTGCTGGAACAGGCTGCCCAGGGAGGTGCTGGAGTCACTGACTGTAACACAGCAGAGAGTGCAGCAATAACAGTGGGGTAGCAAAGACCTAGGCTGCAGCAAGTTAGGATATGCACAAACGCAGCAGGTATGGACACAGAAACAAAGGAAAAAA
>JAOWBP010004028.1:6292035-6307782 GCA_028571105.1 Tragopan temminckii | reverse complement strand
AAAAACAACACAATAATAACAATTAAAAACATCTCCATTTCCTCATTAGTATAGATTTGTATTACAGCTTAACTGATAACAACAGATATGCTAGGATGGAAAAGATCTGAGCGAGCCAACAATAACTTCTAAGCATTTTTACTGGCTAAGATGCTCTCAAAAGCTTCTGGACATTTCCCTTTGATCTACCTGAGAGCACAGCTAACAAACAAACTGTCACGCCTTTCATGGATCATTAGGAAACCATGAAAGTACAGGTATCTGAAATAGACAAAGCCCCAAACTGCTTACTAAACCATCATTTACAGATGTATATTAAGAAACATATGGTTTATGGTGTTTCCAGTGCTGTGTGGAAAAGAACTTGACTAGTAAAAGCCCAACCAAAATAAGAAGTTAACTGTACACATATACAGTTCCATGTAACTATTTGTCTCTGACAGAGTACAGTCTTCCAAAATATACAATTAGAAAAGGTTTTCATTATTTTGCAGCTATCATCTATGTTCAGGAGACAAGGAAGAGCAGAGAGAGCAAGTCTGTAGAGAAATGAAGTTACTTCTTGACCATCAGCCTCCCACGAATGTAGACAGGAAGGTTTGATGCAGTGGCCTTTCAAAGTTGGAGTCTGGCTGCTAATGACCTCAGCAGGCACTGACTTACACATTATCTGAGCTGATAAGAAGGCTCAGAAAGGCAAAATGATAAGTCATGTCTATAGAAGGTTTAGGAATGAGGTAAATTGCAGGAAGAAAGGTCTAATAGCTTTTAATAACTAGCTTGAGCAGGCTGGAGGTCACAGAAAAAAAAACAACAACAAAAAACCCACCCCAAATCCACAAATCTCTACAGTTGATTTCCTATCAGTTGCCCAGCTCACACTGGGAGGAAAAACAAAAACAAAAATAAAAACCCCCAACTTCTCCAGAGGATTACACTTCCATAAAGGAAAGGCACATTTTGTGACCGTCTTAAATTTGATTATTTGAAATGGATAGCTTTGAGTTTTAGGTAAAACGAAGCTGACACTGCACTAGATTTTGAGGTTTAAAAACAAAACTAAAATCTAATTACATTACATCAAAGCAAGGTTGATATTTGCTGCATTTAAGAATATTTTTAAAGCTTTTTCAAAACTCAAACCTTTCTGTACACAGCAAATATTAGCACGTGTTCAATAATTTGTTAAAATCTTGCAGTAATATGTTCTCTTTTTTACAAAGTGTTACTTGGGATTTATTATGGGAATATACACGAGACAGGAAGCATCACACAGCTCACCAAAGCAGTCAAATTCTTTGGAGGGCTGGCCTTTATATCCTGGCATTCAGAGCCTGATCCAATTAAAAGAAGTGCTTTCCATGTGGCCTTTTTTCTTAAAAAAGGAAAACTGAAATTTGATCTGACTTGGTGTATTTTTGAGAGAGAAGAATCAGGGTTAAGGAGGTAGTGCTGTACTTATTTATTTTTACTTAAATACATATTTCATGGAATGATGAAGATTTCTCAGTTCAAGGGCCAATTTTGCCTGAAGAGAACATTGGAGACTTTGTGCACAGAAAAGTCCACTGTGGGTCAAGGGGAATTTTGTGCTTTAGTTCCAGTTTTGTTGCAATCCAACAGCAGTATTTGGCAGCAGGCTGAGAGTATATCTATGCATTGTAAATTTCTTTTATGCAGTATTTCTGATCTCTAGGTGGCCAACAGTCTAAGAAATAACCTCTGTATTTATTCAGAAGAGGTTCAGGCCATTTGCACGGAGCTGTGCTGATAAAAGGGAAGGTGTCTGGCATCAGAATGAATCTTGTCACTTGCAAAGTGCTGAAGGATTTCATCTCTTTGTAATTAAGCAGGGAGCCTGTGTTCTGGCTCGCTCTGCAGACAGCAAGCAGTGTTGTGACTGGCCCAGCACAATACATGCACCTTTCACTAAGCATATTTGAAATCTAATACCTGGAATCCTCTTGGAAAGATTTGGTGGAGAACAATGAGCTGGCAGCTACTTAGAGGACAACATACAGGTTGCATTCCTGTTTTCTTTGTTTGTGCCAAAGGCCTTTGGACCATCTTTTTAAAGTGTTCCTCAGCAGTCCTATGGCTTGTTGAGTCTAACAGCGTCATTTGAATTATTTAAAGTACGTACATAACTTTTCAATTAACAAACTGCTTGGCTCATGAAAATACATACACACAATTTATAAGTAGAAAACCAGGACTAAATATCTTATGATGAGCAGGTCACTATGAATTAAAAATGAGTTTTCAAATAAAATATTTAATGACATTTCAAATTAAATGAAACATTGGAAAATTAAAATCTTCACTGTCAGAGTCCTGCTATTGAAACACCTTTGCAAATGCAGTTAACAGCAATATACTGAACTGCGTTGTGTTTTTGATACTGAAACACATAAGAACACATGGAAAACACATGAACAGCTCATAGCACTCTATACTTTAACTACTGCCACAGGCTGCGTTAAAGAAGAAAGTCCCAGGATGGGTTAAGATTGACACACTGTCCACTCACCAGAGCTCCTAGAGTGTATGCTTCTGCAGAATTTATTAGCAGCAGAGAGTAGATCCAGTTGTATAGAAATACAGTACATGTAGTTTACCAGATACATACAACAGAAGAACCTTATTCTTCCAATTGGAGCTTTATGATCATTATGGTTCTTTTCAACCCAGGCTATTCTATGATTTTATGATCTCTTAGAGCTCTTACACTACAAATACTCTAATACGTTAGTGAAAGAGGACAAATTTCTACATTAAATGTATTTTACATACCGTAAACTGGTGCATCAGCAAGTCCATTAAAAAGGTGATCTTGTTACTAAAAAGAATATAGGTGCAGTTTTCTGTGCAGTTATTGCAGGTGAGTCCATAAGCATTTACTGTACTGCAGAGAGACCTAAAAGATCAGGAGGAGAGAAAGAAAAATAAGTGGAAGAACATGAGAGAACAATATTTCAGTAATTCACAATTGTTCTTCTAAACTTGGAACTGAATATTTAAATGAAATAAGGGAAAAAAATAACACCTTAGATGTTATTGAAGCCATATTTCGCAGAACTCCCACAGTGTGTGGCTACTGGACTCTTCTGTATTCATGGCTTACATCTTAATGACATGTCTTGGAACATACAGTTTGAAAAGCTTGAACTGCCTTGTGATATCTGTTAACTTCTTTTTATTAAGAATAGTTACGCATTCTCAGCAAATGCATATGTGCGTTCATAGTACAAATCTAACACATTATGGCCATACTGCAAAGGCATAGCAAAGATAAAGAAATCAGCTGATATGCTGTGTAATTGGGATAGGCAATATTCTTTTCTTCTGGCTTATTGGGAATTGGGGTACAAGGCCCCTCTCTTAGCACAACCTTTGGGAGAAAAGGCCCATCTGGAGCATTTCATGGTATCCTGGGACCAGCTTTACAGACAAGCATTTCTGCAGCACCTACGAACAAATGTAAGGAACAGGGAGCACTGAATAGCTTGAACCAAGTAAGCAAATCTGAGCAGGTGAAATGCCTGTCCAAAAACTTCTACTTACACTGTGATCTACACAAGCTTTAAGCATCAGTGTGCAACTATAACAGCACCATCTGATCTACACCTCTGGCTGCAGAAGCTAACAGGTTTGCCATAGAAAGAATAAAGTGTGAAGCACAACAAGCTACTGCAAGCTCCAGGTACACCAGACACGTCCTGCTATTCTCCCCACCACATGTGGTATTTACATCTACACAGACCCAGCGCTCCCAGAACAGGACGTGTAGGGAAGCTGGGACAGTCCTACAAAATACACTCAGAGAGAAGAGGAATGTGACCAAGGATAACACTGTTCCAGAATAAACACAGAATCAATCTGTAGAACTCTGCTTACCACAGAAGCAATCACTGTTCTTATACAAATACGCACACGGACACACCACGCAAAAGCATCATAAATATATACAATAATAAATAAAGATGGTTAGCAACTCAAGTTGTTTGTCTAAAGGAAACTGAAAAGTATCATCAGTATTCTGGCATCATCTTTTCTTCAGCCTGAGAAACAATTCTGGACTTACAAACGCATTACCTCACTTGGTTTGATCTGTGAAAGTGCAAGGAACACCAACACCTTTCCTGTGTCAATCTGCCAATTATCACCACGTTACCAACTCCGTACATTTTACTGTACTGGTAATTAATTTTGCTGTTCTGTCTAATTAAATCAGTTACAATCTGCAGTTCACGCGATATGAGCACAACATTAAACTATTATTTATTGATAAGAGCAGTTAATTTTTGCCCATTTCACCTAATTTTTACCCTACAATGGTAACACTCATGAAAATTCAATTAGCACATTTCATACGTTTTTTTTTTTTTTTTAACCTATCTTATCCTAACTACATATTTATTTCACCTACCTCAATAACAGTGAAAAACATTAATAGACTTGTAGACTTTATGGATGATTATTCCCTGGGTGGGTGAGTGTTTGCATGGAACAGAGAGAGGTGAAACTGTATCAGTAGTTGGGTTTTTTTCCAGTTAAAATGAGAGGTGCTGATTTTCTTTTCATCAGCCATTCTAATTAAAAAAAATGATTAATTCAATTTAAATATAAACACTAAAGAATCAGGTGGGGTCTGATGAGGTTAACTCATCGTTTTGGCAGCCCTGCAGGGTTTGTGACATGATGCAGTTAATTCACAACAACATTTCTTTGTTATTTGAGATTTTCAAAACTGCAAAGATGAGCACTTATTTTCCATCTGAACACAGAAACTTCCCACTTACTGAACAAAATCAACTGCAATAATGCACCGTGCTTCTGTATTTCCCAGAAGAATCCTATGTCAGAAAAAGTATTTGAAATTTCAGAGGCTTAAATAATGGTTTTGAAAAGGTGCTTTAAGCAAATGGATGTCAAATTAATTTTTCACAACAATAAAGAAGGTTCTTTTAATTGGTAACATAAGCTTGCTAACTGCGTTTCGTTTAAATGCATTCTGCTCATGGCACGTTCTGAACTATGACTCAGTTCCACCGTTTTCTCCAAATTCAAAATTGGAAGTGTCAGCACAGAAGCTGTCCCCAGGTGGTTTGCAGTGTTAAATGGCAGATTACAGACAGCACAACTAATTTCTTTACTTTAATCTTATTAAGGGCACAACAGCTGTCAACTGTCACCATTTCTGCACAAGGCCTCTGAGACGAGCGCTGAGTGCTGCGAATGTCAAGCAAGAACTTTATTTAACCACCAGCTCAGCTCTCTGGGACGGACAACTAAAAGCAGCTCGGCAGGTTTTGCTTTTTTCCCTTTTCCTGTCTGAAGCTCTGATTGCTCCTCTGTACAAATCTTGTATCTTAAGTGATGGGTATTGCAGCTGAAATGGAAGAGTGTGAGCCTCACGCACAACACAGCTGTTTATTGATCACTGATATTGCACTAAACTTTGTACCCTACCCACAAATCAGCTTTACAGCAGTGTCAGACAGCATGCACACTCCAACCGCATAATAAGTCTACCCTCTGATGTAGGGCTTTCCTCCTGAGTAAATCCAATTATAGAAACACTCCTCCTTCTGGTACACAAACTTTGATCCAATAGAGAAATCTGTCTTAAAACTAGACAAAAAACATGCATCTGTGTACTATAGTCATTTCACATGAACACAAAGAAAGAGGATTCATTTTACCCAGTATATTCAAGCTAGATCCCAACAGTTTGAATGTACCTACGTGGATTTCCTCTCTGCCAGTGCACCTTCACTTTCCCAAATGCACCCCATTATAAACAAGCCGACAAAGGCTATCCTTCATTCCAAACCCTGAGGCAGCAACAGTACCCAGCCACACAGAACTGAGCCACCCTCCTGCACCACTAGATAAGGGCAAGGAGTCAGAACTTTGCTTGAGAGAAATATCAGCGCTCTGACTCTTTCCTTAACAAAGCGGTCAGCTGAGAGCAGTGGGAGGAGAGCTGCTGCTGAAAACCAGTGAGCAGAATGACTGCATGATGCACCAGGGTAAGAATTTGGGTTGAAACAAAAGTAAGTAAAAATTGAAGACAAAAAGCCCAACTTTAGGTTGGTACTTTACTCTTGGGGCCTATGACATCAACAGGAACCCTCAAAGACATTAGAGGTTTATAATCAATCACTATTTTGTCTGTATTTTACATTATTCAAAGCTTCAGCTGCAGTATCTCATCACAATTAGCAGAGAAGGCAAAGCTCAGCACCAATTCTCCTTCAAGACACTTCCAAAAACTCATCAGATCTGTCCAAATGGTACTCTATTTATGAAAAACAAAACCAACACCCCAAACAACTACAACTTAACTATCACACAACAAGTAATAGTCAAGCCATTCCTCTCCCCTAGTGTTTATAAGCGTGACAGAATCTGAAAGACCTCCACAGAAATTCTCTTGTCCTGGTTTATCAGTTACTTCATTGCAAGATTTGGATCTGAAGCCAAAATCTACCTAACAGTTCACTACTTTTGGCAATAAAACTTGTTTCTGCATTGTGTGGTAGGTCAATAACGTCTTGGTTTTGAGAGCTGCGAGTGAGACATCCAGGCCTGAGACAGATAGCAACAAGATACCACAGAACGAGCCAGATGCTGCAGGTTTCAGATGCTGATCAGAGAGGTCCCTCTTCTGACTACATGTCCCTGTACTTTCAGTCTTCAGTGACTGTAGAGGGAATAACTGCAGGAGAAGATACAGAAGTGCGTTTTCCAGTTTGGGTTGAAAGATTTGTGAACAATTCGATAGAAATGCAGGAATAGTAAAACCAGCACAGGTCGGCTCCTTTAGTGAGCGTTCATGAAAGTAAAAATTATAAAGAACAAACTAGAAACAGTTCTCAGCTCAGTATCACTTCTTGAAAAATCCCAACAAAATAACAACTGCTTGTGTCAATGCCATCTATAGTATATGCAGGTACTGTTCCTTACCTACTACACGTAATTACACCTTCTACCATCACAGCACTCTAAACAAATATTAAGAGAAGCTGTATGCACAGAGAACATAATAAAGACAATTTCCATCATGCTTTAAATAGTAAACAGTCCCCCCTTTGTTCATTAGGACAGCTACTAATTTGTATGTAAAGTGCTGACTACCCAAGGAACTCAAAATACTTCGCAAGTGTGAATGAAACAAATCCTACAGACCTTGTTTGTTGGCAGATGTGTTACAAATGTCAAGGGCATTAAGGAGGCACAGCACAAAGGGGATAAACGAGTTGCCCATGGTATATATGAAAGGCAACGCAGGGATGTGAATCGTGTTCTGGTTTTGATCCTAAGTCATGAAATTGCTTTATGGAGTTCCTACTTGCTTTTCCATACAAACATAAGGAAAATACCATAAAACTCTGAAACCACTTGAAATTCTGCTGAGTGTGCTGAACGTGAGCAAACTCAGGAAGATTACAAAATGCTACTTTAAGAAATAAGGCAGCTGAACACTAATTTGTATGTTAACATCAGTAATAAAATCAACTGTAATCCATTGCTTTCCCTTTTCTTTCTTCAGTGCTTTATTTGAAGGGAGGAATACTGTTGGGACACCACATGTATTATCTGTCTCATAAATGTCACATCTTTTCACAGCATTTGCTGCCCTGCTAAGTCTAACTACCAATCTGGACAGCGGTACAAAACAACAGGCATATTGTTAAATCTTTGATAATAAAGCTTTATCCTGTAGACATGGGATTAAAGTTCTGAGCTGCACCATACTGCCAGGATTTTGGAGAAAGAGAGATGTAGATAATAGCCCATGTAATCTCCTCACCTACTTGTAAATAGCTTAACCTCAGCACAAAAAAACCAGACACGTTCCCAATTTGAGAGTACCAATGGTTAAATGTACGTGAGCATGCAAACAATCCTAAGGCCAGCAGCGTCCTTCAGCAGAGCATAGCTGGCCAAGAAGACAGGAAGGCAATTAATGAAAGGTCTTTATTTAACTCGCCTCCACAGGGCTTTGTTTCACCTCTACGCAGAGATAACTGCTGCTTCATTAGATTCCAAATATGTTCTTCTATATGAGAAAGAACATCACTGAAATCAACCACAGAGGATCTGCACTATGTGCAGCAACACCAAGTTCACTGTGATGCCCCCAGCATATGTTATGCTTTCCATCTCAGTTTTTAATGTATGTAAAAAGTAAGTTTTTGCTAAAATAGTTTATCCTTAGAAACGACATGGAGTATTTTACTGCTATTTTGCATCATGCTATCTTGAGAAGCAGTAGTGACAGAATGCAGTAGAAGTCTAGCAAATATGAGCAGCATTCACATGAGTGGGAAAGTTTACTAGCAGTAATTAGACCCACAAAACTATGAATCACAGACTGCATGATGACTGAGAACAGGTTTTGTTGAAGAATTAAGATGACCTGAAATCCTATTAATAAGTTTGAAAACTTTGGTTTCCTTGTCATTTAAACATTTTCACCTTATCGTCAGAGCAGCACAAGGAGATTAATAGCAATATACCTTTGCATTTAATAGTAAGCTCTACAATACACAGTAGGTACAATATTAAAATCCCTCACACGGGGAATTGTATTGACTCTGACTTCAACTGTTTCTTAGAAGAAATGTGACCCACTGAAAAATCATGATCATAGCTGAAAGTGTGCTGCACTGCATATTGGAGCCCTAACAATAGGCTAGCTGTACCTATATATACCTCTCCCATATGTTTGTTAACATAGAAACAGCTGAAGTTTGACACTGTGGCTTACTGTTCTGTTATGAAAACTGTATTTGGAAAAGTTAAAAGTCTGCTCCTTTTATTTACACGTGTCAAAGGCCCAACAGGCAAGTTCCAAGTGCCATTTATATAACAGTCTGAATAAAATCTGCCACATGTCTAGCTACTTCATCTACAATTCTGCCGACAGAGAAACACAAACTTCCCAACTATATAAAAACAAAAACTAATAATAACTAGCAATACTTATTCACAACCAAGCCTGTGGGCTGAATGATCCAGCTGATGAGTGGGCTTTGTGCTTCTGGCCTCAGCAGCAGTGGCACTGACTTAAAACATGGACGGAGAAGGGCACGAGGCTGCTAATGGGTTTTGCAGCTACAACTCCGAGAGCTGGAAGCTCTCTTCGAGCACCAACACAACACGTGAAGATGATCTAGAAATGGAAGCCAGCTCCTTGTAACATAAGAGATAGCACAAGTATTAGGAGGCCACCAGAGAGGTCTCTGCAATGTGTGTGGCTTTTTTTTGTTTTTGTTTTTTTTTTTTTAAAGAAAATTTGTTACATATTCTTGGAACCTTGAAAAACAGCAGACTTGTTGTGCATAAGGAAAAGGTAAAATTTTTCTTAATTTCTCCAAGTGCTTTAGTCATTCACACTAACAAACAAGGCATTAAACTGGAAGGATGCTGTCTGAACATTTAACTGACTCCCAGCAGTGAGTGGAACTTTGAAAGCGTTTTCCAATAGTTCATAAAAAGGCAGGCTTTGTATCTGAGTCATGAATGGAGCAAAGCAAAGGTGCTCCACAGCCTTAAGAAAGCAGGAAATGGAATATAACAGCATTAGCTTTACTACTTCCCTTCTTTAGGAAACAGAAGTCAATTTAACCTCACGTTGTACTTGCTCCTATATAATATCTGTAAGGAACTTACAGCTATTTTTTTGTATGCTCTTACAACAGGAATGAATGAAACCATACCAACTGCATTCCCCAAATGCAAGCAGTTCTGCTTAAAGCAATTTTATTTGTTTGTACTAAATTTCACACAGAGCTTAACAGAATACATTGTTAATTGAAAATACAGTATGCCCCACTATAAGTAAACAGTGATCTTAATTTGAGGTCTAAGCTCTGGCACAAGATCATCATTTGGTAGTCCTCCAAGTCACAAATACTTTTGTCAAGAGATCAGTACAATTACACTGTTTTTTAAATGTTTCCTTACAGATTGCGTAGTATTTTTCATTCTCCCAGCTGTTGCTGAGCACTGTAACACCAATTGAGGATCAGAGGAACTGGGTGGACCTGCAGGAAGTGCATTCTGCATGAATTACAGGGAATGCAGGAATTTTATTCTTTTTGAAGAGCAAAGTTAGGATATTAAAAGCACATTTTTTTCCTAGGTGCTCTTTCCTAGCACTTCATATCTGGCCTATAATATATTAATGGTCATTAAAGATCCAAAACCACACAACGCAGCACTTACACTCAACATAAATCTACAAAGAAATTACAACAATAGTACACAACAGAACATTCTAGACTTGGTTGTTCTTGTACAAAAAGCATCCTTAACTCTCTTATAGCACAAATGGAATTTTTAGGGATTAGACATTTCAACCCTTCTACTCTTATGTGCTGTGAAGAGTAATTCCTCTAATCCACAAGAATTTGGATCTACTTGTTTGTAGAAGCCCTTTTAGCTAGCACTACCTCAGAACAACTGCTTCACTTTAAAAGTCTCAGAGTACAGTGAATGAGAAGCCCTAGACTGAAAATCAGAGGTTGAGTGGAAATGTCTTTCACCTTTCATAGCAGCACAAAATAGAGCGTGACTTTTTTTTTTCTTTGAACACTGTAAGAAGGAAGCAGAAGCAGTGAAGCAGATGTTAAATGAATATTCCAGTGATATTAAGTGACAACGGAAGGACCAATCATACTTACTTAAAAGGAATCCGTGAAGCTGCGTTCAGATTGGTGGGAGCAGTCATTGCTTGAAGAACGTGCTCCAGGGCAGTCAGTCCTCCTGCAGCCCGAAATGCTATTTGGTCTGCTGTGTTCTGCAGAAACACAATCACAGAAGAGAACCAACAGGAATGTTTAGAAAATTCATGCGTAAGCCAGATGCCTAGAAGACAACTGCCCTGAGTTTTTGTGTCAACACAGGAAATCTTTAATACATGCATTTATCAGGATGAACACCTCTGAAAAAGAGCAGTGAAGTGCCAGTACACAGAGAAGAACGTTTTCCAGACGGCACAGGAGCAGAAATTCTCATGTTATGGTCTCAAAGGCAATACATACGTACCGCACACTATATTTAGGTAACACCTATTGACTAATACCATAAATATTTTCCACAAGAATATACTGTTGTAGGGATTTCACAGAAGTCAATCTTTACCTATTGCTGTTATCTTTGTAGTTATACTGCGATGCTTTTTTATACGATTAAGCAAACACGGGCCATCTCTAGATGGGTATTTGTTCTTTCTTACATACTTTTCCAAAAGGAAACTACCTCCAGGCTTGTTCCCTGATGCGGTTTATGTATGCATAAAATTGCTTATGCAGATCACTTTAAAACATGAGTGCCATCGTTATGTTGATGAAATCCAGTTACGTAATTCAAAGCATGGGAACCCCGCAAATTCAGTCCCTCATCTGGAAGAAAGCCTGGCAGCATCACCAGGCAGAGTGCCAGTTACTAGAAATGCTCTCTGACAGATGCTGTTGAGGATACGAGCTGGTTAGCTCTTCTGCCGCCTTAAATTAATTGCTTGGAGTTTGGGAATCAGGTTTTAAAAAAAAGGGACATCATTTTGGTAATGCTTCAGTTATGGGAAACTACCTATGATTGAAAATGACACTTAAAAGATTGGTGAAGGTTTTTTCTTTCTTTCCAGTCAGGTGCTTAGCAAGTGACAGCAACTCAAAATTATTACCCTTCCAGATCTTTTGTCACATCCACTGCTTGCACCTTATCGAAAATGCACCTGAATTAATCAACGCTCTTGGATCTGAAGTATTACATTTGCTTTTGGTTTGTTCTGCGTTCATCATGCTATGGGTGCTGCTTTTAAACAGATTCCTTGTAAACTAATTCTGTATGTAGTCCTAGCATTACAGATTAGCTTCTTATTCTAGGGATCCCCTTTGTGCTTCCACTTAATGGGATTTTATACCAAAATGCCATTCTGCCATCATTCTTACAGTCCGTAAATGTTACTAATTGATGCTCATCTATTGCTGTGTTACCTTGTATTACCACTGACCTGTATGACAAAATACAATACTGCGTCTGTGTTTGAGTGAAAGACCTATTGGGATCATTACAGCTTTCACTTTTGTAGCACCAAAGGCACAGAGCAGATCAAGCACCATCTCAGCATGAAAAACAACAGGTCCTGTTGGGAGATAACATTAAGTCCCTATTTGGGAAGAGCACAAACCAGTATGGCACACCTCTGCTGCCTGAAAGAATGCTCCAGACTACTAACTTCATCTCTGGAATTACTTAGCTAGACGCTGAGGAAAACTGTCTCAATTTCACTAAAGAAACAGCTCTTTGAGAATGCCTGCATACTTCACTGGGAGGTTTATTTAGCAAAGCAATCAATGCAATGGGATTCATGTTTGTTGAACAGAAGAAAACCCTACATGTTTGTTGATTTTTTAACAGTGGAACTTTTCGGCCTTGCATATTTTTAGAAATATAACTATTTCTAAAACCATTTTCAGACATCTCAATCACAGGTACAGAAGGATGTCAAAGCTCTCATGTAACCCAGTCACATGCAGGAGAATGAGGCAGAAAAACCACACAGGGAAAAATTATTATTGCTGTCATTCAGGCATTTCTTAACTGAGAGAGGAAGAGGCACAAGAGATGTCACCTAAATCTGTCTTACACATTACAGAAATAACGACAGAGATGAGGCCTTCAGAACCAATGATGTAGCACTCAAACTAACGTAAGAAAAGAAATCTTGTTTTCCTTGCATTTCAGAATCTCTATCAGTGTGAAATATAGCAGCCTGGTTTGTACAGGAAGAAAGCTGACACAGCTGAAGTGATGGTAAGTATGAATCTGTAATTTTTCGGATCATTATGCACTTGTCATTTAAAGCACGTGGCAACCAACTCTGACACAACAGCATACTCATCATCCATCTCTTCAGCAGAACACATGCACACTAATGCACAGGTGGCAAACTGAACAGAAATGACCATAAACACATGATGTAGCAATCTTTAGGATTAACTAATAACTAAGCATTTCAGCAAACTTCTAAAATTCACCTTTGTTTTTGAATGTTGTCAGACAATCAGGAGAGCTCCCTGCATACCAAGCGAGCGTGGCTGACTTATTTTCCTACCTGTTACAACACCTTAATGGATTTGAATTCCTCTTCTCCTCTCCTATGGCTTGAGTGACAACTGACTAATAGGATTACAGGCTCCGTTCCAATAATACAGCTCAGCAACATGCCAGCAAAAAATGACAGCCTAAACCTGAATTACATGGCCTGGGAATCCATCCAATTATTAACTAAAGTAACTGTTATTACCTAACCTAATCAAAGGAGAAGCAGCTGTTAATCTTTGGTGGCCTGCAGTGTAGCAGCGGTCAGGCTGGATGAACCGTCTTTGTACTTGACTCCTCCACAGACAATAATTATGTCCTTTGTGATCACGAAGGAAGGGCTTCCTAACCTTTCAGACAGAGGCAGCAGATGGGGAACAACTAACTGTGTGTTCATTAGCAAGACAGGGCAGATTTTATCAGGGTTTGGCATCTGTGGCACCTTTGGAAGCACCACTTACCCAATGATACTGACGGGTTTGGCAAATTCAAAAACGAGCAGGCTAAATACAAAGTTCAAAATAATAACTTCATCTTGTTGCCTGACATTTGGTAAAGAAAAATAAACACAGCTAAACCAAGTTGTTGACAGATATTCCTTGTCACACCCAACCACCCTGCTCAGATACACAGGCAACATAGAAATACACTCCAGGGCCAAGCGACCCGTGCTGGTACTTTGCTGAGTTTGGCCACATACATCAAAGAAGCTAGATAATATAAACTGCATGGCTCTGAAATAAAATCAAAACAGGAGAAATCTCTGAGTTACTTACAAAAGTAGGCAGGCTACTGACTGACACACAGGGAGCATCATTCACCAACATTTGTTGATGCCTACGTACAGAAGCAAGGCCAGAAGGCTCCCCCTGCTTTACACAGGCTGCTGGGCAAACTGGAAAGTTTATCAAAGAAGCCTGGAGGTCAGAGCAACCTGCCTCAGCGTGAGGCACTGCAGAAGCACAAGTCGGTGCATGGCAGGGAAAGCAAAAACACAACTGGATCTCAGGATGGAAGCACCTGAAGGGAAAGATGGTTTCTCATAATGAAGGGAAAGATGGTTTCTCATAACACACAGAAGCTGAGAAGGCATGAATTCAGGTAAGAAGGTGATTTTTTTAATGCCAAGAGTAATTAATGACTACCATAATATACTAAGGATATAGTCGACACTCAATCATTTGAAGTTTTTAAATCAAACCTGATTATCTCCTAGAAAAATATGATCCTAGTTAAATCGTAATTTATTAATTTGGTGCAAGAGTTATTGGGTGAAATCCAATGTCCTGCACCAAAGTACTCACTTCCATACATTTCTCCTGTTAAAGCACTCCTACTATTTAATACATAGAGGAGAATCAGAAATGTTGAAGAGCTTTAATGATTTCACGTCAGCTTTAACATCTCTGTTCTATGTAACTGCAACACTTCACAGTCTGAATAGCAGCACTTGCATGTGAAACCGTCCTGAACTAACAACAAAAACACTGCTTGTAAACCAACTCCTCTTAGACAAACCTCCACAATCAATATTCTGACACGGATTAATATTTTCCTTCCCCAGCTATGAGCGTGTGTTCTGCCAGTCCCACCAACTAGGTTTGAATGCAAAGCTGAATGGAAAAAATGGAAAAGCCTTTTTAAAGAGACATCACGAGCTAAAACTGTTAGTTAGGAAGTATTTCTGAATCAAACCCAAACCCTATGATACTTCCTCACTTCTATTTCTGAAAGAACACACCGAACTTGTGTGATTATTCTGCACTTGTTAAACTGTTCACTCAAGGGAGAAGTAATAACTAATTAGTAAAATATAATTGAAATCCATCTTCAGAATGCTCTTTCCTTTTATCTAGTGTTTGAAGATTCTATCTAAAACGCCAGAGGCTAAGAAATGCACTTCAAAGCTGCCTTCGAAAAATAAACTTGACAACTGAAGCTTGGGCTGGATATCCCCTTTTTTTCTTCTTCCCTTTATATAAATACCTAACAATGCATGCACATACAAATCACTGACATGATGATAGGAATATAAAAACTATACTCTCTCGTATTTGTCCTCCAGACACAAAAAATGATGCACAATCACTGAAAATGAACAGTTTTGTTCCCTGTAATACTTCTCTCTAGTGAAGTTAATACTATAATAATACCTCATTTCTCCTGAAAACATGGTTTCCAAACAAGTGACTCAACCTACAACAGAGTAGCAAACACTGCACATCAGTGGGAAAATGCTGTAAAACAAACCAGGTGCAGGATTCAAGTATGAGTGGCTTAGTGTCATTTGCATACCGCTGGGGAGCAGCATTCAATCACGTTACGGACATCTATTGTGCATCTGTACCAACTCCTCCCTCATGAATTGCCTACATGTTAAGGGATTCAAGCTCTTCAGGTAACACCAAGTAAGGATGGTTTGAGCAATGCTCCTTCACACCTTATCCCACAAAGCTAAGCTGATTCTGAAGCCTTACAGATGAGGCAGCTCCTCTGGTTTCTGTGTTTACATTCCATACAAACCGATCCCAGTGGTTTCATCCAGGTAAGGATGCTCACCTACCATCTGCCTGAGATGATAGGTAGGTAAGTGGGTGGTACTTTGCAGAAGGGGTTTCATTCCCTGCG
>JAOWBP010004028.1:6242202-6282202 GCA_028571105.1 Tragopan temminckii | reverse complement strand
CCCCTGTCTCAGTTTAAGACCATTCCCCCTTGTCCTATCACTATCCACCCTCGTAAACAGCCGTTCCCCCTCCTGTTCATAAGCAGTGTTTTTGCTCCCATTCGCATTTTGGGGGGATGCTGCCCTTCACACTGACATGATAAAATGGATAAAAATAATCCTGCCTATGCTGCTATTATTATCTCCACTTTTTGCATCTGGGAATGTTTAGAAATCACACTCTCATGTCACCACGTAGTCATCTTTGTTTAAAAGCTCATTCCGTTTGAATAATGAAAATAAAAAGCAGTTCCCTGCTTGGATTTTAGCTGTTTCTCAAGCAGATTCTCATGCAAACACATTAATTCTGGAAAGTTTGTTTTGCATACATTGCACGAGGCTGCCTCAGACTGGAAGGGAGAATGCTGACAGTAAAAATCACACCATACCTACCTTTATTTTGCAATGTATTTTTCAAAAGCTTATGACATAGAGCTAGAACCGTTCCTCCCCTGCCAACCCCCCAGCAATGCAGTGGTGAAACTCTGCTCACTACGAGGGAGAAACGGGAGATGCACTTCATGCAAAACGTGGGTGACTCCAGATGATTTTCCCACCAGCATACTTCAATTTCCCATCTGTTTAACGAGCAAGAGCTGCCTTAGCTGAGCGCCTTCCAACCGGCCAGCATAGGTGGGTTAGCTGTGTTTTATGCAGTATTTACAACTGAGAAAATAACGCAACTCTTCTGCAGACCGAGGAACTTTGTGGAATAATTACAGGACACTATTTTACTAATTTTTGGCTCCTCGGGTGTGTTGGGATGGCTGCACGGCTGCTGTAACCTAAGACTTTTGAAAGCAGCCTTTGTGACAGCTAATTAAATACGTGCACGTACAGTATCACATTTTAAGACAGAATACCACGTAGCGTTTAATAAAGATTAACTGCCCGGATTCCTGATACTGTGAGCAAAGACTGGAAGTCTCATAATTTCAGGTCAGATTTTAAGCTAGAGAGCCTCTCCCAAGAGCGGAAAATCATTTTGCAGTTTACTGTATTCCTTTTTATGGTGATGCAGATTCAAAAAATATCCAAATCACAGCAAAACATAATATGTACATATTCTGTTACCCAGTTGCACTCCGTTACATTCAATGGAGACATACCCCTCTGCTGAGATAGCAGATTATCCATTTGGCCTGAGCTCTGTGCAAAATCCTATGGGAAAGAAAAAGAGCATCAGATTTTCAGATCTTGCATTTGAGGAATTAAAACCATTTTGTAAAGTCTTCAAAGTTGGCCAAGAAAACGACTGCTTTATGAAATCTGCACGTTAACAAAGCGCTTTGTTTGCTATGCGTTGTAACAGAACGCTGCCAGCACTTAAATTCTGTAGCACAGAGTGGATTTTACACAATTTAAAAATACATATATTTTTAATTTACAACAGAGAAATAGCAGTTTTATTACCTTCCTCAGAAATAATTATTCCCACTATTTTCAATTTGAGACAGTGACCATGGCTGTATTTCTTTACAACGCGTTTTGCATTTAGACTGAATTCCAAACACGCTCTCGCTCCATTGCTGACCGACCCAATTCCACCCTGCAGCTCGAGATCCCCATTCCCTGAGAGCAGGCAAAGTTCTCCCAAGGCCGCGATCAGCTCCAGAGAGCGCAGCAAGCCCTGCTCCCTCGGGCTGCTCCAGTATGGAGCGCTCCGAGCACTGCCTTTTGTTCCTGCTCTCCCTGAGCAGAGCTGGGGTTGTTTGACATGAGACACAATTTAACAGATCGTGGCTATTTCTGAATATTTTTTACAATTGTTCCAGCGCATCCAGAGACAGAAGTAAGAGAAAGGATGATGCAACCTTCAGGGGATGGCAACAGATCTGCTGGCAGGGAGGTGCAACGCTGATAGTTGTAAAATCCAGCAATCATTTTCCTTTGATTGATGCTGCACACATTTAACACACTATATTTAAGTGTTATATTTGTACACACCACCAAACTCTTACATAAACAGGGCTTCTTTTTGCGTTCCCTGGCACAGGAAGAATCTCATTTTCTGGTCCCAGGGAAATATTTTGCAGACTTTACCAAAACTTCCATGGAAGGGAGTGAGGGATTTGCCTGACAAAAAAGCAGCGGGTTGAAACCGAAGCAGAGGGGCAGGGCTGTGCTGTGTGCACAGCTATGCCTGTCGGATTCGCTCTCTGCGCGTGTTCAACGTTTGGGGTTTGATTTTCAAAGGGGTGTAACAATGAAGTAGCAGGGAGGTGAGCAATGACACGGCAGTAAGATCGCACACACACACACACACACACAAGGATCTTCTATATATTAATGCAACACCTCTTCTAAAAGCCTGAAAGAACAGGACTTGGCATCTGAGATAGAAATACAGCTCTAATTGGAAGTGAAACTAATAACACCGACCCTTGGAAATATGTTTTGCTGCAGCTAGTATAGATTTAAATGCCACAGTTTCTATTAGAGAAAAGGAATCAAGGTAAATAAAGCTAATTATTTGATGGGGGACTCTTCCCTACTCTTCTCTGTATTTTTAAATTGGAACACAAATCCAGCCTGCTGTGTTTCCTCATACTGCTGAAGTTACTTTTTGCCACCACAGCTTCTACAGTGATATCCGTAGCTCCCATATTAAAATGTGCCCATATGAAAAAAGTCAAGGGACAGCACGAATTATAGCTTCGTATTTCAACAGAAGCTCCACGGCAAATTCTGCTAAGCTCAAAAGTTTTCTTTCTTCCTTAAGCTGCTACTATTTGAGTGTTCAAAGAATGAAAAGCAGCCGTGCTCAGAAGCTCAGTAACTCAGGAGTTACGCTGAAACTTGCAGTAAATATTTAGTTCTTGCGTCCTTTCCCCTCAGTTGGTGCAGCCTGCCTCAGGACTGGCTGTAAAGCATTAGGGAAGAGCTGCAGGACCGTTTCTGTACCAACAACAGGAACTTCCAGGTGACCAAGGCACGTTATTTTGTGATAGTGTTGATGAAAACAGTATTTACTTATTTAAAAACAGACAGTAAAATATATAGAAAGCATGAAACACGCTTGGTAAGTACAGCACAGCACATAGACTGACACAAAGGGAACAAAGCTGCTGTAAAACCTTATTCAGAGCAGTATTTGTAACGACCTCAGTAGCTTACTGTCAGAAGTAAAGACTGCACAATTAGACCGGTAACATATGTTGTGTGCCTTCTGCATCAAATATATACACTGCTGTTCTGTTCTCTGTAAATCTGTTGTGTGCGGTATACAGCCATACATTTAGATGTAAACACATTAATATACAAATTTCAAATATGCTGCATATGCAGTCGTTTTAAAAAGCTTAAGTATTTTAAGGATTGCCTCGTAATAGTATGATCCACATCACATCTTTCTGGCACATCAATAACTTCAGTGAAAGCAGGATTCTGCACGCGACAGTGAGAACCTGAACTGCTGGGGTAACCTTTCAGTGTTATAAGATATCTCAAGTACAGGCATAATCTGTGGTTTGAAAAGAGCTGCAGAGAATCTTAAAGTACTTCAGTGCTGTTTACTTGCTTTACGTAAGGCAAATAATTTCCATGCACACAGCAAAGGCGAGAAAAAGGGCCGCAGTCATCCTGCGAGCACTGCTGCACGGCACTGCTACCTGAATGAACGTGGCGAGGAGCACACAGCTCATCTCCTGCTCCAGAATGAGCTTGTTCTGAGGGTTGTTGTAACAAGCAGCTATTAGCGAAGGGAAGAGCACTTTGATTAACCGAGGATCGCTGAAATACTGGAAAGGCAACTGGCACAGCTTCTGCAGCACGGTGGGGTGACGGCCAGACTGCACAATGATCTGAAAGACAAACGTAACAGAGTGAGGACACGTGCTCTATCTGGTCTTCCTGTGGATCAACCAGAGTGCTGAAGTCATGCTGAAAATATGAGCGTGGATGAGAAGAAAACATCTTAGTAAATACTAAAAATAAATCTTAGAACATTTAGTCCAAATAACTCCTGTTTTAGTGTGCAAGTATTGTATTTACTGCAGAGGAACACCAAGGCTGTAAACTACTTTTGCTTCTATTACCAAAAAAGACAATTGAAAAAAAAAAAAACGAGTAACAGATTAATCTGAAGATTACAATACTTTCACTTAAGACAAAGAATGAAAGCAAAGGGACTGTCGTAAGTTAGAACTGCAAAACAACTCTCCCAACTGCAGCCATTCAAACACAGTAAGCACGTCTTTATTTAAAAAAAAAAGGAAAAAAAGTCAAGAGCAAGATCCGAGATCACCAGGACCGTAAAAACCCACATGCAGCTCGCTCATCCTTTACCCAAGTGCTCTCTGGCAGCCAGAGAGGACTCTGTTTCATCGTGGATGTCTGCTATGCATTCTCAGGCACTGAAAAGAAAAGGTGATTGTAAGCTGCACAGCAACGAGTTTCAGTGGAGACTCTGAAAGACCCTCCCATCTGTATTTCTTATCTCAGTTTCTATCAGTGCCATTGACTCTAAAAGGAGAATTGTTTAGATAAATGGGACTGTTGTCATGAAGCAGGCTAAGTTTACAACTGTGTACATCTGAAGAAATCAGGCAATGCTATACTGGTCTCTCGCAAAGGAACCTTTCCCATTTACTTGATATTCTTATACAGCCTTTGTGATACGCTACAGAATGTCAGGATCGGATCTGTTCCAAGGAACCTCGATTAGACAATTATAATATGAAAGAGCTGTCTGACCCAAAGTTGGCTTTTCGGCATAGGAGGAAGCTCCTATAGGGCTGAACACTGTAAAACTTAGGGTCACGACTGTAAATTGTACTTGGAAAAACACAATTTTACAGGTACACACCCAGACAAGACTGCGTTCAAATTAAAACCAGAAGGACAGAAAGAAGCAGTCGAGACCACAGGAACATAAATTACAGGGATTTACAAGTTTTCAAAGCACTTTTAACAATACCTTAAGAACACACTGAGTCGATAATGCAGTTCAGTTTAAAAACAAGATCAACAAAGTAATCGTTTGCGTTTTTGCAGTTCACCAGCCTAAAATACACTGCAAACCTTTCAAAACACTGGTAGAAACGTCTTAATGACCTTAAAGCCGGGAGGAATTTTTAAGAGGCAGACAAATATGTGACAATTAAGCATTGCTCTTTTGAGGAAAGTATCTACCAGCCCACCACCGAAGCATTTGGATGGTGCTGCACTTAACTGCTGGCTACCATTCTTGGTGATTACTGCTGGGATTCTGTATTTACTGTTATAATAAATTTTTTTTTTTCATTGTTTTTTCACTGTTTGTTTTTTTTTTTTTTTTTTTTTTTTTTACGGTAAATCCTCCAATCTGAAAAACACTTTTATTCATTTACAATTTTACTTCAATAGCTACAACTGGTATTTGTGATGGAGGACAGAGTAAGGGAAACCCATTTCTTCGTTGCTGCCTGCTGGACTTGCTGAGCAGGCACAGGACAAGCTCTTCTGAGCTTCTTTTTCACTTCACGCTTCACCCCGTTACCCATTCCAAAAACATCACAGGTAATTAGAGTTCTCAAATAAGCAATATGCACACAACATTACCATCTGGGGTTTTTTTTTTCCCCCCAATTTTTTAACTACAACGTTACTGACATTAAAGATAGGAAAGTTCTATTCGAGAGCTGTTCATTGTTTTAATCTGGTATTTATCACATGTGGAATCAATTTAATGAGTTGAGCTCACTGTACTAATGCAGCTACTAAACCTGATACACTACAGTACGTATCCTGAAAAAAAAAAGTCATCAAACAACTCCTATCTGGAAAAAACCTGCAGACATACGAACCTCCAACAGAGCAGAAAGTCCAGAACTCGACTTAGCAGATGACCAACAAAGAAAACAAATGAATGCCTCGTCTGTGACTTCTTTACAGTTGAAAAGGACTCTTCTCTATTTTTATTTTAAACAGTGACGTCTGTCTCCTTGCTGAATGATCCCAGGGAGTTTTGCAGGCCTGGAATACTCATGTCATAAAATGCTCCAACACGAGATACAAACTGCTTACTGAAAGGCAGCACAGGAACCCACGCCACGTGCTGGAATCCTAGAATTAGCTTTTCTTGGTGCTCCCTCTCCAGCCTGAAAGTCAGAAATGCCTGTCAGACGTAACAAGATCCTAATCAAATCTCTGCATTTCCGTACAGCCAAGCACTTCAGCACCTGCCTAACTTCAGATAGGTGCCCAGGTCCCATTAATATTTGCTTGCTGTTTTCTTTTCCTGAATTGAGACCTGTCTATCAAATTACTGAAAGCTATGTATTTTTAATTGTTCCTCAGAACAGGCAACTCCATGTTGTTGTTTTCTGTATTTTATTTAAAATGTTGCCTCCTGCTGAAATTAAGATATTCATACCACCTTACTGTTTTCGCTTGAGGTTTGCTTAAATAGTACACTTTGCTCTCCATGTAGAAGCTGAAAAGGAGCTGGAACTGTGTTGAACTCAAGCAGCTTCTCCACTACATAAACTGTTAGGAAGGCTGCATGGTGTATACCACTCTAATATCCAATTGTGTCAGCAGGTGCTCACCCCTTCCCTAGCAGGCAGCCCCTGCTCCCATTTGCCCCTCAAGCGCAATGACTGCCCTGATCCACGGAAAGAATGATTTCTAATGTCTTTAAATTAAACCCACCTTTTTTCTCAAGTTTATTTGGACCAATATTGACTATACAGTATATTGCTTACCCATTAGCTGCAATTCTTCTAGCTGTGAAAGTCTGAAGCAGTATAAAAGTCAGTCTTTCAAAACAGGCTACAGTGACAAAAGCCAGCAATATGCCACACAGCACTTGAGCAATAAAAAAGGACAATCAATCAAAAAATTAAAAGCTCCTCGTAGCACTGGGGACGCAATAAATTTGTGAAGGGAACTCATCATTCTGCTGGGAAATCAGGTTTACCCTGCCACTGAAATAAGGCTTCTGGCTACGCACCCGAGGTGACTGCTACAAGGCTATTCCATCCTGGATCCTACTGTCCTTCCCTGCGTGCACACCAGAACAGGTCCAGCAGTCTTCCCTTGCTTCCTGGCACCTTGCAAAGTAGATCTTCACAGGACTGACAAACTAATAAACCACAAGGGCCTAAATAACTTAGATTTGACTTTCTCCAGGTAGTGGAAGGATTGTGCAGCTCTCTCCTTTTCTGGGAAGCTCCCAAAATGAACTTTCTGTGGATCCCGGAGAATGAGAATCTGAATTCTGCTTCTCCCTTCCTTGCTCACAAGGACAGGCAGATAACTGCTCACATACACTGTGGCAACACCTGCACGACAGCTACCAACAGAAAGATGTTTCAGTGAACATCTCACAATCCCGTGTACCACATACAGCACATAAAACATGCATTTGAATCCATCTTTCCCTATATTCCTTTTACTGTCAGCAAAAGACACAGCTACTTACCTGCGTATGGATGAACGTTGATCAAAGCTGTGCTGTAAATCTTCCTAGCTAACAGGATTCTGCTTTACTGATTGATAGGCACCAGCAGTTACATGTCAAATTAGTCAAACCTTACCAAATCAATGGCTAATTTTACAAGAACATTAAAGTAAGAACCATCTAGTCTTTGGAACCATACCTGGGTAGGGTAGTTGAGTTTATAAACATCCTACAGGTAACAATCAGAATTTTCACTGAGAAATCTCAGATGTCACTCAGAAAGTTGTAAGAAAGATTGCATGCAAAAATACTGAACAAATATCACCCAAATCAGGGTAAACTGCTGATTCACATACTCCTCAGACCTCTGACAGCCTGATTAGAGATGTAAGTTTAGATACACACAACTCATTTTTCAAGAGCTAGCAGTTCAATCAAATTGTCCTGTGAAGATTTTTTTAACCCATGAAGAAGTATTTTTGGTGACAATCCAAATTTCTGCTTCCAGCTTGTAACTGCATACTTTTTAGATGTCAAGTGTTTGAAAAAAGATAAACTGAATTTAAAAAATCGCCAGCAGCTCTCCAGAGATTTAAAAACTAAGATCCTAGAATGGTTTTTAATGCTTCCAGGCAAATATGCTAAATACTGTCAGATATTTTACTACAAGTAATCAAACAAAGGTTCAGCCTTCTTTTCACTCTTGTGCGCTCTCCAAGGTCAGCCCAGGATTACTGGAGAGCAGAAGCGTGATTTCTGGAGCGGAATTTCGTTGAGTTCTACTGATGGTTTCAGGTTTTATTTACTGAGAACCTTTGGAAAGCCACAAGGCATCATCAGTTGACCTAGAAAGCACGTCTAAAATCTGCAGGAGCATTTCCCATCTATCCAATTATTTCCTCTGAGGTTGCTGACATTGTTTAGTAATTGGACCAAGTACTAGAGGTTGTTGCTCTTACATCAAATTAAAAGTGAGACAAAATCATCACACCAACGTGTGAACTGGAAACAGGAAAATGTGCTTGAATCTCAACTGCGTGAAGTTTAAAACTTCCTCAAGTGAAACCTTTCTCAGCTCTTGGAAAGAAAAACTACTCATGAAAAGGTAGATTCCGTAGCTGCCGAGTAACAAATACAGCCATTGTAACTGAAAGCTGAATTACATTTTTAGAAATAGATCCTTCTCAATAAAATGTCGGGGGTTTATGAAGCAAAGCACTAACATGTGTGCTTCCACTTGACTGTGGTATTCCGCTGCAACCTACTTCATGTTCAGATGCAATTTTCTGAGAGCAACGTGGACGAAGAGCTAACAGCTCTCTGAGGGGCACTCCTGGTGTTTCCACAATCCTGCATGACCCTCTGCTCCAAACTTGGATACGGCCATTGTAAACATTTGGATCTTAAAACTGTACTGCTGGTATGGGAACTATTAATGTTTCTTCTCTATTTATCATTTATATCAAAGTCAATTCTAATTTGTACAAACAACTAAACGTTATTGAACTGGAACTGAAACGTCGTGCATCTATTCTTTGTAACTACACAGAATACATCAAGCAGTTAAAGGCTTTTGTTTGATGTAAGGTTATTTATAACTTGGTAAAAGAAATAAATCTTTATATTAGTAGTCCAGAGTTTCTCTTCAAAGTTAGATCTGCATTATTTCTTTGCTTCTAGATAAACAGATCCCATACTGCTAGCATTCAATCAGTAGAATATGTCACCACTTAGACTCTTCTTCTGTTTTAAGGTCAAGCTCTTCTCTTTCCATTTTGCAAACTCCACTATTGGCAAGGCTCTGAGCAAAGAATGTTCTAAATTCCTTCTAACATCTTATCAGGAGCCAGAGCACCATTTCTATGCAAAAATAACGTGCCAAAACGTTACATTCAAAATTTAAAATAAGAATTTGGCCTATTTGAAAAATGTCAGTGTTTATTTTCTTAGCATCACGCATAAGCTTTCGGAGAGAAGTGATGCAGATAACAGAGGTCAGAATTAATGTTTTTCTCCCTTCAAACCATACTATGAGCAGTGTTCTTCTAGAGCTAGCTCTATGGGTTAAGAATGGAGTGCTTCGTGATGCTCTGTGCATACATGAGGAAAAAAATAATCACCTGAGCTCTTTTCATGTAACCACTCAAAAACATCTGAGCATTTCAGCTAGAAAAATGGCAAATACAAGAACAATGATGTATTTTAAAATGTTATAAAGTTTATCAACGGTGTTGCTTGAAGGAAGTCTGAAAAAAGTGTAAAATTCCTGAAAAAATGCCACTCAACAACAAGGCACCTTAGATACAAGATTAATAAAGTATACAGAGATTACACTTAGCAAAAAGCAAATAATTTTAAACTGATCTTGTGGAAGATCAGCTCCATTACAATGTGACGAGAGAAGAATGGAAACAATTCTAATACGCACTGAGGCTGCTTGGGCATTTAGCACATGCTCAGGCTGCAGGATGAACTAGTAACCAAACACCTGAACCAGAAAGAGGAGTAAGGAAAAGCTTACCTCTAAAAACAACAGCATTTTAGCATTTAACATACTGATGTAAAAACAAACACCTGTAAGGGTGCAGTTGTGCTTAATGTTAAACATATATTAAGTACCTTGTTAAATTCCAAAGTATCATCACTTTCTAGACAATAGTTTCCAAATAGTTTCCAAAATACCCTAACAGTAGATTTATATGTTTAAGTGTTGGACTAATCATTTTTTATCAGAAGAGCTTGTTATAATGCATCAAATCTGTCGGGCAATGCATTTATTCTCTAAGCTTAAACCTATCATACCATGTTTAGGTTAGATATTAGGGGGAAGTTTTTCACCCAGAGGGTGATGAGGCACTGGAACAGGTTGCCCAAGGAGGTTGTGGATGCCCCATCCCTGGAGACATTCAAGGCCAGGCTGGATGTGGCTCTGGGCAGCCTGGTCTGGTGGTTGGCGACCTGCACACAGCAGGGGGTTGGAACTGGATGATCACTGTAGTCCTTTACAACCCAGGCCATTCTATGATTCTGTGTCTCAGATCCTGAAACATGATTCTGAACATGGAAATGATCAGAACTGGGCCTTGCAGTCCTGCTTTATTTACTCATTTAGAATCATACAACTGTTTGAGTTGGAAGGGACTTTAAAAGGCCATCTGATCCAACTCCCCTGCAACGAGCAGAGACACCCACAGCTCCATCAGGTGCTCAGAGCCTGGTCCAGCCTTAGAGGTGAAACTACACTGATGTGAATGAGGAATTCTTGATTTAAACCCTAGAGAGAACCGGGCTTTAGCTGTAAGAAGTTCAAAATAACGATTCAAAGAGCTTTCTGCCATCATCCTTGAAAGCAGAACTAGCTGGGTAAGAATCCCCAGAAGGTGTGAGAAATTAAAATATTACAGCCTAAAATGCTCTCTCTGAGCATTCTCCCTCTTCAAAAGCAACAAGCCTCTTCTGTCACGCTCCAAAAACCTACTTGCAAATGCAGTCTTAGATTTTTTAATTACCAGTACATCTTGCTTTTTGGCTTTCACAATAAATGCAGAGGCTTTGTAAAAATACCCAATCGACAATAAAGACTGTGAAACACATCGTGCCATTTGACTTGCTGAGCTGGCTGAGAAAAAGCTTCAGAGAGCAAGAAAATGTTCTCTTCCATCACAAAAAATGTGCTACAATTTACCCATAACTAAGAGCAGAGGAAGACAGGCCAGATTTTCCACAGCATTCACTTATGCAAGACTTAATGCATTTTATTTTTTCTTTATATTTCAGCATCACTTCAACCAAGTGATACTCATTTGTTTGAGCTAAATATGATGATGCAGGTTTCTGAGACTTCCCTGGGTCTCTTGCAAGCTCCCTCCCTTAGAGCAGCAATTGTCAGCTGCTGGAGCCCAAAGCTGTGAACAGAGAGCAGGCTGATGTCCTCGCTGTGTGGGGCAGAGTCACTGGGGGTCTGCAGAGACTTAGAAAACTAGTCTATGGGAGAAGAACAGGGAGTTCCTTCACACATGGGGCAAGACAGACAATAGTTCACAAGGCCTGATTAAAGATTTGCAGACTTCAGACTTCGTGTTAAGTTTTGGTGTGAAATTTAATTTCCATGGAAAGGAGAGACTGGCATGCTCGCTTAGAAAGAGGCAGAGCAAAGGGCAAGCATTGTGCAAGCCTGTGCAGCCATCGCTGCCAACGTATCTCCACTGGCCAAAGCCAAAATACGCCAGGCCTAGGTCTCTGCTGAAAGAAACTGCTTATTACACAGAACTGTGCCAAACTCTGTGGTGTGTTTCTGACGTGGACAAAAGAGCTGCTGGGGATTAAGCTGAGACCACCAAGCTCTCTCTCTTTCTGACCCAAGATTAGCATGTAGGTCGTCAGAGACTGTGACATGGGACAGTTGCTCTCTCCAGGCCTTTCCATCTTGAAGCTTTAGTTATGGACTGTGCTTTAAGGCTGTGGAAGTATTGCTTTTGATGACATTGGGAGCCAGGCTTATTCTTTGTTTTCTGCAGTTTAGGACAAGACAAGTCCAACTGCTTTCATTTCTCCTACCAACTCCTGTATGCTCTCTCCTGCTCCTACAGGAATCAGCCATTACAAACTGAAACTAAATACGACCAATTTCATTTTAAGTCTTTGCTCATATTACATTTCCTTCCCCACAGCCTCTCAAAACACCAAACCAAAAAGAGGTATGAGATGCATTTCGGAGCAACAGAAATACAATTAAAACACAAAGTGTGAAATACCCAGTCCCTTGCGTTCACCTTGTATTTTATTTGCATTGTCACTGATTGCTCCGAAAGGATTGTTGTTTATCAGGAAGCTCAAATAACAGCGGAGGTGTCTGACAAATCACCCAAGAGGCATTTCCACTTTTCTCTGTCTTGTGAGGAATGCCAGCTTTTCTGAAAACATCCCTTCACTTAAGTGAATTGATGTGGGCTGACTGTGTAAGATTGATAGGAAAAAAAGCACACATTACTGAGTTGTTTAATTTACTGCATTTTAAGATGCTGAGTTTAATCCTCAGGGTTTTTATTGCTCACTAGATGCAGTGCTCCTAAATGGCAGTCCAGGCTACAACTTCACATGAATTGCTCACTGAAATCAGCTGTTCCACAAAGTATTATTATTATTATTTTTAATTCAAACTCAAAGTTTTCAAGGGCTTTTTTGGAAAGACTTAACTTCAACATGAATTCCATACCCTTAAAGATACTTTCTTACTATTTACTTTCAAGCACAGCCATTTACTACACAGTAACTACCAATTCCTGCACCTTTACTCCTGTTCTACTTTTAGAAACCCCATTTGCCAGATTAAAATTATTCCAGTCCCAGCGCAGCCCCCAAAGAACACAAATAATGGAAGTTTAATGATGGTAGCCAGTAAACAACTCCCATGGAATCTCTGAATAGTATTTTTATGAACTATTCTTCTGAGTTTCCCTATTTTTCCAGTTTGCAAGTTTGCGATCTCTACATTTTAAAACTACTTTTCCTTCTTCATGCTAACACTCGACCAAACCAGCCGCACACTGAAACTCAGTGAAAGCAAACACTGTCAACTACTCAGAGTAATTTCCCTAAAGATGGCAGTTTGTAATCTGAAGTCATTCTGTAAGTGTCCCTTACAGCCTGGCAGTACTTGTAGCCACACTTACAGCACACCTCATACACATACATATGTGATGTGTTAATCAACTTTGAGTTCATACACACCCTACTTAATGAGGAATAAAACGTCCTGCTGTTTTATGATAGAAATAATATTTGTAACAGAAAAGAAATGCTAAGAAGTCAGAAAATGTAACGACATATCAATCATTTAAATTAAAAAAGAGGAAAGACTCTCTGTAAGAAGCACTTCTTGGGATCTTCTATTGGGTTTTCTTTGTGATGCAAATCAGTAATAAACTCCATGAAAGTTTGCAAACTGTGCCTTCCATACAACTCCATTTCTTTGAACATGATATTTATACCTGTGACACTACTGTGACATTACATATTTTTAAGACAGGAGAAATTTCCTTCCCCAAGTACCCCATAATCGCACTGTTCCTTATGCCTTTAAGTGAAGTAAGATGGCATGCCTGAAATAGGCTCTACAACACACTCTCCATGGCTGTACAATACAGATAAATTTCCATGAGTAAACAACTATTGAATTCAACTGTGTGTATTTCTGTTTTCAAAGATTATTCAGTATTAACATTTCAATTATTCCCAAATTCACAATAAGAATCGTGTACTGTTCCTATGGGCACAGCTGTCTGGAGATAAAAGGTTTGGAAGGACAGACAAATAAGTTAGTTAAACTAATGCAATTGCAAGACAAACTTTCTGGGATGAAAAGCCCTTCCTCAAAGACATATGGTTTGCATATCTCTTTTTTTTTTTTTCCCCAATTGCATTGTTTACCTCAGCAAAAGTTCTTAACTGTATCTACAATTCCTACTTCAGTAAGAAAAAAAAAATAGAACAAAATAAAAAATGTAAAGCTGCATACACCTCTCCTGAGCTCTCTGGCAGAAGTGTTACGTTCTGCAATGCACTAAAAATACGTCTTTTTAGTTCAACAATTCAGAAGCATAAAGTCCCGTTCCACACAAGTCCCAGAAGCTGGTGAGATTCTGCCGGAGCACTCTATAAATACATCATCTGTCAAACAGGAAAAGGAAAAAAAAAAAAGAAGAAAAAAGCTCTTTTATTTAAATAAGTTGCACAATTGAGCACTGCAAACAATGCAACTTCCTTCAGAGCCTGCCAGAAGAGGTCCCGAGTCGGAGGATCTGATTTGTGATGACTTTTCAAATGAAAAATATTTGCTAAGTGCAATGAATATGGAAAGATCTCTATTCCCAGTACAGCAATGTAAAAGCAGCCAAATCATCTGTCATTCATGTTAATTTAATTACGGGACCACATTCAATTATCCAATATAATATGTAAATGAAACGAGTTGACAGCACATGCTAATTATAGTCATTGCAATAATTAAATCGAAAAAAGGGAATAAAAATGTAATGGGATAGGATATTTTTAATTAACAAGAACATTTTAATTAGCATCTGTAGTCCTCCAGCGTGGCATAGCGCAACGGGTTTATCCCGAGACTGGACATTATTCTTATGATGGTTGGGCTGCCCAGCCCTACCCCTGGCACCATGGGACCCGTTTCGGATGCTAATAGATGAAGGGGCAGCCAGCAGAGCAGGCGCCTACCACAGCCGAGCTCCCCGTCCTGCAAAACAAGGGCTGTCTATCGCTATCGTAAACAGAAGTTCACGCGCCGAGACAAAACAGACAGCGCCGTTTAGGCATGACTAATGATGCCGAAGCATTTAAAATATTAAAGGAACACTTTGCTTTCTGAAATTTTCAGTTTCATAACTGATTTATTTCCCCAGTGACGGCAGCTGCCTCGGAAATGTCTTTGGACGTTAAAACAAAATACCAAAAAAATAAAGGGAAGGAGTATCGTCGATATGTTATATGTGGGCAGTCAGCAAAATCAAAGTCTTGCTAAAATAAACAGAGCAAGCGCTATCAAAACACTTTGGAATGTGTTCCTTAGCAATCCAATGTCCTCACCGCTCCTCGACAGAACCATTTGGGCCTGGGCTGAATGTAGGACGTGGGAGCCCAGCCACAGACCCGCACACATCTGCAGGACCCACTGCAGGGCTCCTGCCAGCTGCACAGAGTGCTGAGAAAAGAATCTGACTTGTGCATTCACCTCTCAACTAACTGTAAAGCGTTGCACAGATCCTACACCGCTCACTGAATATATGATGCTCTTGGAGGATTTTACTCTATGAGCGTGAAATATTTTGGAAATTGTCCTTTTGTTTGACTCCTTAGTAGTAATAATTAACTTAAAATCACAGCACTACTTCAGAAAGTCCACGTTCAGGTTTGCAGGCTGTAAAATCTCTTAATTTATTATTATTTTTTTTAAAGAAATCTATTCTCTAAATTGCACACTTCTGAATAATGAATGCCCTTTTTTTCTTTATCTCAGTGTGCCTTTTGGAGTACTTTACCTGTTCATGTGGTTGGACAGAGGCACAGCAGAAGCTGTAAATAACAGTTTTTTTTATGAGTTCAAAGGAATGAAAACTTACACAGCTTTGTAATAAGGGATGGAAATTTAGAGAGGAAAAAATCTATTTAAACAACAAACAATTCAAACAGAAATGCATTTGGCTTCAAGAATAATGCAAGTTTGCTGTGAAATACATTAGTTATCGACTTTTTAAAAGTCTGCTCCAGTAGTAAATAAAAAGAGCTACCAGGCACTATGGAAGTTTGGCTTCATCGCTCAAGTCCTGCGGATCTATTTTTACGATGCAGTTCTTTCCAGGATTTCAAGTCTGCTACGTGAAAGCTTTCACTGTGAGACCCATTTTTTATTTTTAGTAGCACTCTGCGAATGATCCACAATGAAAGAAAAAAAAACGGGAAGCTCAAAACGTAAAAGATTAAACCACGAGGGAATTAATAGGAAGCACTTCCCATTTCAGTCAGGGCATCCTATCTTTATTGGAAGTCACAATACTAACAGCACCTGAGAATGATGACCTGCTTAGCAGCAAATGATGACGTGCTCAGTAGTAAAAGTAAAAATACTGTTGTATAATCTTCCCTACATTTTATGAGTACTTGATTGAGAAAGATTCTGCCTTTTTGGAACGTTAGCAGTGCTGTCAGGAACAGCACAATCACTCCAATAGGAATAACGGGAGAAATACGGAGAGTCTGAGATTACCAGTGGGAAGGAGGCCTGCAGAACGACACACGACGCACACACTTTGTCTCTTGACTGCAGCCACACGGGCAGCTGCTGCCAGGGCAGTGTGCCGGGCTCCTGCTGCTGGACCTCTGCCCCAGGTCAGAGTGCAGAGCAGTGACAGGCACTGCAGTGTGCTCCACAGGCACTGCTGGTAGGAAATCTCACTGCTGTGCTACTCCTGGCACATTTATAGCTGCATGTCCTCTTGGCAATAAATCACAGCTGTTTATACTCGTGTGCCAGAAAAGAGATTTTGAAACTGTGGAGAAAAACCAACACTGTATGCTGGCACCCCTGGATGCCAGCAGACTGCCGGTGCAGCACTGAGAATGAGAAAACTGCAGTGGTGTCACGTGGATTTTCAAAATGACCATACTGAAGAGTACTGCCCACAGGCAGCCCCTGTTCCTGAGAGGCACCAGGCTGTACTTTGAGCCCTGACAGTCTGTGTGCTGGTAGCGGTGCCTCTGTACCCTGAAGTGGGATTTGGCTCCACCAGGAAGGAAGGCTGCAGGATCCTCCCTCAGGTTCTGTGGCCAAAACCACAGAAACGTTACTATATATTATGTGATTACAGAATATTTTCGACAGCATTTTCAACTTTAGGATATTTGAATGTTCCAATTACGGCCAAAAACTGTGGACGGCTTTTCTCTAACCTTTGCAGACAAGTTGAGCCGCTTCTTTCTTCTGCTGTCCCATTTAAGTGGTGTAACTAAGCTGCTCATCCTGCACCCCCACCCAAAGGCTGAACAAAAATGGGAACCAACTATTACAAGCATGGTGAGAGAAAAAAACCAAATAACTTCACAAAATTGAGTCATACCAAAGATGGAGGCACCATATCACACCTTCCACATATCCAGAGGCAGGGTCATAGAAGTAAAGAGCAATTGCCAACATCCACTGTGCCAGTACCCCCGAGATGTTGTGTGTGATCTGAGGAAACTGGGAGTCTTTTAAAACCAAAGTATTCAAAATCATTTTGAAGATTTGCACCTGGGCTATTGTGTAAGCCATTTTCATTAGTATGAGAAGTCTCAGAGTCCATTAACAGAAGCGAACAACAACGAAGGAAGCTAGACGGGGATTTCCACTGTCTGTTTGACGGTATTTGCTTTACTTCTGGAAAGATACACGAAGGCTCACATTTAAGAGAGCTCTCTGGGTACCCAGGCACACAAATGCATTGGCTTTTGAGGACATGCCTTCATGGCAGACTAGCTTTGCTGTCTTTACAAGGTTGTACTTAGGCACCACAGCTGCCCAATCAAGCTGACAAGAAATTAACTTGGAACTAAAAATATTATTTGCTGAGTATACCTTGGCAGAGAGTGAGTTTAATTATTATCAACACGAGGTCACCATTGTTGTCTGTGTAAGAATACAGAACTTGCTCACGGCCATATAAAACTGTAGTATTTTTCCTAAGATGTAACTTCAGCTAATATTTTGTAAATGCACACATTCACGTTCACAGGAATCCCAAGCTCTTCAAAACAGTGTTGAGGGTTTTTGGTTTTTTTTTTTTTTTTTTTTTTTTTTTTTTTTTTTTTTTTTTTGAGGGATCTGTGACTAAACATACACTTGATAACTTCTGATCCCATTTTCCATTTGCCTTACCTGGTTATCTGTGTTGTTTACAGTAAAATAGCCCACACAAATAATGACTTCATGTAGCAATCCTTCACAGGTATGCTGAGAACAGTACCACAGCAACGAGCTGATAATATGGCGGAAGGCAAGGGACAGTCCTTCAGCACCAACGATAGACTGAAAAAAAGGTAAAGAAACAGAAGTTACAGCCTAGCAGTACGTTATAGAAATTACATGCATCACAATGCATCAGTGACACAAATTTGGGGGGGAAGTACTGACTACATTTTTGGCTGCAATGAGATTTTCTGGAGGACAGAATCAGATCTCGTTTCATTCAGTAGCTTGCACTTACAACTGAACTGTAACATTAAAAGCCAGACAAATGAGAGTAAATTCAAACTCTGAAGGGACACAGGAAAACTGGATTCTGCTTAGTTGACATGCAGAGTAGCATTAAGTTGACTGTTCCATTTGACTTACATTATACATTCCAGGAAAACTTAATGCTAATGATATTTCCTAGTAAGCAGCAAAAGAAAGCACATCATTTTTGCAGAAGAGCAAAATGCATTTTGCATTAATAACTCCTGCTCTGAATGGAATGCGAAGATTAATAAGTAATTACTTTGCAAACATGAAAAAAAGTTAGAAACATCCAAAAGGAGAGAACACTCAGCTGTACAGCTTTTTGGGGTGCTTTTAAAAAGTAGTCAAATTGCTGTAATGTAGAGATTCTGAATTAGATTTTATCTGCACAGCCTACAGCCTCTATTTAATAAACATGTCAAACAGACAGAACGACACAAGGTCAAAGGGGAAAACTAAAGCACAAAGAATGAGCATGGCAGTCTACTAACTCTAATGAAATAGCAATGCAGGCCTGTGAGAAAATTTCTTTCATTTGGGAGTTTTCTTCTTTTCATATCTCGCAGTCTGCATTAACTACATCTTCATAAATCCCAGTCCGCAGTACAGTTTAGTTTCAGCGTACTGAAAATCTCTACCCAGGAAAAGCAGAATCCTTGAGAATTAAACCAGACTCAGCTGTGGCTGTTTCTCCATCTTGAAGCTGAAGCATCTCCCTAGCTCAGCATATTTTCAAATCCTACCACACAACTGTTTACCACCACCATGTAAATGCCACGTTCATATGCCACCCTTCTTCAATTAGGGCAGTCCACACATGCTGTGACCTGGCACTCTAGGCTAAACCCTCCCCGATAACAACAGGTCAAAGGGCACCTGAGTTTGTGTATAGAAGTTAAACTAATTTTTCAAGGAAACTATGCTTCCTTTTTAGCTAGAATTAATATCAGCTCAGGACCCTGTGTTGTTTCTCACTACCATCTTTCAATTGTTTAGACTGTCAAATTAAATTAAATATATACCCACGAGCCATCTGTGCTAATACAAACTCAAGAATACCAGAGCCCTTCTATTCATCAGAAAACCCCACTCTCCGGCCCTACTATTACATGATAAAACTATTCCTTCAAGATAACAATCTGACTGCATAAGCTACGCTCCTTCCCTCTGCTGTCTGCTCCTGCCCACAGGGTCAGGACAGGCACTAATTGGCCTCAGGTGTACACTGAGTTTTAATGCTAAGAAACAAACCCTGTTACTGCAGAGGAATGGATGGCTGCTGAGACTACACGTGTGCCCACCGTGCCATAAGACAGCTAAGCATGAACTTCCCTGGGTGCACGTCTGCACTGAGGGAAATCACTCACACTGGTTTGTTTCCTATGACATCGTTATGCAGCAACAAACAAACCTTCTATCCCAAACCAAGAGCTACCAGGCCTGCTGTAAAATTGAGCTGCTTTGATTTACAGAAAGAAATGGGAGTTAATGGTGCATGTAAGAGTTGTTTCACGTGGAACCCCAATAAACAGCTTGTGTCCCATAAAAGAAAAACTACTGACTACACGGATCCCCCAGCTGCACCTATACAGATGTATGCAGTTAGATGTAAGCTTGCTGCTAAATGGACTAAAAATTAGAAATACAAACGAAAGGAGACATGAAATTCTCTACTCCTGCAAAGCTCTTGCTGGTTTTAACACATTTCAGATGAAGGCTATGGTGCAGTCTATACACAGATTACACAACGAATGAAACAGAAACCCGTCTGATGAATGGTATGAGAATGATGTTATTGTGTTTAGCAAGGCAATGTTTTCTGCCAGGTGCTTTGTATTAACAAAATAAAAGCACTGCCGATTCATCTGAGAAGTATTTTACAGATTCTTAGTATGGCCAAATGATTCCTTTACCTGTAATAGGTAAGAAAAGACTCCTTTAATTTCAATGAATAATAAATTATGAAAAGATAGTTTCCATTTTTTGTCAATAAAATTTTGCTTTGAGAAAAAGTTTAGATACTAAGTGATTTTCAGCTGGAGATATACCAGCAAGCAGCCACTGAAAGCACTCAGAAATGAGAATTACAGTTATAATACAAGCCCCTTCTCGTCAGAAGAATTTACTTTTTGCTCTTGAATGAAATTTTAATAAATATATATAGTTTTTTATATATATATATATATTTTTTTTTTTTTTAAGAAAGCCTCCAAAAGCAAAATATTATGCTGCAAAATAGGGGTTTCTTTTTATGAATACAAGTAGTAATGGACTGGATTCAGCATTTCATGTATTGCAAACTTTCACACTTCGGTTATACCCATTAGCCATAGGGGAGAAATAGCAATTCGTAATTTTGCGCACAAGAAAACAGACAATTCACAAAATAACTAAGACCCTGGAGATGGAAGTCAGCCCAAAAACACACGCAATCATTAATATTTTCACACAAAGCAAAAGCTGTAAAACATCTGTTACCTGGAAAGCAGGCAGATCAAGAACCGCAAAGCTATTGAAGAAACGTAAACTCTGAATGGCAACCTGGATTGTGTTCTCTGCATAGCTGTCTTTAGGACTGGCTGTGTTTGGATCTGAAATTGTGCCGTGGAAAAGAACACAGTACAGCATATGCAAGACTCCAACCAGATCCGTAGCCTGAAGAACTGCCGTTAGTCCTGTGGGATCCTGACGCGTACTGTCAAATATGTTCCAAGATCTGTCAAAGAAACATTAAACCGTCTGAAAAGAGGAGCAGCACACACTTGCCCAGGGTGAAGCAGTTATAAGGGAAATGTTAGAGCACAAGCAAACTGCTAAAAAGGAAAACAGCCCGATGTCTAATATGTCAAGAATCCACAATATTTCCACAAAATCATTTCAATAATCTGGGCACGGTCTCTTGCTCTCCTTAATTACAGCGCTGCTATACTCTTTAAATATCTTTCTCCACATCCTGGTGTCTTTGTTTCCAAACTGGGTTGATGATGCCAATGAGAGACCATGCAGAAGTCGGCCAGCTCTCAGGTCAGAGAGCTGGGGGCACTTCTGGGGGATCCACGCAGGCCGCCCCTGTGGCCAGCAGCCCATGGCCATCCTTCCTCTCCCCACAGAGAGGTGGGAGCACAGCCTGTGCCTCCCCTGCCTTGGGAATGGGCGGTGGGCACGGCAGCAGACATGCTGCTGATGAAGCAAAAGCAGTTACCCGGACCAGACAATCTTAATCAAACTGTCCTGCAGGAATCTGAGAATGAAGTGGCTGAGCAGTTAGCAAAACACTACTACTTATTTCCATCAGATGCTATTATGGAAGACTGTACGGGAGCAAGACAGAAGTTTGAAATGCTTGATGCAAGGAAGACACAAGTAGTGAAATCTAAGACTATTGCTACTTTGGACGTTAAATGCAAATACAAAAAGCACACAAAATAATCCAACAAAGTTTCACAAGGTTTCATAGAATCACGGAACTGCAGGGGTTGGAAGGGACCTCTACACATCATCAAGTCCAGCCCTACAGCAGGTCACACAGGTAGGTGTCCAGAGGGGTCTTGAATATCTCTTAGAGAAGGAGATACGTATTTCAAGTCCTAATCTGAATTATCATGTAAACCAGCTGAACTTCACTGTGGAAGCACAGCAGGTCTGTGTAAGTATTCACAGGAAACACAGGGATACAACAAGCAGTGACACTGAATATATGGTGCATCAACCTTCCATCTTTACCTCATATACTGTGTTTGCATCTTAAAAAAAGAAAAAAAGAGAAAGGAAAAAGAAAGAAATGTCCGTATCAGAACCTTTTTTTTTTTTTTTTTTTCCTGTTATCAAGGGAAAACACTATAGGCAATATGATACAAGATAAAAGGGCAAACTAGGTGAGGGTATCTTTTCCTCTTATAAAAACCAAAAGAAAAGGAAAAGGGAGAACAGAGAATAAGAGACACACTGGAAATAAGATCAATCTAACACCATCTGTAACTCTGAAGACAAGATCTTGGGTTACCACAGAAAGGACTGGACCCTCAGAAGAGTCAGAGCACTCCTGCTGACCAGGATCAGCAAGCTTCCCTTAACCAGAAGAGCTCAATGCAGCCCTTTCAGTACTCGTCTCAGAAGCAGCTCGTATCTGTCTGTGCACGAACCTGAGGGAACAGTCTGGCAGTATTTGAGCTGTGCACAGCTCACTCTGTTGGCATACATCTGCTTTCATCACTGCTGTCTTACAGCTCCACATTTAGAAAGCAGTTACCTCAAATGAATGCTGTCACTTCGTATCAGTTAGGTCACCTGCATAGGGAATGATTTTATCAGAAAGAAGCGTGTAGGGGTACCATTTCTTCTAAATGACTTTCTATTTACAGTCTGTGCATGGCTGATGTTACTGAAAAGCTCCACGTGCAGCATCCTCTGCTGATGTGCCAAGATTTCATTCATGTCCCAGTCCTACTTCAGTGATACCTATGCTGTACAAACATCCCATCAAACCACCTCTTCACAGTGTTTGAAAGAAGCAACCAGATCTTCAGGTAAGATAGAAGAAGAACACAAGAAGGTACCACATCTGCTCTCCCATCAGCACCTGGGTGCTACGTGGGTGCCCCAGTGCCAGTCAGCACCAGCCAAGCACCCCGACCACTGCAGACCTCAGCTAGAGCTCTGTGCAGCTGAGTTCATGCCAGTTTCCAAAACTGCTATGACTATTTACGCCGGCTGCCTTTAACAACCAACTCAGACTCACAAGGATCCCTAAAGGGGCTCTGCCACAAACCCAGCCACAGCAGTGCTTCAGAAGGCCCCGGCACAGGATTTGCTCAGAATACATGCGGTCACATTCAAAACACAGTGTAAAGTACAGTCAAATGATTAAAATAATGATTTAATGTCACTTACCTCCTGCAAAAGAAGCACAAGTAGCTTGTGGTTTGTAACACTCAACAGTCCTAGCATCTATGCTGCAAAGAATGACAAAAAGAAAAAAAAAAAAAAGGAAAAGTCCTGGAGCTCTAAGTTTGCTTTGGGTGGAGCCACGCAGCACAGCAATGTACAATGTGAAGCTCCTTTTTCCATGCCTGGAAGCTGCAGGGTCCTCAGGTGAGCGCGCCGGACTGCAGCGAGCAGCCGGGAACAGGCAGCAGGCCCGCTGCATGAGGAAGGCAGTCGGCAGCTCAGGGCCACCTCCACGCACTGCCAGGACCTGTGCTGTGTCTGAGCTGCTCGGCGCTGCCCACCAAGAGGCACTGCTGGCTGCCCAACTACGCACTCGGCAGCCAGAGCGTGCCAACCGCTGCAACAGGCAGGCTGTTTGTTTCCACAGTATCACATGAGCACGGCTCCCTTTGCAACCGGTATTTTATTTTCATCTTAGCTTCAACCACCGTAGCAAACAGAAAAACTATCAGCTGAAAAACGGTCGTGTTCAAACGACAGCCCCAAATTCATTACTGTACATGACACCTCCCGCAGCTTTTTGTGACTCTGTGCAATGAGAAGGTTGTCTTATTTTACTCAAGGTTAAAGTTAGCTTGCTTTCAGCTCTCACTCCATCATTACACTTAAACAACTCCATATGAGAAAGCTTATAGAGCTGGATGAAATCCTTTTGCCATTTTGAGCTGCTCCGGAGCAGTGAATGAATCAAAATATACATAAAAAAGTCAATTGTAAAAATGACTCGAAATGCACGCTCTCTCTTTTCCTACCCCCAGCCCCCCCAGAAGAGACCAAGAATTTTACAGTCCCACCGCAGGACAAAGCTGTTAAAAAAAGTCATTTTGTCTGCGAGGTTTGGTGGGCTGAAGGAACTGCTGAAAATGTTTATTTTTGATTTTGCCTGTATTACAGTTAATTTGTGTATGAACAGGCTACCGGCTCCTGTTGGTTTTAACTGTCAGTTATAATCACTTTAAGCCTAAATGTTTACAATAAAAAGGTAAAAGACGTTATTCATACTGGCTGTGGGCTTTAAAGCAGAAAAAAACACATGTGAGATGTGGGAAAATGGAAGGCGAAGCTTTGTGTGCGCTGCTTTGAGCCGTTCTGGTCAAGCCCATAAAACAGCAGATTCCATACGTTTAGCAGATTTTAAAAACCCTTTTAGTCCACCTCAAATGTAAGCCCAAGGAAAGCTCTGATAACTGGCAGCTTACAGGCTGAGAGGAAGGGAAACAAACAAAACCCACAGCACTAAGCGGGGACGCTGTCACACACGAAACTTAAGTCTGTATGTAACTAAAGCTGTGAGTCCTACGGAGGCATCTCCTTTTAATTATCCTATTTAAAGAAGCCTACATGTTAACCATGTTGCTAAGAGCTGCCAAAGTAAAGCAGAATGGACAACCCACCCCCCCCAGTTGCTCACCGAAGGGAAGACTTACAGGACATTTTTTTACACTGGCTATTCTAGGCTGGGGAAAGGGAAAAGAAAGGCTTCCAAACTTTACCAAGTCTCTATATTTAGCACAGAAAAACAGGCAAATATTTATATTAGGGTCAAACAACCTGTGGCAGTAAAATAAAGTAAGAAATACAACAAAAATTTAGTGCAGGATGTTTCATGATGGGCTGCCATTATGATTATCAGATTCCGCCATAAGAGACTCCTCCCACATTGGCAGTGGGTTCATGATTTACAAAAAAAGGTTTAAGAATTAAAAAGCGTGGATATACGCATCCCAGCAAAAAGATATTAAACAGTGGTACTGCATTGCTTAAAGTACACCACTATTTATTAAAAACAGGAATTTAATGTAGCTTGATGAGAAACAGCAGACTCTGCAGAACAAGTATAAAACTACAACTTCTCCAAACTTCAATATGAGCAAACTGTTTATATCTGAAAATATATTGTTTTAAAAACGGACTGAGCTAACAAGCAGACAAGACCCTCTAAGGGTATACATTATAATGTTTGTATATTTGAAATATATACTCCTGATTAAAAACAGGGAGCCAAATGGAAACATGAGTTTTCAAGAGGCTTAGAATATGTTTGTTTTTTTCAATATTAGGATTTAAAAACCATCATCTGTACTTTTTCTTTCTACATTCTATTACTGAGAAAGAAACTTCAAAAAAAGAGGCAAAACAATAATAAAATAGGTATAAGGAGTACTTAGCACCTGTCAAACCTCATTATAAATCCCGTTATCAAGCTACAAATCATTGTATTGTGCAATAGGTGGTCTGAAAGTCTGTAGTGATTTCCAGAAGAAATTTCAATTAGTTTGCAGTCCTTGCTGCATTTGCTGTCTGCTGGAAGCAGTGGGAAGCACACCCAGAATTCAAACAGACTTGCATATGATTTGCTATCCAGCAGCCAAAACAAGCATTATCTTAATTACTGTAATAAAACTGAAAAGAAACTAGCCCACTTCCTTGCATGTCTGTGACGTGACAGTCGCTATGTTCCTGGACCAAGCCCTATATATCTGCAGCTTTCTGCTGTCGCAGCTCATAGACCAGATCCATCAGCTGCTGCCTTGGATTTAGATGCACCTCAGCACTGCTCTGGGATAACATACAATGGTAACAACTCTGCTACTGCATTGCTAAGACACACCATTTTCCTGCACTACTTAGGGAGCTTGTACATGTTGGCTGTGTCATGAAAGTGCCAAACTTTGTCCAAATTGCTATCCCAAGAAGCTTCCTGATTTGAGGATCTCTCCATGCAAAGCTCACTGCCCTCATGGTGTCTGTTAGTGTTAGCTTGCTGTGCTGCTCTTAGGGAGAACATGTCCTCTAAGTGGTTATTATTATTACGGATTGATTCTTACACTGAGCCACTGTTGCTATTTTACTACTGTTATTTGCATTAAATCTGTAGCTTAGTGTTTCATTAAGAGCTCTCACACAACAAAATTTGTTTACCAGGAGTTCCACGAATTCTTGACTTGCTTTGTGATCTCTGCCTTACCAGTGTGGAGCATCACGTACCACAGCAACACAATGCCCCTGGGTGGAAGTGTCAGCACATATCACTAATGGTCACAGGTGAAAGGAGACATTGGCAACAGTCCTCCTCAGAGTAAAAACTGAACAGCTGGGACACAAGTCTTACTTTCAGTCATTTGCAGGGGAAGGAGGGGTAAAATCTGATGAAGACTGGGAGTACAGGAAGGGACAGGACACAAACAAGATCCTTGCTACAAGAGGAAAGACGTAAAACATACTTTGTTGCTCAGTTTTCACTCCAGTTTTTTGGGAATGGTCAACCAGGCCAGCATGGAAATATTTTTGTTCATGCTCCCCACATTCTCTGCCTTATACCAACAAGCCAAGCTTTATACCAACAAGCCAAGCATGCTACCACATGTCTATGCAGGACTCAAGGCCCACATATAAGCCTAGTAGTGCAAAGGTACAACGATGAACTCCTCTAGAACACCAGGCCATCATCCTGACCACTGCTACTGTTCATCTGCAATTGAACACAGACTGCAAGACAGATTTGTAAGTCTACACATACCGCTCTTACTATGCATTCAGTCAACTTAATGTTTTGCTCAGCTTCATCTTAATAAAAACGTCTTTATTCTTAATGGTAAGCAGAAAAGAGCTAAGCATTATCATGGCCACAATTTTTAAATCTTAGTGTCAAATGTAATGTTCATCTTTAGCTAAGCAAACAGATATCACTAACCAGACATGCTGCACTTTCACTCTACTGAGAGACAATGCCTTATTTTCATGTCTCATACATCTAAAATAGTTATCAAAACAAGGCTCGCATGGGGTTACAAATTATTAATGTTTTCAACAAATGATCTTCTATACACACTGCAGTGTTTAGAAAACACTATCAAACTCGCTGCAAAACTTCAGTTGAAAGAATCACTCTAGCATTTATTAGTTAGTACCAAAAATTCATATTTGAGAAGATCAATATAAAAGTTAAATCTTTTTAAAGACCTTGACCATGAATGAAAAGAAAATCCTCCTCTTATTATGAGTTTATAACATATGTTCAGAATGAATTCCCTCATTTCAATAACTTTTTATGATGCTAAAATTGAGAATCCTCCGCTTTATGTTTCTACATTACTAAAGATTTTCCTTTACTGTATCTTCACCATGATTTTGAATTTATTTTTTTTTAAAGTCTGCCAGGGGAATAAAAACGCATCATAGTTTATGTCTCAAAATTTTATCTTTTACTTTATTTAACATTTCATGCTGACATACGTATCTGATGCAATTTGAAGATATTCTCTAATCATCATTATTGATGTGATGTTTCCTAAAACCAATCCAACCTGGATATCTCCACGAATTAATGGAAACAGAACAGCGGAGGTCCTAATTCCTTTAAAACAAGGAGGAGGGCTGCTTATCACAAAGGTCCTGATCAAGACCTGCAGGTGGGCACTGACAGAACAGCCCGCCGCAAAGCCAGTATCCAAGCAAACACTGGGTATCAATTTAGAGTTTGGTTTAGAAACATTTTGCTCAATTGTGGAATGTTTTTGCAGTAAGTCCTATAGAGAAGACAGGAAAGTCCGCATTGACAGCACCTCCTACACCTGAGCTCCAGAAATGTGTACTTTGTATCCTGAGGACAGGCTCTGTCAATTGTTTAGAACGTGTGTTACAGTGTTCAACTTCTAGCCCTCTGGGAATAGACCTGATCAGAGCTGCAGAACCGACCCTTCCAGCAGCCTGGCGCTGTCTGGACCCCGCAAGGAAGGCTACCCAGCATTTGGCCAGCTCATGAGCTCCAGCTCATGAAGGATGTCAGTGCTGCAGGCACTGTGAAAGATTTGACAGCCTGGTGGTTCTGGTTTAAGCACCCTGTGACCAAGTCCTGCCAGCTTCCCACTATGCCCACCCAGGGGCACAACGCACCCTCTAAAAACTGCATGCAGCACGAAGAGAACATACAGCCTAATGCATTTAGCACAGAATCACAACATTTTATATATAAGAACCAACACAGGCTGTTGTTTCTAGCAGAAAAACAAAACAAATGACATACTTCCACCACCATCACCAAGCTCTTGCAACAATGGGGAAAGCCTGGAACACTAATACCTATTTTCCAAAACTTTTTTGTGCTACTGTGACACAGAAGTGATACTACTTACTAGATTTTTTTCCCCCCTCTGGATAAGAACTCCAAAAGCATTAAGAACAGGGTGGTTAATTTGGTGCTTAGGCATGGAGAATCAGAAATACTGGATTCTGACAGAACAGGACGCTCCGCTTCCTACTGCTAGTTAGCACAAATGAAAGAGCCATCTGTACTTCTCACAAAGAGAGGCTGCCTTTAGTGCTGCAGGTCACGTACCACACAAAATGTATTACAGCATTGTGACATATTTAAGAATTCAATAAATTTCAACTCTGCTTCTGCCATCTTGATGTGTCTTTGGCAGCAGCTTTTTCCATTTAAATCACCTTGAATACTAAGGAACTCCTTGTGTACGTTATGTAACATGGCAGAATCACACTGCATTCAGTTCTTCAACAAGAGCATGCTGAGGTGATTAAAGGCATTTAAACTGCCTGTCTAATCAATTACAGCATAACTTTTATCTAAAAGTGAAAGACAACAAGTTTCAGAATCCGGAAGTTCATTTCTCTCATTTCTTTTCATGCTCAAAGGAACAATATAACATGGAAACTGAGAGCAATCAGCACCTTTGGATAAACTCACCAGCACTGCTGCTTATAAGACCAGACACTTCTTGGTGTGACTGTGAAGAAAAATGCTCAACTCTCCAAAATCCTTATTTTGCTACAGAACACATATTCTTGAGAGAAGTACTTGCATAGCACAGTACTGCACTACTTTGGGGAGCAAATATCTTCAGTGTTTTGGGTGAGACATATGCCCGCTTCAGAAATGGCACATATTATATTACTCAGACTCGTAGCTAGAATTATTATTCCACTAAGAGAAAGGTGAATTTTTTCAGTACACATTGACTTTTGGCAGTGCTGTCCTGGAATGTAAAATGCCAAGTTGGCAGCTTTCATACAGGGAAATTTCAGTAAGTTGGGATGGTCTCTTTGGGCTCATATTTCTTGCAGTTCTTTTTCCACGGGCCCGTGTCCTGGAGTTACCAGCAACAGCTCTTACCTGCAGCCTTGTTTAATTTATGTTTTCTTAACTCTTGCTCTTCAAAATTAGCATCCCTTCAGGCATTCACTGTCAAGTTCTGGCAGCACTGTTTTACCCTGAAACACGTAGCAGTCTAATGGCAGTAGGTTTTAGAACACGGCCCCTGAAGCTCTGAAATTTTGACTTTGACACTTAGGCCATCTGAGGCTGCAGACAGAGCAGTCCAGATTTGCCAGCAGAGATATGCCACATGTTCATTCCCCTCAGCCCCGGTTAGGTTACAGAAATGAGCATTTTGCTTTAGAAAAATTCCCTGACAAATCCAGTAATACTTTATATAAATATAATTCCCTTACTGATAACAGTATCTTAAAGAACAAGAACTGAATTCGGCTACCTAAAAGACAAAATCCATTAAGAGTTGATTTCAGCTGATAGTAAGATACTTCTTCAAATCCTTAGTACTGTACACTTAAGTTCAGTAGTGATAAAACCTCCTCTGTAACGATGAGTGAAGGAGATATAGCTTGCAGTTCTGATAAATGACTTACAAGAATTGAGACTCAGTGCAGGTAAGTAATTATGGTTCAATGGTGAAAGGGTGAGCAGAGCTTCTCTACTAGCCTTCACCGTGTCACTAAGGACTGGTGCTACTTAATAACCTTACCTCAGTGCTCGCTTACTACCACAGATGCAGCGTTGGCCACAAGTTCCGCTGGCTGCTGCCTGGTGAACATAACAGAGATGACAGACCAAGCGCACCTACCTTCCACTGACAGCAAAGCAGAGTTGACATATTCCATGCAACAGTGCTGTGGCATTTTGTAGAAAAGTTGCTATTTTTGGATTCTCATCAACAGGGCCTTGAACGGACAGGAAACAGCAACACAACTTGTCTATCAATCCTATGTTCACCACGTAACTGGAAACAGATGAAAAACTGTATTAAAAAATAGTCCTGTGACAGTTTTGATGACTTTACAAAGAACGGAATTTCTGCTTCTCTGCTATCAAACCATATAAAATACAGTTCGTGGCTTCTTAAATGGTTCAATAAAGCAGTTCGAATTACAGCAACTTCAGGTCTGGAGCACTGTAACTATCAGTAGTTCTTGTTAAGATAACTGTCTGTTGCACGATAATTTGTACTATACTGTACAAAGAAAGATGAATTAAGTGTTTATTTTACCATACTGCTAGAGGACAATGGAATTTTGCCATAGTTAAATGATTTATAACAGTCTTGATAGCTCTGCAGCAGCACAATTTCTCTTTAGCATGAAGAGACAAACTTCGTAGAACACACAAGTTCAAGATGACAATGATGTTACCCAGATAACCTTTTATTGCAATACGTATATCATAACAACCACTGAACAGCTTTTTGCTTTTTTCCTTTTTTTTTTTTTTTTTTTTTTTTTTTTTTAAAATTATTTGCAACAATTAAGAGACTACAAGAGCACGCAGGTTACAACCTCCTGCTATCAGGAAGCCTCATCAGGAACTCAACCGGGACTCAATGCAGAGAAAACCATGCTAATGACTTTATTTTTAAGCCAAAAGGCTACTTTTTTTGTTTTGTTTTTATCAAACATGAGCAGATCACATCACCATCCTCCCTACTGCTGAGGATTCTTAGAATTTTTAAGAGCTTGGAAACTCCCACCAAAAACCTTATTGTTTGCTCCTGCACACGAACACCAACCTCTCTCTGTCTGCACCAGTTTCTCTCACACTTCAATAATTATCAATTTCACTTGAACTGTGCAGACAGGTTTTTTTTCCCCCATGTCACTTTATTGCTATCACCTAGCTTTATGTACTTCTCCTTTTTACCACAAACATGCAGTTTCTCAGTCTTGATCTCTTTGATTCATTCTCCTATGTCAGGTCAGCTTTGCTTGTGGAGATAAACTTCCAGCTTCAATCTCTCCTTGGTCTTTTTCCTCAGTTTTCTTGGTACTTTCCCCCGCTCTACTCATACCAACTGGAAGAAACCTCTTGTCAAAATCAGAAGAATTGTTACTACATTCTGTGACATAACCTGACTTAGGAAATGAAATTGCTTTCAGACACCATCACCTCATTCACTGTTTTTACACTGATAGTCTGTCCTAAGCCATACAATTTTTACCATTATTCCATCCCATCAGCTGTTCTGCCCACCTGCTTGTCAAGCCCACTTGTTAGAGATCATGCTTTAGAGTGAGGCTGAAGATGGGAACAGCACTATGTATGTTTCTACAACACCAAGTGCATCTTGACTTGACTGAAGTGTGGAACATTATTAAATAACGACGACTGCAGTAAAAAAAAACCTGTTTCTAGTAAATAATTAATATTGATCAGATAATGACTGCCTCAGGAGCTGTATAAGTATCTATTAAAAATAATTTCCTCCCCTATCTTACAGTCTGATTTTGAAAAATTAGGGACTATTAAGATTGGGAAAGAAAGTCTCCGTGTTTCAGACAGCCTTCCTGCCCAAAGACTAACCTCTCCTCGGGGCCAGAAGCTAGACTTTTTGCCAAAGCTTAACCTGCTGACACAAAGCTTTTGGGAACAATGAAAGTAATTAAGAATAAAAATACATTGTGTATAAAGCAAGATGTCAGACTGCAATAATGAAAGACTGTGATCTGCTGAAATAGAGCAGCGAAAAACAACGAAGGATGCATAAAGGTTATTAGTTGCAAACTAATTGCTCAGGTCAGTTTGATTTGTCTGCTCCATCTAGCAACATGAGAGGCTACCAGCATGTTTTCCTGCAGATTTTGATCTAAGCAACCCACTTGATCACACAAGTGATAAACAAGCTCTCCAGTATTAGCAGGGTAATTCCAGGAACAGAGCTGGGTGTTAGATACATCACAGTCACAGAGAAATGCTGAGTGCTGGAAATCTCACCATGATATAGGAAGGAAGAGGAAGAAGGAGAAAATAAAACACAGCTAATACTGATAGATGATTACTCACTAAAAGACAGAAGTACTCTGGGCAAACCTCTTTTTGTTTTTTTTTTTTCCCCTAGGAGGAATGTCTGACTGACATCTACAAGATACGTTGTCACCTTCCTTTACACCCACACCTGGATACCAAAGGGTGTCAACGGCTGCTTGTTTCAGCAGAGAAGAAATAGATGAGTTTTCAGTCTACTGGAACTATTCTTTAAGGTCATCTGGAGACAATGGAAGGACAAATGAAGCACTCCCTTCCTTGAAGCTGAGCGTACAGACAAGTGGAATGTCAAAGCTCTAATCTAATGTCTCCATCTCTCACTCTTTTCACCCATGGGAGTACAGCTCCAGTAACTTGGTTACCCTTCTGACAGTGGGCAAACACCTGTTGCATATGCATCAGGTCCATTTTTCCCAAACAGGAAAAAAAAAAAAGTAAAAAAAAGTTGTTCCCTCTTTCTTTCCAAAAATTCATTTAATCAACTCCACGAGGACACATGATAGAATGACCTGGAGGTGAAAGGTTCTCATTAATAATATAATTTGTCTGGTTTTGACTAGTTTGAAATGCCCACTCTCTTTTTTCCTAATTGCAGCATTACCTTGTCATCGTGCCTTTCTTTCTCCATTTATAACCAGATCCCTTAAAGTGCCTCAGGTGAAGGACCTAGCTGGATTCTCATGTATCTTCTTAGCTTAAGGGTATATCTGTGCTCGGCCCAGCCAGTGTCAGATGTCTGCTCAGCACAAATATCAATAAGCAGACCTCCCACCCTCCCATTCCTAAACGAGAAGAATACAACATCCTGAAATTTCACACTCTTTCAAAACCTGTTTGGGGAGAAGGTGGGTTACATGAGAACAATTAACTTTTAGAGGTCACCGGTACCTATGGCAACTATTTGTTTTGCTTTCCTCCTCCAGCTATCTGGCTTTGTGTCCATCAGCATTGTATCAGACTTGAAGTGGGAAGATGTGCAGATGCTCACTGTGCCAGTTTCAGTAGCATACCATTAGCATTTCATTCCTCACAGCGATGTACTGATGACATAATTTACTAGTGAAACTACACACCTTTAGTGAACAATATAGTTTAGGATAATCTGTTCCTTATTTCAGTTAAAAGACATTAATGGCAAGCAGAAGGATTCTTTAGTTTTACAGTGCCTATACTGCTTAATAAAATAAAAACAAAGCCTAAAACACATGACCACAAATTAGATTGAAAGAGAAATAGAATCTGTTGGGTTAACGGTGACACACACACACAGCACATGCAATGAATGGGAACTTCATCTGAAGCTGCTGTGAGCATTTAAGCCTTCATAAGGCTGGATGTAACCACGGGACTTTAAAGCTGTGCTTCATGGATTATCAGGAGAGAGAATACAGGCAACCTTAGAAATGCATTCTGAGTATCTGCTAGCAAGTACAGGGTATTTTAAGAGTTATCAGAATAACTACTGGCACTGAGAATTTAAGGGAATTTAGGATACATTAAATGCCACAACAAAAAAGTCCAAGTCTGTAAAAAAAGTATTTCGTTAAAATATCTTTTTTCTCAAAACAAACAAACAAAAAACTATATGAAGGAATCTACCAAAGGTTACAGAAGGGTACTGTCAGTTGGTGGAATCTGATGCCACATGAAGTCATTCAGTTCAGCAATGCAGGTAAGGTTAAAAATAAATCAGCTGGCTAATCATACAGCTTTGGGGTATCTAAGTCATGCTTACCAATCAACATGTTGAGGGGGTATATCAGACTGCAGAAATGAAATGTAATTCATTGGTGTAAGATCATCAAGTGTAAATATCAGAACAGAAAACTTTCATGGTGGTCAGATTTGTGAAAAGCATCAGCTACGTCCCAGACTTTTTATTTTCCTCTAAATGCATTTACTCAAAATGCTTATGAAAGAAGATGAGATTTCTCATTAAACAGAATAGATTGGCACCACATTAAAGAGATATACGAAAGAGGAAATAAAAATTACATACGTTATAGAATCACACAAAAACTGACAAAATGTCTTATGGGTTAGCAACTGGAAAGAGACAGAATTCAGATGAATAAGCATCCAGAGGAGTGTGCAAAACCTCTGTGCAACTGGTGAGAAAGGAATACGGGTTTGCTCATACAGTACTTCAAGACTACAACACCTGAAACCTTCCCAGACATGAAGGAGTTCATTTTTGTAACATCCCTGTATTCCGAGGAGCTGGTATGAGCTGCATTTTCCTTGACAGAAACAGAAGCATGGACACATAAATCCACTTACGTCTTATTTTGTGTATTCGATCTGAGAGACCTATGATCTTGTTTTAACAGTATTTGGCATTACATAGCACATTATATACTCTAAAGTAAAGCTCCCACTGACTTGCTGTTCAATGTGCTCAGCACTGTTGTAAATCAAACCCAGCTTTCAAGCTAGGACTCAAATTAATGAGCGCCTATAAGAAGTCCAAGTGATGTTGTGTAGCACTGCCTAGGAATGCTATGTCACAGCAAGGACCACAATCCTGTTCTTAAACTCAGCCTTCTGATGGTCAAACAGAAGCATATGCTCTTCCTTTCTACCACTGTTATCCTGTCTGCTAGGTACCTTCCTATGTTTGCTACAAAAAATGCAGTGGTTCTAAAATCTGTCTCCTTAATTACATACAAGTTTTCTCCTCCTCAAGAGCACAGAACAAAAACAGAAGGAAAGAACAAAAACAGAAGGAAAAGCCGTGTTCTGAGATCCATCTGAGAAGTAGCACCTAAAATCTTGTCTCAGATGCACTGTTAATCTAATAAGAGATACCTTCTCTACCTGCAAAGCCTGGGGGAAATTCCTTTTCAAATCAGGCAGACGATGATTGAAACACACCAGAATTCTCTGGAAAGTAAGCCGTTACATTTTATGAACGTTTCACTTCCAAATTTTAACGCATCAAATTAGACAGTTACCACAGGGGCGCTTAGCCACAACTTACATTCAAGTCATTCTACCAAAGACCTAGAATGTTTCAAGCAAAAATGACTGAAGTAATGTCTTTCCCCTTATCCTGATAATAGAACTTAGAGTTATTCTGAACAACATTTTACTCAAAGTATATATATGTAGATATATATAAGTATATAGAAAGGAAAGCTGCTACTAAAATACAGCTAAGAGTTGAAGTCAAATTACAGAAGTTAATGGGTGGTCTTTACAAGAGAAAGTATTCATTGTAGAGAAAAATTATGTGAATGCATGCATAGGATCACAAGTGCAAAGGGCATATGCAGAGAATGAAAGGAAGGAAGCTGACTCCAAAGAAATCAGGGGAAGAAACTGACAGAAAGGTAACAAAAAAAGGTGAAGAAACCTAGATTATGAGGATGCTACACAAGGCACACAGCAATTAAAGAAGTTAGGATTAAAAAGGTCTATGGGGATCAATGAGAAATGCAGAGAGTATGGAAGACTAACGTTAGGGCTCGTTATAACTGTCCAATGGTTTAGATGACAGTACACGATTAAGGCAATATTTGCTACAAGGATTAATTTAAAACATTATATGGACAAACCATATAGATGGATGCACAAAGCCACCATAAATAAAAATTAATCTATAAAAGATAACAAAAAAAACCAAAGCAATTTACCTGCCACAGACACACGTTAATCCAGAGACAGATAAATACAGAAACATATTTCAACCTCTGAATGAGTGCAGGAGAGTGGAAAATTAAAAGACGTTTGGTTTTCTGTATTTCTGTGTCTGCATTTCTCTTGAAGAATCTTTCTGCTTGAGAGTATAGCACTTCGGTAGTCTTCTGACTAGACATATATGCTACTTTTACTACATTAAGAGAAGTTTGTCTCTTTCTTAAGTCAAAGTAATTTTCTTTCTCTGTAATAAAGGAGGATTAGAGACATTTCAAGATTTTTAAATTTTTTTAACCTGATCAAATCTTGGATTCTGCTGTTGAAGGCTTCCACTTGTGAGGATTTGCTTTTCACTTCCTGTATTATCTTCAGTGTCACAGAGTGGTTGTTTCCATCTGGGAAGCTGGAGATTAGGCACCTGAAAATCACAGCTGTTATCCTCAGAAGCCCCGTTGTTAGACCTTCAAACACCTGCTTATTTGCACTTCTTCCTGAAGTAGCATTATGGTCATCTGGAACATTAACCTAAGTAAAGGGGAAAAAAAAGAATAACATCTATAATTCAGTAAGAACTCTAGAGAAACACATATGAGTACAGCAAAATACAATAGAGAAGTCTAGCAGTGCTGGGAGACATTTAAGTATTTCAGGTATAAGAAAGGGTCTATATACTCCTATACAGATATTAGAATTTAAAACTGAATAAATCAAGTCAAAACTGAATTTAGTGTTTAAGAACTGAAGGAAGCTCTACAGCAGCAGGATATGTCATCAATATGGTTCTCATGTAACACATACACTGAATTTCTGATGAGCCACTAGCAAAAAAAAAGAACTTTTCTTTAAAAAAAACCACTTAACTGTGAATAAACTAATGTGGATTTTGATTTCAACCCTGTGTCATCTCAAAGACATAGTACATATCTAGGATACACCAAGCACTGAGTAACAAAGTGCAACAACAGCTCATTTCTGTGGATGGAATAGCCTTTATTGTTGCACAGTAATCCTCTACTTGACTTTGGACAAATGCAATGTACGTGCATCTAAAATAGGACTAGGCTGTCCTCTGGAAACAGTACACTGAAATACCTGACAGTAGGTACAGAGTACCCACGGGAAGGCCACAGGAGATATCATTGGGTAGTGATAACAAGGTACAGTGAGGAATGCAGTTTTTTTTTTTCCAGTCTGCAGGGGGGTAGATTTTACATAGCTGAATTCAAGAACAAATTACAGTAACTGTGGAGGCAAACTAAGAGGGTAATACACAGCTGCCTGAAGCCAGTAAAAGAGGGCAACCTTAACTGCATCCAAGCAGATGAATTACAGTGGATCCACATCACAAGCGAACAAAAGTCCTGACAAATTTTCTTCTAACAAGTATCAAAACTTCTAGCAGTTTACTACTACTGTTAATACCCCAAGTAGGCAAATATATCAAGGACTAAAGTACTCCTCAAAGGCAAGACCACCTCCCCGAAAAAACTGAAAAAGTAAAAAGAAAACTAAGGAAGTATCCTGGGAAGACAGAAAGAGTTGCACAAATTCCAGGCATAACCCAACATAGCAGGAACATCAGAACGGACAACATGGAGTAACACAGTTCTAGAAGTCACAACGGGCTGCAGGAAATTTTATTTTCATGCCAGGTTAAAATCATTTACAGCCAGTATAAGCAAGTGAGGTCACAGTAAATTGCTTCTCCCTGTATAGGTATCAGGAGGGATTTGGTAACACTTGGTGACAAAGAACAACATGCACATTTTTTCATTATTCATGAGCTCCGAGCCTTGTGCCGGTACTTAAAACTCAGTGCAATAGTCTGCTTCTGGTGGTGAGCCAAGAGAGCAAGTGAGAAGCCTTTAGCAGCTTATTCAAGTTCAATAGGAAAAATAATATTATGTTGCTTCAGTAACTTCTGCTGACTAAAACAATTCAGGCCTAATGATTCTAATTTTGCCTGCTGAATAGATGGATTAAGCTTTGTAATGTATAAATTAATTCACATGTGTCAACTTTGTACTAGGAACATCAGGTTTTAAAACATGGCTAACAAATGCTACTCAGTGCTTTTTCACCTAAGATGAAAAAAAAAAAAGATATATAATCTCTCTTAAAAGATTTAACAATATATCGTAGCAAAGCCTTCCAGCTGCTGTGATGAATAGTATTACATAAACAGACGTCTATTTTTCTCTTCTGGTTAAATATATTTACACAGAACATACAGTTCTCGTATACATAAGTATGGAGTCCTTAGTTATACAATTCATGCCTCAGTACAAAACCATTCTTACTGATTAGAAGAATAAATACATCTGACACTCTTAATACAATCTAACATTTCTCACAGAGCTGGTTTTTTACTTTTCATTTTTTGGGAAAAATGTGTAGGTGGATTAACACAAAATGAGAACAAATGTGGTTTTTACCCAGTCTATAACATAGAGGAGATAAAAGGAAACTGTTTTAAAGAAAATGGGTAAATTTCAACTTCGTTCCTACCTTATTTTCCTTTGGTATGAACTCACTGAGTGACAAAAGATCAACTCTTTTATTGTAGAAGTAATTAACAGAATAGTGTGAAAGCATGTTGAGATTTATGTTCAACATTAACTGGGATGCTTGCAAAAGTGATGTATTGCAGCATGTTGATCATTCTATCACGTAAGGGGGTAGGAAATCTTAAGATTTAATAGTATAATTGTGAAACCTTTCAAGCTCTGCCTTCTGTGTTTGATTACAACAAATTAATGATGTTCATAAAAACCATTGTTTGTTGAGCATAGGCTTTGGATAAGCATGTATTACAAAACTTCCTATTTTTATTTGTGAGGTCTAAGAGGCCTAGTAGTTTAACTGCCAAAAATCTACAAGTAATATTACCTATCTAAAATGACCAGTCAAGTGACCGGTATCGTACATGTTTCAATTACAAAGGAAGAACAGGAAAAATGCCTTCAGTTATCTCACAGATCCAACGTCTCATCACTATTTTAATGTTCATGATGACTGTCGATGCCAGATGTCATCAAAATTGTTACTTGCTTTGAAGCAGTTCTTGAACCAAGATGGACTAACGACCAGATTTCCAGCTCTGGCAGTCTCCATAAAAGCAATCCAGTAGAGAATTCCCCTTGTGTAAGGGAATCCCTTGCTTGTGTAGAGCTGCTGTAAGCTCTTCAGCTGTGTCTTCATCTAGGATTTAATCCTGCAAGATGCTGGACAACATGGCCCCAATCCAGTGAAGCACTTAGGCACACGTTCAATATAGCTGAAAGCGCTATTCGGTTCTGACTCATGCCACTGCAAGTACCCCTGTATATCAACGTGCATTTCTTTGTGCTAACAAAAATATACAGTTTCCAGTTAGCAGCATAGAGCTACCACTGAAAACTCATTTGTGTTTTTATTTTTCTCGTAAAAAGTATAATCCTTCACAGCCATGAGTTGCTTCAAATATCGAGCTGTTAAACCTAAATGGAAAGATCTCCCAGCCTTTTAAAATACTCCATTTCTAGTCATCACTGGACTTGCCTCTGAAACACTCTGGAAAATGTACACTTTCAAAACAGTATAGAATATTGAATTTTCAATGTAATAACTACTGAACTAAAGAAATGGAACCTGCCCAGGAAGAAAAAAAATATATTTTTTAATCTTTCTTTTATCCTAGCCCCATTTTCAACATGTGCTATGGGACTCATGCACTGGCTTCCCAACTGAAGCAACGGAACAGAAACCAAATTTTTGGTCTTTTCGAAGTTACATTATTGAAAGGACAGACAGCTTTTGTTCTTTTTTACACTGCCAGCATTGTCTGGATTGCTTTAGAAACAGCCCAACATGCAGAGCTGACATCCAGCTCAGGCACTTCTCTGATGACCTCGACACTGCTAGGTGCTGGTCCTTGGATCTCCAACAGAGGGACAAGAGGGTTTCTCAACCTCTTAGTGATCTGGCAGCTAGAAACCCTCCACACAGACAAAGAGAACTGTTGGTACCACTGTGCCCAAGTGCTATGGAAACAGAATGGAATTTCAGAATGGACCAAAAGGGTCGAGCAGCACATCTCAGTGCCTGGAAGTTCACAATTCTAATCACAGTCAGTGCTGCAGAATACAAGAGGGGAATGTGCAAATGAAGA
>JAOWBP010004028.1:6221262-6233642 GCA_028571105.1 Tragopan temminckii | reverse complement strand
TCCTTGGGCAACCTGTTCCAGTGCCTCACCACCCTCTGGGTGAAAAACTTCCTCCTAATATCCAACCTAAACCTCCCTTGTCTCAGTTTAAAACCATTCCCCCTTGTCCTATGATTTAGTTGAGCTGTACCATCACAGAAATGCACAACAGCACACTACTTACCACCTGATACAACCACTCTTGCACTTGTAAGCTCAGGCCGGTCACTTTTTGACAACTTCTGCTCAATCCATTCCGACAGACCAACAGGTGCTGGAGGGCTCACTGTTTTAAGCAGGTTAAAAAAGGATCCACAAGAAAAAGGATAAAGCATGTGCTTTCAACCTCCCAAACTTCAGTTTAAACTTCATGCACAAGTTCACTGTAGAGCCAGCTCTAGCACAAGATTTTAATTACCATGAATAGTTGCTCTGTGATTCGGAGTTACAAGCCTTATTACTTGTGGTGATTTATCCTGCAGTACAAGACAATTCTAAAAAGTCTTACGTACATCAGATTGCAGTAAATGAAGGTCCGTTGTATAAGCAACATACTGATATCAACCCAACGTAATAACCATGGTTCTTTTAAAAGACAGGCAATCAAGCCAACTATGTAGGTTGCTCCAAAAGTAATGCCTCCTGTTTATTTCCTTGGAAACCACAGCAGCTACAAAGAGCACAATAACATTATTTGATAGAGCAAATTGTCAGCTTCAAAGGTCTCTTTCTCAACACACCATTCTCAGCACCATTAGTTGTGTCCTTTCACCAGCAATGAACAAGAGCCTTTATGCTGCACTCGTGAAAACCTGCACCAGCAGAGGCAACCCACTGCTGGAACACACCACCCACTCCTCACTGTGCTCACATCCACTGTCTGGTCTCCAAAAACATTCAGCAAGCATCAACGAGTGCCACTTTTTTCACACGGAAGAATTCAGTTCCACCCCTCTGCTTCACATGCACATCCACGTCAGGAGCCATTCTGTCAGAGTGCCCCTCTGCTGCCATCTGTCACATGGCAACAAAAGTGATGTAATGGAGTACTGGTGGAAAGGTACAACCTTTGCTGCCATACCACCAAAATCCATCTCTGATGTTGCAGACCAACATGATCAAACAGGAGGCATTACTTTTGGAGCAGCCCTTGCAAACACTGCAAAGACAGTACAATATGCCAATGCCAGACCTCAAGCAGCACGTCTACTAACTCCTATGCAAGTCAGGAAACACACAATGGTTCTGGGGCACGTACTCATGGCTCCCAGACAAAGGTGAGGACTGCAAAGGTGACGTATGGGACACACAGCACATTACTAATGATTGCTTCTGCTGGACTTACAGCACTGTCATAAAAGGGCCCACACTGAAAAACAGCAGAGGTGATCAAACCCTGGGACAGGAAGCCCAGAGCAGCTGCTGCCAGTTTCCACCTGTGGAGGTATTCAAAACCCAGTTGGACGCAGCCCTGGTGAACCTGCTCCAGTGTCCCTGCCTGAGCAGAGGGGTCTCCAGAGGTCCTTTCCAACCTAAACAATTTCATGACCCTGAAACTGTGGATTTCTCTATGATCCAAACTACAGATATTTCATTAGAATAACCATTTAAACTGATATAAAACGATGACAGAGTGTTCTCAATCCAATTTCAACTACCGCTAATTTTGCTCAATGCTATAATGAACTATCTCAACTGAAATATGACCAATCAAACCAAAGCTGCGGACTGCCAGCAACTGCAACTGGTGCCCAATTCTGCTGTGAAAAACCAACCCAGCTATTCAAACAGCTCTAACTTCAAATAAGGAATAGCTCCAAGATTGCTACAGATGAGGTTCAGGCAGCAACTGAAACAGGCACAAATAATCTGTGCAGAATCTGACTGTTTCTGGACAAAGAGGAAGAAGTGAAATGACAACCCGTATCTCCCCCTACCAGATAACAACAACCAAGTACCAATATTTAAAAGGAAAAGGCTAAGATTATGAAATTACTATCAATTTGCTCTGACAAATACTTGCGTGGAACATCAGCCCTCAAAAGAGAACCTAACTCTAAGTGACAAAACACAAGAACAAATGCTCACCTTTCTCCACGCTGGCGCTGCCGCCGCTCGTTGGTGCAGCCTCAAAAGATGTTCCCCGTACAGAAAACACTTTAACTGCTTCATCACATTGGACAGTGCAAAGAACATTTCCTAGTGAAGAACGATCATGTTTTTACAGAAGACACCATACACATGATACAAAGTTCCTGCCAAAAATAAAACTTTTAGATGATGAGAACCAGGAACCCAGGCACTCCGTTAGTGTTCATTTCCAGTGTTCTGATATACTTTTAACTCCACGTTTCTGCAGTACGACAAAAATTACTTCATCTTTAGGGCACACAGCACATCTAAATCACCCCTTGCAAACGGTTTTACATTTCCTAAGGGAAAACACACCTTTGAAAGCATCATTCTTAAGCATAAGAAAGATCTGTAATAATAATAATCTATTATACCGCGTTGCATGACTTCATTTGTGTTTTCTGTCAGACTGTATAAGGTACGTATTTTCACAGGCTGCAGAGAAAACTAAACTCAAAAAGTGCTACAACACCAGGTATTAATAAACAAAACCATCTTGAAACTGTCAATTACTGAAAAGTAGCTAAAAACCAACACGAAACCACAAGCTGATAGTGTAACTCAAAATACCACCTTGGTATAGGCGGTACAGCCTTGTACAGTGGCATTAAGAAACACAAGCTAAGGAGTCCATCTATGAATTAAAATAGAGGGGCAGAACAGAGTTACCAAAAAAAAAAAAAAAGGCTGATAAAAGAATTACAAATTACATCAATTAAATATTATAAATAATCAGTGCAATGTCTTCATAATTAGAGAAAACAACCCTGTGGCAGCTCAAATCAGAGCTAATGGAAGTCATATTAAATAATGTCAGACAATTAACTTAATGTTTTATGTTTTACAAAATCAAATCAGAAATACATTAAACAAAGAAAGTGAGTATGTATAAAGGATATTGAATTCTACTAATTAAAGTGAAAGAACTGGTTTCCATCTAAAATCCTACAGCACCAAAGTTACCAGTGCTTGGATTCTCACAAAGAGAGCATCACGTTGGATTTTTAAGCAATTTAGATTGTAAGGTGAAAATTCCTAAAATATTCCAATGTTCTAACAAGTGGACTATAAAAAGTTACCAGTATTAGGTACGTTATTGCATGAGCACCACATAGCTGTTGTGATTGCTTACCTGCATAGATAGTTCTCACAAAAGTGTTGGGTGATTTAATCTCAATGATGTCAGAAACAGGAGCAACATCCAGCTTAGCAGCTACTCTGGGAATAAGATTCTACAAGTCAAAGATTAAAAGTCAGCAACATAAATGCTGCTATCTGCACACTGGACATCAGAAAATGCAAAGGAAATAAGGTGAAATGCACATAATAATATTTAAATAAAGGAACATTTGCTGACCTGACTTTAAGCTCACAGATTGCTGTCTGTGATTAAGAAGGCACATACAACTGTAACATGACTGCAGGACTACTCACACAGCTTTAGCAGCCAAATAAGAACCCAGCACTGTAATAACATTAGAAATGTTATGATCCTTACAGTAAGTAAACCCCTAATTGAATATCTTAAATTAGGAGGCTTATTTGCTTCAATAATTTAGAACTGAATATAGATGCAATTTACTCGGAAAACTGACAGTTATGGATGGCTGAGCTCTTATAACAGCACTTCAAGAGAAAAACAAAAAGTATCTTGGAAGCCATTTATCAGAGACAACAGCAGGAGGAAAACACTACTCTCCTACCCAAAAAAAGCCAAAAATTTACTATTTAAAAATTACTATTAGAATATATACCCCTTATTCTGAAATTAGCTTAGAGAATTATTTAGACCTTTGGGCATAGGGAAAAGGATAAAAAGAGCAACAGAAGGCATTGAAAAATTAAGGACAGCAAAAGCTTAACTTGCTCTCTCTCTCCCTCTCCTAACCTGGTACACCACAGAGCCCTGCTCGGTCATCTTTACTCACAGCTATGACAACAGTTACTGCTTCACTCCTCCAGTAAAGCACTACTTGATGATGGGAGCATAAACTTTAAAGCAAGATATTAACCTTTACTAAGACACTGCAGATCACAAATAAATGAAAAATGAAATGACTAAGACTTAGGGCATGTAAGGATTTCTCTTAGCAAAATTACAATTATATGGATTGATATTGATTGGAAGTAAAAATAGAAGGAAGGCTGATGTCATTATTCATTCCATGCTGGCAAGATTTCTAAAATGTCCTTTTTCTCTAATTCAGCTGCACCACAACATTACCAGACTGTCAGTACTGGGGCTCTCCATATATTTAAGCACATTTTTAAGTACGTACTTGTTAAAAAGTTCTGAAAAATCCTATTTTCTTCACAAAACATCTTGGATCTGTATTCTTTACATATATTTACAGACATTTCAATCTACACGACCTCCCCCCAAAAAGTTTGCTGCCAATAGGTCTGCATGCTTTCATTTCAACATGAAAACTACATAACAATACTAGAAGTGAAACAAAAGTCACCAAAAACAGTTTATCAGGTTTTCATCCCCAATTACTGCATTTTCATAACGCTTTCAGATACCTTTAAGTATTTTGTGTTCTTACACATTTTATACACTTTGCCTTACGGACATATGATTAGCTGGCTACTGCTAACGAGCCTCTCCACTGCCCCTTAGTTCAAGTCAGCCCATAAGAGAACTCAGAGGCAGCTACTGGCTTCTTCAGTGCACTGCTGTCACGTTTTTAGGAAACTCTGAATTGTCCAGGGCTGACCTGCAGACCCTCTCTCAGGCACACACACAAAAGTGCCTCTATCTCTGTTCTGCAAGAATTGTTTGATGCACTTTGCTTTACTCACCTTCCCAAAGGCAGATGCTCCAGCACAAATGTGTGTGTATTTAAATTGTTTCTGAGTTTCCAAAACCAGGGGAGTCAGCTCCTCTGAGAATAAAAATACAAGTTTACAGCTATTTTCTCATCAGTCACAAATCCCAGTGCTGCTTCTTCTGTCAACAGATAAGAACGAGTCTCACCTGCTAGAAATCCCTTGTATATGTCGTGCTGAGCCACAAGAACTTTTGCAACACCCTGCACCTTGCTGAGTTCTTGTGCTACCTGTGATTACAAACCAATCATTATTAGTTCGCATTACAAGAGCACACGGAGGCTTCAGCCAAACTCAGAGCTCCACGATGGCACCACAGACAGACAGCAGCAGATAGTTCCTAATTAGTCCCTAATGCAAACTGCTCGCCGTCTACAGATTAGTTCAAACTGGAACACAAAAGCACATCGCTTCAGAGTTAGAACAAACCTTACAGAAGGAGCTGCAGATCTTCTGACTCACAGCACAGCACCTTACAGGGCAGTGCAAACCAATCCTGGCAATAAGAGAACTACAAAGCAACACAAACCTAGCAAAGATTGCCCCATACAAGAGACTACACAGCCATCTCGTGTTTTATTACAACAGCCAATAATTATCTCACTCCAAGATAATTACTAAGCATTCTAACATAATCAAAGACAACAATCCTATATTCTTTTTACATCAGTCAGTATCTACTTGCAGAGGCACACCATGCAAATAAGAACGTACAGCAATGTTACAATCTTTGCCCAAATTTCAGCAGCAATCCTTTGCAGCTGACTGCCTATTGATGTGATGTTTATTTTCAGTGCTATCTTTTTGCAATTTTGTCCTTTGTATTTGCAGAAGTGAAGTTTAAATGATGAAAGGGCTGTTGCAGATCAGAGAAAAGACTGACAGCAATGTCTGGAGGCCACATGCATCACCACCAAACTAATGCAGTTTTACTAAGTTTGCTGAGAATCAGCTTTAGCCTTAAAATTTAACAAGAGGAAACAAACAAATATCCCATAACAGCTGCTACAGAATATCTGAGTAACTGGCTCTTTTGTCCTACTAACACAGACTCTTACAAAGCTTAAAAAAAAAAAAAAAAATCAATTTCATTTTCTGTGAAGAACTTTTTCCCCAGCATGAAATATATTGCCAAACACATACTTTGGTATTGAACCCCAAACAAACGAAGCATTCCCAATCGTTGTTCTACTACCCAAGCACCAAAAAAAAAATATCAAAGAATAAGAAAATCCACAGACAGAGAAATCAGGCTTCTTTTTGCTGTTGCTATTGTTTTGTTTTTAACTTTCTTGATCCAGGTAAATATGTCTCCAGTCTCAACCTTGAGCACCTGAGTCTCAGTTTAGAATCAGTCTGCAACAGTAAGGTTTGTTCAGTTACTTGTGAATTAGCTGCTACAACTGTGCCCCCTGCACAGGACAGCATATGGCCCTTTCAGAATCACAGTTCCTAAGCAATAGCCTGATATTATAAAAATAGGCATAGTTATTCTTAATTTTTCTTGTTCATGTCAGATTACATCATGCTGGGATACGAGTGCCTCTTACAAACTAATGGTACACTGTCCCCAGATTTTGCACTTCACAAAAATCAGACTGACAACACAACAGCTAAAGCTCTTACTTTAGACTTGAGCTATATGATAAAGTCAAGAAACACTGACTTCAGATTTTTGGATTGCAGACACTCTTCTACACTACCAGCAGTGACCATTAAAAGGCAGACACTCAGAAGCCTCTCCTGACATTGTGCCCTTTCATTTCTGCTGATCTCTCCTTGCACAACGCAAGGTTTTTTCTCCCAGGTTCCCAGCACTGCAATATTTACCTTTCAAACTTTACAGGAGAATATTGTTTTAAGAGTTAATTGTCCTACAGTCTTATAAAAACGTGCTTGCTTAACTTGTAACAGCTTATACTGATATTCTCCCTTGTGAAATGAAAACAATACCCACATTTCCACTTCAGAAGAGAAGCAGCTCAAGCGCAGCACATTTCCTGTAGATTAGCAATTCATGGCACAGCTCCTTTTCACCAGATTATTTTTCAAGCTAGCCAAGATGCTACCACATAGAATTCCACTGCATTCACTAATTCATTCAAATGAAAATAGGATTTCCCACCTTGTCACAACTGGTCCCAGCAACCAAACAGGAAACTTCACCTCCCAGACGTTTTGCCGCAGTGACTGCATTGAGCGTAATGGGTGTAAGAGTCTCATTGTTGTGTTCTGCTATGACCAACGTACTCTGAAACCTCTGAAACTGGTGCAGCAGCGATGCCTTCAAAGAGAGAAAGAGAGAGGAGTTGAATACTTTGCATTTAAATAAATAAAAAGTTCCTAGGAGCATTCAGTGCTTTACAGAAAGCTATCAGCTATACAGACTGTCAGCTGCTGCTGTCAAACAAAACAGACTAAATCTAGATCATTTCTGTTAAGTAGGCAGAATATTTCAGTACTAATAATTATAAGAAATGTACAAACTTGGTCGACTTCAGCACAGCTACAACATACAGCTTTTCAACTAAAACCTTCACAGGAAAATACTGAACAGCTTTAAGAAGAAAGCTGTAATAAGACACATTTAAGCTCAGCTGATCAACTGAAATATATAAAGAGTGAACAGAATTCAATGGGAGCATAACATTCAGATATTTCGTGGCTGTAGACTGAAACCCACATGAGGATTAGACGCGTGAGTCTAAGATCCCAGGAAATCAAGAGTAAGCAGTAGTTACTTTCTCACTGATTTATTTCCCCATATGTTTTAGCCAAAATCTTTCCACAGAACTCACTGTTGTGATCAGTTACCTGCACCAACAAAACTGGAGGTAGTAACTAGCAGGATAGCAATAAGCATCAAAGGCTCCCAGTTTAAAAACAAACATACTAATAAAGCCTGCTGAACAGCATCAGGTTCAGTTGTAGATAATCTGTTTTCCTTTACAACAGAAGATGCTATTGACCACTCAGCTGCCACCACAATACAATGGTGCTTAAATAATCCTTTTCACCAACTCACTGTCCAGACTAACACTAAGGTAGGGAAAACATAGGGAGATTAATACTAACAAGAACTGAAGACTGGACAGCACTACTTCAAACCTGTTTTCTAAGGGCATCTCCACTCACAACAAATACGTGCACACCACCGGTTTAAAGCAGAAAATAAAGCTTCAGAAAACCTGAGAGCTAAAATGTGGGCATGGACTTCAGTCATGCAAGGTGTATCGTCAGCACAACGGACTTCACGAAGAGAAAGCAAACCCAAGGACTTCCTTGGGACTCTTAGGATAAAGACATAAATAAAAAGGTACATTTCCACAGAATAAGGACCATAATTTGTCATTTTGATTAAAACAATAAGGATTCTTGTAGAAGTACTCCGCATTTCATCTCCTACGCTTAAGGCTACTTGTTATGATTAAAGATTCTAAGAACACACGAAGCCAATTGCCAGTAACAAAACATTTATTGCCAATACAGATCAGACAGCATATTTTTCATTATATTTTGTATATCATTTGCAATAAAAGATATGGAATTTGGTCACTGTTTGAAGAATAAATCCGTGCTTTTGTGGCAAATAGCTCACTTTTTCAACAACTTATAGTCATGTCACAACTAATTACAATTAAACCTGGGCATTCAAGTGCCTTCTCACAAGCACACCAGTTTACCACGAAGAATAGGACAGTAACCACATGACAGTAGGACCAGGAATTTATTTGGACATGGATGGACACTAGGCACCCACTCTATAGTGAAGACATCCACACTTCCTTTCTGTGGGCAACTCCAGACAGTGATTCAGTCTGCAGTAAGGAAAGGAAAAACGTCTGGAGTTCTCAGCTCCCTCCCTTCTCCATTTACTGTAGAACAAACCTGGCCTCTGGCTTCCAGATGTTTGAAAGATGGTGAGATTAACCCAAACGTGCAGGGTACACCAAGCCAGTCACTTGCAGGGTACCAAAGGATTCAGTGAATCCATCATCCTCTCAAGTTACACCAAGGCCTCTTTCTGTTCCCCACCTGAGAAACCCAGCAATGATTTTCAAGCAGAATACAAAAGCCTTAAATACAATCACAAGAATTCCAGATTTCGTGCAAATAACCAGGACTACTCACAGTCCCAGCCAAATGTTAGAGATCCAGAACACACCTGCTACACGTGCACAGACCAACCCATGCCTAAGGCTTACAAGCCACACACCCACAGTGCTCATTCAATTTGCACAGGTGATCATAGAATACAGAACAGCTGAGCTTGGAGGGAATCTTAAAGATCACCCAGTTCCAACCCCCAGCTGGGAGCAGCTGCCACCCACTACATCAGGCTGCCCAGGATCCAACCCAACCTGTTCTTGGCACGTCCAGCTCTCTGGACAGCCTGTCCCATTGCCTCATCACTCTCTGAGTGACAAATGTCTTCCTAATATCTAACTTAGATCTACCCTTCTTTATTTCAAAGCCATTCCCCCTTGTCCTGTCACCATCAGACCATGTAAAAAGTCAGTGCCCCTCCTGCTTGTAAGCTCCCTTCAAGTACTGGAAGGCCACAATGAGGTCTCCCTGGAGCCTTCTCTTCTCCAGGCTAAACAAGCCCAGCACCCTCAACCTTTCCTCACAGAAGAGGTGCTTCAGCCCTCTGATCATCTTAGTGGCCCTTCTCTGGACCCGTTCCAACAGCTCCACATCCATCCTGCACTGGGGCCCCAGGCCTGGACACAGAACTCCAGATAGAGCTTCATAAGGGCAGAGCAGAGGAAGAGAATCCCCTCCCTCTCCCTGCTGCCACCCCTCTGTTGATGCAGCCCAGGATACTGTTGTTCTTCCAGGTTGCAAGAGCACACTGCTGGCTCATACCCAAGACCTAATTAAGGACAGTGCTGCTCTCAATGAATTCTTCTCCCAGCCTGTACTCCTACCCAGGACTGTCCCAACCCAAGCACAACACCTTGCACTTGGCCTTGTTGTACCTCATTAGGTTCCACTTTTCAAGCCTTTCCAGGTCCCTCTGGATGGCTTCCCTTCCTTCTGTCATATCAACTGCACCAGTCAGCTCAGTGCCATCAGCAAACTCACTGTGTGTGCACTCAATCCCAGTACCTATGTCATTTATGAAGATGTTGAAGAGCACCCATCCTAAGACAGACCACTGGGGGACACCCCTCATCACCAGCCTCCATCTGGGAGCCACTGCCAACCCTCTGGCTGGAACCAGTCAACCAACTCTTTATCCACCAAACAGTCCAGCCTTCAAATCCATATTTCTCCAATTTAGAGATAAGGATGTGGTGCAGAACCAAGACAAAAGCTCTGCAGCCTCCTCACAGCAATGCTAATGAAAATCAAATGCATGTTGGACATTCAGATCACCCGTACAGCGTACAGAGGTCCAGCATTTCTTAAATACAAATTTAGTGCTTATATACTATAAAATAAATGTACTAACCATAAAAAAAAAAAAATCATAGACAAGAGTGCCATAAATCTTTCCTTACTGTTTGGTAGGATTGGTGACTCAATTGCCTCTACAGTCAACACTGAACTGCCCACAGTCAATCTACAGATAACATCTTCTTAGCTGTAAGAGCAAACTAGCCAGAGAATAACACTTTAAAATTGCTTAATAGGAATTGGGTACCTCATACAGACCCATTAGCATTGGAAAGAAAATAATCCTAAAAATAGACTCAAGAGGCAAAGGTTTGGGGTGGCTGCATTCCCATATAACAAAATAATGCCTAATTCAATTAAAAGACACTCTCATAGCTGAGAAGCTTAAATAAATACATGTATACATATTTGGCAAGCTCAATACGATGAGGGAGACCTGGCAATAAAGTTTATACTTGTAGAGCTTCTGTAACCATCTGGCAACAGAAGAGGTCTGAGACACAGCTACTGAACGCCAGGAAACACTAACTGGAAAAATAACACTGAAGTCACCTAAGCTGAAAAGGAGCTGTAACTGCAACAGAGAACAGCAAAAGAAATTAAGAAAATACTTAAAGATTTATTTAGGAATTATAATCAAGACGTGACTGCAAAGGAATTGAAGCAGCAAAAGGAAGACGTACTACAGAATTTTTCCCAGATGCACCCCACAGAAACTGTTAGTAAAAATCAAAGCAAAGCTGCCTGTAAATACAGACAAAGCTACTGAAAGTAAACTCAAGATAAATGACCTCGCTAAAAAAGGCAGCCACCTCTCTGAGCCACCAGTGACAACTGAAGGACAGATGCAAAGTATTCTCAACCTACAAACGCAACCCAGCACTTCTCCTGCAAGGTCATCATTTGCTGGAGCGTTCCAGGCTATCAAATCCATTTATCTGAATTCTCTCAGGCCAAAAACAAAAATAAAAACCCATATATTCATCACAATATAAGCATACACACACACATATATACGTATGAAACACAATGTACTGTTTTCAGAAATATCAGGGAGTTGTGAGCTCTGAATGAATGAAGAGAAACCAAAAGACTCAGCAGCAGTGACAACTGGGTCACTGTCCCCTAAAATACTGTAAAATGGTATTCTTAAATGGAAAGCCACAGTATCCTTCACTGTCACTCTTTTTTTTTTTTTTTTTTTTTTTTTTTTTTTTTTTTTTTTTTTTGAGGGAGCATGGAAGTGAGGGTGATCAATTCACTTCTGTCTTTCAGCAGTCAAGACTAACATTGCTTGCCTGCCCTTGGATGGCCTACCTGCCTACCTGCACAGGCTGAGTGACAACTGGGTACAGATTTAGAAGGTGATGGCCTCAAACTGCTGTGCGATGTCATATGAGGAAGAGGAAAAAAGACCGAAGGGACAAATAGTTGTTTACGTGGTAAAAAAAAAAGATAAAGAATAATTTTAAGGGAATACATAATCTGCTATTTTATAGAGCTAGAAATGTGTGACCTCATGACAATTCTGATCACTACAGTTTAATATCATCACAAGCTGACATTTCACTATCCCATGCAATGCTATTTGCCATTAGATGATAAGCAGCTGTATCTATGGTAGTTCCAACACACATCTAGTTTGCCATCAGCACATTCCAATGACTCTTGGGCAAAATATTCTAAAAAATTACTATGCTTTCTACTAGAAATGATTTCTTAATGTCTATCTTTGCTCTTCCCAACTCTGTCTTGTAATTTAAGCCCACTAATATAACTTTATTTGCACATGCTACTGAAATGGCTTACTCCCACATCTGTACCAACTATTCCTGTACTTGTGGACCTGTATCTCTCAGTCCTCCTTTCATTAAGACATACAGCTCCGACCTGTTCTTACTGCTTATACTTTACAGACCTCAATGATCGTGTAGTTCCAACCCCCTGCTGTGTGCAGGTCGCCAACCACCAGCCCAGGCTGCCCGGAGCCACATCCAGCCTGGCCTTGAATGCCTCCAGGGATGGGGCATCCA
>JAOWBP010004028.1:6144100-6221162 GCA_028571105.1 Tragopan temminckii | reverse complement strand
TGGATGCCCCATCCCTGGAGGCATTCAAGGCCAGGCTGGATGTGGCTCTGGGCAGCCTGGGCTGGTGGTTGGCGACCTGCACACAGCAGGGGGTTGGAACTAGATGATCATTGAGGTCCTTTACAACCCTGGCCATTCTATGTTTCTATGATATATGCATAGAGCATATACCACTGTGCATTTGCTCTGATTTTATGTAAACTCTCAAATTGCTTTATACTTTGCATTGTTTCAGCTGAACTCTGTGTATTAACAAGCCACTGCTATGCTACAGTGGCTAACAGTGAAAGGTTGATCTAAACATTAACACATTAACCATGAGAGGTTGTGTGTTGGGTGTAGGCAGCATCATCAACCTTTGCTCAAGTGCTATAGAGCGTGTCGCTGCTTTTCAACCTGTGTGATTCTGACAGTAGTGCATGAAGAGAGGAACAGCTGCATGCCTGTGCACCACAAATGAGAGGGTATAAGAAATAATTAAGCAAAAGGTATATCACAGAAGTGTTGAGATCACTGGTGCGTGTAATATCTGTGCAAAGAACAGGAAGGCAGAAGGGCTGGGGGGGCAAACCTAGCATTTTTAAGCATTTCAAAGGTCTTGCCTCGAAAAGAACTCAGCGAATTGTGTGTGGCGTCACTTACTGCAGGGGTGTGAAGATCTGAGTCAGCTTTGCTGAGTTCTGAACTGTGTATCCGCACATTTTTAGTTAGGCAATGAATCTACAAACTCAACTCTACATAGAAAACTAGTTACAGAAATATGCTTCCCATCAGGTTGCATTGCTCTCTTGGCTCACCTGACCACTATCCTAGTCATTTAGTTCAGTGACTATTTCTGGGTTTTACAGCACTTCAAAACTTGCACAAGAAACCTCCTGGGGGCAATTCTTTCATTTCTGCTCTTAAAATGAATTCTGTTTAGTTTGAGGAACTTTGCTCCTTCTACAGTCATCTCACCTTGAAAATACTTATGCCACAGAACAAACGGAACTGCTGAATTCTCACAAAATGGGCATTGCTCATAGCTATGTGGGAATTCAGCATGAACCGTGTGCTGCCTTGGCCTCAGTTCCAAGAAGTTAAAATAAAAACAAAAAATATAAATGACTGAAAAACAAAGAGAGAGCACAAAACCCATCCTGAAACTGCCAACTAATCTCCTCCCATGAGATCAAGGTGTTTTTATCTAATAAGCCTTGAGTGGGCTAAGTGCAGAAAGGGCAGCTTGGAAAAATTTCCACTCTTGGATGGTGGTTGGGATACCCATAGGGTGCCTGCATAATGCTCACATCACTGCCCTTTGCCTGTACTATGTCCTGTAGGAATGCAAGTGAGAGATTAAATATAGGGAAATTATTTCTTCTCTCTGTTCATTGTTGCCTTTAAACACTATTCAGTTGCACAGAAATTTCCTGTGGAACTTGGAGGTGTTGTATATTCCTATAAACTGGCTTTAAGGAAGGTAGCAAATAGATGGGATGGAGCGTTGGATGCTTGTGTGTGGCCTAGAAGGAAGCAGAAGTCCTTGTAGTCTGTTTACATTACATAAACAACATGTCTGTTTTGAAGGCTTCAGTTGTGCTGTCCTCCAGATGTGCTTAATAAACACTTTTTGATCCATTAAATCAAGTGCTATGTTAGTAATTCCGGGTGCAGATGACTGACTTTTTATGCTTTCCTTCTGAGGGAAGCTCCACTGAGTCCTTTGGAGACTTGACTCCCTCCCTTAGAGACTTGGAACTCTCCCGGGTTTCTTTCCACATTACTCATCTCACCTCTGAGTGCATTATGCCACGGTAGCAATCTGTTCAGTGAGGGCAGGTTGGACTCTGCTCCCAGTGGAGCCCTCAGAGCTATCAGAAGAGCTTGCTGCCCAGCCATATATTGCTCTTTCACTCTTGGTAGTGAGTGAATGTTTCTCCGTAGAGCTGCCAGCTCCAGTAAGAGGTAGCAGGTCTGGCTTATTGGTGTTGCCAGTGGTGCGGTTGAATGGAGAAACAAAGCTCTGGATGAATATGAACACGCTTCTAGCTTAAAAAAGAAAGAAGTGTAAGTCTTGGAGCAACAAACATTTCTTGTTCAAGTGTTTGCAGTGTTGTTGGTCCCCCTTTTGGGACTTCAGTTCACTTAAAGTCTTTAGATAATACTTTTAAAAATCTGGCTGTACCGCTGTAGTGTTCTTGCTTTTTAAACCCCTCTCTGGGAGAGAGGTGGAGTATTAGCACTGAGCTGTCTCCCAAACAAACAGTGACTTTTCAACTATATGAAGAAATTTCCCTTTCTACATCTCTCAGAGGCCAGTTTCTCTCAGTTGCATTCATTATCCCCATTCACCTCTTATTCTCCAGGCTTGCAGACAGAAGGATTTTCAATTTCCATCTCAGTCTATTAGGGTAGGTACAGAGCACCTTGTGCCTTTACCATTTTCCCAGCCTGTATGCTTACAACAACAACTTTAGGTAAAATACTTCAGTGAAAACATGTGTTTTTGTGAAAAGCATAGTAAAATCTAAACCCCAAATAGGATGTAAGGGAGCTAACACTGCAAAGCAAGACTTGTAGTGACATTTCAGTTTTATTCTGCTGCTAAGTGGAATGGTTGCTATTATAAAACTGTCTTAGGTATAAGATATTCTTACTGCATCCTTTTAGTATGTGATTTAAACAGACTTTTAATTTTAGGCATTTGCTTTAGTATCTTACTGCCTGGGGAATACAATCGATAAAAGACTAAGAATAGAAGGGAAGAGATTTGCATTGATATCAAACGAATATTGGATCAAGATTGTGCTATATCTGAGAAAGTATATCTAAAAAATAGTTGGTTTGTTACTCTAATGTTATAAGTATTTAAAGCTTAAAGAAAAAATGGAGTATATTTTTTTCTGAAACACGTATGTTTTCTGTTTTAAAGTCAATTTTATTTCTTCGTGTGAATAATTCTTTTTGGCTAGCTTGTCTACCTGAGAAAGGTGATCATAATCTAGATCCTTTCTTTTTGTATATGCAGGTGTATTATCTGAAAAATCTGAGAATGGATTGACTACATTTTACGTTATTACAAGTTTACAGTATGTTAAATAAAGCCTTGGAAATGGCTCTACAATTGATGTAAGTTCAGTTTTGTTATCTGGCATCAAGTGACTACCATAGATAATGCTGTGGTTATATATCTCTGTTCTAAATGCTTGACTGATACTAACAGTCAGCCTGTTAATGACTCTGGTTTAGTATAAGAATTATTTTTCATCATTGTGAAAATTGCTTGATGTTGGTAATATGCTAGTTTACCAACCAGTTTATTTCTGCTTAAATAAAGAGCATGGTTTTGTATTTTAGTTACAGTTTCAATTAGTGAGTTATAATCCTGACAGTAGCTTTACAAAATTTTTTTATGATGTAATTTCCTATGAATTTGTATTTCTTATGTGGTATTCTCCAGGTTATATTTTCCAGCTATTAAAACTATGTACTGATAAGTTTTATTCTCATCTGATTGCTGTTTTCCATTCTGGTTCCCATGCATTGGTCCAGGTACACAACAAGTTAAGATTTTGCCATAGGCAAATGTGTCACCTATTCCAAAATGTAGTGGACTTCGTTGATCAAAATATTGTCTTGATAACAACCTATCCAGAATGTTTGACACAAACACCCAGACTTTGTAGACAAAACTAGCACTCAATATTAAATTAAATATTAATTTGTATTTTTTTAAAAAAGAAAATATTAATTGGCTTTCAATAGCATTTGTGCTCCTGAATCCCCATGCTTTCTTTGAAAATCCCTTCTGCCTGATTATTTCTCTTAGTGAACCAGAAATTTAAAGCAAGATATGTTGTTATGAAAGTAGGTACATGAGCAGCTCTCTATCTGTAGCTTTACACCTCCCATAAAATGGAAGAATTAATCCAGAACAAAATGCCTAGAAAAAGAATCATAAAGGGAAATAAAATAATTAAGTGAACTGATAACGTGACAAAAATTGTCAGTGCAGCCCTTTGGAGTTCTTCTGTTTTAGATAATTTTGTTTTGACTCTTGCAGAAGCCTCATTTTGGATGTCTAGAACATCTGTGCAAAGCAGCTGGAATTAGTTGAATACGATAACCACTGCTGATTGAGTCGCATCCTCCAACATGACCAGTCCTCAGTAAGTACCATATAAGGATAATTATAACTTATTTTAATTACCCAAGAACAATTCCTGCCTGTAGGAGAATATTGTTGTGATGTCGAAAGGAGAAGTTGCTATTTTGAGAAGGAATAGTGGGATTTTGTCAGTTGTCTAAAGAGTGTGAATTAACAGAAAAAGCAAGAATGCATTAAATTTTGGATGTATACTGACAGCCAGTGGCTAAAAATTACTGTCTCATTTTCATATCCATTTGCCTTTTCCCTTCACTTTCACCAGAACTGTCTGAAAGCTGCTTGCCAACACCAGTCTATTGGTTGGTTTGGTTTTCTTTTCAGTCACATCACAGAATCACAGAATCGCCCAGATTGGAAGGGACCTCAAGGATCATGAATCTCCAACCCCTGCCACATGCAGGGCCACCAACCTCCCCATTTAACTAGACCAGTTAATACTAGACGAGGCTGCCTAGGGCCCCATCCAACCTGGCCTTGAACACTTCCAGGGACAGGGCATCCACAGCCTCTCTGGGCAGCTGTTCCAGCACCTTACCGCTCTCATAGTAAACAACTTCCCTCCAATATCCAACCTGAATCTCCCCTCCCTCAACTTAAAACCATTTCCCTTTGTCCTGCTGTTATCTACCCTTTCACATCAGACTCTGATGTAGGCTGTCTAAGAAACACAAAAGATAAATTCTTTTGTGAGAGGGAAGGCTGCACTCATCCATATTCCTTTTTTCCCTTATAATACTAGAAATGGGATCTCTGCATGGTCTTCATGCAAAAGTGAATCAGCTTATCTTGGACATGTAAGGGTAAAGGTTCACAGGTTGTCACTAAAGGTGAAAATCACAGAAAAGTTTCTTGCTAAATTAACTCCTTCCTCTGATTTCACTTGACAGGTAAATACAGTTCTGTTGGAAATGACATGAATCTCAATACTTTCAATCATTGGTTAGGCAAGGACTAAAATAAAATGAGCTTTTAGGTTATACATATAGTAGTGTCTCCCTTTACTTTCTTCATGGTGTGACAGTATGACTCACTGTCAGTCTTACTTCAGAGCCTGATAAAATTATTTCGGGAGTTATAGAAAAACACCTGGAAGATAATGCAGTCACTGGTTGCAACCAACATGGGTTCACAAGGGGGAAAGTTCTGTTTATGAACTTAATCTCCATTTATGACAAGGTTATCCACCTGCATGACCAAAGGAAGTCAGCTGGTGTAATTTTAGTAAAGCTTTTGATATTGTTACTCACAGTATTGTTCTGGACAAAATGTCCAGCATGTATATAGTGAGAAAGAGGGGGAAAAAAAAAAGTGGTAGGTGAAAAAGTGGCTGATGGGGTCAGGCTCTGGGGTGTATCAGACCTGGCGCTCCCAGCTGGGTGAGGGAAGGGATTGTCCCACTCTGCTCTGTGCTGTGCACCTTCATTTCAAGCACTGTGAGCAGGCTTGGGTGCCACAATTTAAGAAGGACATAAAAATATTAGAGAACATCCAAAGGAGGGCTACAGAGATGGTGAAAGGTCTTGAGGGCAAGATGTGTGTTGCTGAGGTTCCTGGGTTTGTTCAGCCCAGAGCAGAACAGGCTGAGGGGAGGCCTCGTGGCGGCTGCAGCTTCTCACAGGGAGTGAAGGGCAGCGCTGAGCTGCGCTCTGTGACAGCGACAGGGCCCGAGGGAACGGCGTGGAGCTGTGTCAGGGGAGGGGCAGGTGGGGGTTAGGGAAAGGTTCTGCCCCAGAGGGTGATAGACATGGAATGGGCTGCCCAGGGCGGTGGGCATGGCCTTGAGCTGCTGGAGCCTAAGGAGCGTTTGGATGCTGCTGTTACACGCAGGGTTTGGGTGGTTCTGTGTGGAGCCGGGCATTGGACTTGATGATCCTTGGGGGTCCTTTCCAACTCGGGATACTCTGATTCTGTGATACAGGCACAGCCTTTCTTTGACAAATACTTGAAGTTATAAAAGCTTTTTCAGGTTTTTCAAATGACTTTTTTGTGTAATGCTGGTAGCGATTAGCTCCTTTAAATCTGGATGAATGTTTTCCCTCCAAAAGGGTTAGTCTGATGCTCTGGCTCTGAGCAATAGGTTTTTCTTTCCCTTTCATCTAGAATTTCAGCTTCTTCACTCACATCTTCAGATTTACAAGATACATGAATTAAGAACTCTGCTAAATAATTCATTTTTTTCTGAAAAAAAAAAAACAAAAACCCTACCTATTAGTTTGCTTGAATAGCTGGAATATTTTAATAAACTTCTTTAAAGCAAAGTCACCCATGCAACTTTTGCAGTCAAATGAGAGATGAGTTGGGTGCTGTATGCTTTTTAACTGTATCTCAAAGGAAAAAGACCTTCATACCTGCTGTTTAAAGCTTCTGAAAACTAGCATGAGATTTCTGAGAAGTTAATAAAATCCCAAGGATAAATGCCAGAGCAGATTGCTTCCACTCTACTCTGGACCACGTGAGGCAAGGAGCTCTCACTGGGAACTGCAAAGGATCAGTCTATGCTGGGACTTCTCATACAAGCTTTCTCCTGCAATGAATTCATCCTTCATGTGCAGGAGGGTGTGCTAGCTGACAAAGTTTGAGTTCTAGGTAGGTAGTACTTTAAACGTGGAGGACATGGATGTAGTCAGATGCTGTTTTTGCTTGCATGCAGTTCTCATTAATGTTGCTAGAGTGGTAGAAAAATACATGTCCGGACTTAGAAGCTGTACAGATAGTTGCTTAAGATAAGCTTTATAGAGGAGTTCATAATTCTGAGTCTTTGTTCTCCTTTCAGAATTCTTTTGAAGTAACTTGTAACAGAGTGATCTTCTGTGGTTGAATGAAATCAAGTCACCATCTCTCAAAAGCTCTTTGATAGTAGTGATCCACAGTGAGGGGGTCAAAATGCATCCATTAACTACTGATTTGTATAATAATTAATAAGCTTAACTATTCATTGTTTACTTGTCCAAGTTACAAAGCAGTGAGTTTTTAGTTGGTGTAGTTGCATGCCTTCTTTCTGTTGTTCTTGACTGTTTTGCACAAATATTTTGCTTTTGGTTTCATGCACTATTTCCACTTCTGTTTGTTCATAACACGTTTGTTTATATTTAGTGCTTTTGAAGCAGAGTGTAACACGCTGTTCTCTTTTATCTGTGAGATTTCTGTCGCTCTCTGTGACATCTACTGAAGACAAGTTTGGAGACCCTTGATCTGTCCCCCCTTACCTCTCTCAATGACCTGGCCTTATAATTTGACTTCTTCTTAGGGTTCTGCAAAGTTCTTGTCTCCAACTTATTTTTGTTTGCTTGTTTTTTTTATATTTGTTTATATAGATGTATATATGTGTGTGCCTTTTAGAGAGAAGTTTTTATTTTGCTAATTATGTTTTCAGGCCTGCAATAGAAGGTGGTGTTTCAGAAGTTGAGATAATTTCGCAGCAAGTTGAAGAAGAGACCAAAAGCATTGCCCCCGTACAGCTTGTTAATTTTGCTTATCGAGATCTACCCTTAGCTGCACTTGATCTGTCTGTGGCTGGGTCCCAGCTTTTGTCAAATTTGGACGAGGAGTACCAAAGAGAAGGGTAAGTATAATGGACAAAATTTTATTTTCTAATTTTATGTTACAGGAATTCCTCTGCCTGTTTAAAAAATAAATAGATAAAATAAAAACCCTGAGTTGGAAAAGAGCATCCCGTTGTCCTCAAACTCATTTCAAAATCACTGTCACAGGATGGAAATGACTTTTTCTAATATAACTAATCAGTGCTGGTTTGGGGCTCTTTGAGATTACGTAATTCATAGCTACTATTTGACCCAGTCTGGAAGATTTCTGTCAGATGGGGAAAGCTAGACCAAGTCTCTAGCCTGTGACACGTGCAGAGTGGCCTGATGAACGCTCTTCATTGGTGGTGTTTCAGGATTTCAGGATAACAGGGGGTTAGCTACTGTAGTTCTTTTTTGTAGTTGTAGATCCCCTCACTGAAAGGTAATGACAGTACTGTTGATTCCTGATCATTGCTTTTCCTAGCATAATTTGTATTGTGTAGTTTGCTTATGTGAAAATATTGACTTTGATACGTGCATGTTATTGCTGTTTTAGAACGACTGCTCCACTTTTATTGGAATAAAAGATCCTGATCAGTTTATAACATTTGCTGAAACACAACCCAGTGTCAGTTTATATGGAGTTGTTCTACAGAACAGAAGTTATCCTTATGCCTGATTCAGGTCTCGAGTGGCTGTAAGTGGACTCTTGTGCCATGTTTTTCATGAAAGTTTTGTGTCAACTTGAAAGCATAAAGAGGGAGGCAGTGAGAATGATGAGAAGTGCAGAAAACCTGCCATTGGAGGAAATAGCCTGCTACTGATGGAAATAACTGTTTCCATTTCACATGAAGAGACTTTGGGGAAATTATAAGGGATTTCACAGTGAGGAAGAGAATGGTCTGTTCCATCACTGTGGTATTTAGGACAAGAAGTAAAGAGACTTGAATAACAGTAAAGAAGAGAAGAGTGAGGACAGCAAAGTGCTTGGATAGACTACTGGTGCGTGGGAGGAAGTGGGGAGTAGAATTGCAATCATTAGATGTCTTTAAGAAGACGCAGTTATCTGGAATGATGACAGTGCAGCTTAATATTCCTTGGGACGGAGATAAGGTGAGCACATGTGCTTAACCCCTCTGTCTCTGTGGTTGCTATTCCACTGTATGTTGCACTGAAAAAAAAAAAAAATATATATATATATATATATATATATATATATACACTCCACAGTCAGTAAGATCTGTCTAAAAACACTTAACAGTAGGTTATACAGAACTCTCAAGATGAAGCCACTGAAAGGCTTAATATAAGCCTCGAAATATTAACAACTGAGTATGTTTTAACCTGTGCTCAGAAATCAGCAGAGACCTGCTTGATCTCTGCTCAGCAGGTATTCTGCGTGCTAGTCAGGAAAGAGTACTGAGGAAAGACTCTTGCCTTTAATTTCTTTCCAAATTAGACTTTGTGACGTCTCCAGAAAGCTGTTGCTCCGAACAAGGGGAAATACATTTCAAGTAGGTTATGTAAGTATGGTACAACTGTAACACAAAATACTCTGCATAGCAGAAGAGGCACTTGAAAATTAATTTGAGTGTGCAGGTGTAACCCTCAGGCTATTTTGGTGCTGAGTCGATACCAGTTTTGTTCAAATATGGATTTTAATAGATTTTTATGATCTGAAACTCCATTCTTCACTGTGCCAAAGTGCACAGGTCTCTCACTGTGACTGAACAGTTTTGTACTCTAAGTGTAGAAACAGACTTGTTCTTTTCTTCAGCAGAGATACCTTCACACAGATGACTTTAGTTGCTTTGCCATTCTGAATGGAAATAAGTAGGTGCCATCCAGACTTCCCAGCTGCAGAGGGGATTCTGTAAAGAAAATTCAGACTTTTAGCTTGTATGTCTTAATGCATTTTGGCTGAATATGTTCAGCTACATCCCAAGGCTGCATCTTCCTCGTGAGAATGGCTCCTTCCTTTCAGAAGCACTGTTTGCAATGGCTATCCTGTGAAATTTAAGAGCTGAGTTAAGATCAAGAAGGCTGACAGCCCAAGTGAAAATGTACCCCCATTCCAGCTTGTGGCTTGTTTGGGAATGTGTCTGGTTTTATGGGCATGCTCTGCTTTCTCTCTCATGGCCTTTTTAGTTGTCTGACTCACTTCTCCACCTGAGTAAGAAGAATCTGTGGAGGATCAGATCACGTTGGTACAGAAACCACTAGCTACTTCTCCCTCATAGAGGAAGAGGATGATATGGAAAGGTCAGCACAGGAAGCAATAGAAAATGTCTGAGTCCCTGTATTTTCTGCAAGTATCCATATTCATAACTGTGAAGCTCTATGTCCCCACTGCTTCTGCACAGGTTGCAAGTCGAGATACTGAAAGATAGTGCAGAAGCCATAGAGTACTAAATGGGGACGTAGGTCTTGTTTTTCCACTCTGTGGTGGTCTGCCTTCATTGCAGACCTCCAGATGTTCACTAATACATTTTTTTCCCCTGAAAATTTCAGGGAAGTTGCCAATCTGTATGACCTGCATATATTCTGTAGGAATCTGTATGTAGACAAACAACGCTTACTGTAATTGCAAGGCACTGCAGCAGGGAGGTCTGGCGTGTGCCCACTTCTTGGAAGGTTATAATAGGAATATGGCAAGGCACTTGGAAACTAGTGAATTGTTGACGTAAGCTGCATCTGTCTGGGACCTTGTTGGGGTTTGCAACACCTTGCTGTCCACAGTATTGTGCCAACCCATTTTAGGAGCTAGGAACTCTTTGTCACTAGTAAGTGTCCAGCTCCATACACAACGCAACAAGAGAGACATCAGGCTAGAGATGAGTGAGTGGGCAGTAGAGTAGTCTTCTGATGTAATTATTTGGTTATGTGCTCCCCAAGGCTTTCCTTTGGCTTTCTTTATTTAAGGCCAGATTGCGCCAGTCCAAGCACGTGTGCAAGTTTAACCTGGTTGGTGAAGGATAGTGTGGTGCTAACTAGGGGACTTTGTTGTTGTTTAACTTGACAGAATGTTTCTCTCGATACACCTGATATTAATAGCCTACCAAGAACAGGTGGGTAATAGCTCAGCCCACAGACTCAGCATCAGACTAAGTACTCCTCTCACCAGAAATGGGGGGGGGGGAAGGAAAAACAGAAAGAAAGGAAAGTTATGATCTATTTTTTGCTAGAAAGATCATACGTAACCTGACATTTACGTGGCTTTAAAGATGCAGGAGTAAAAAGTTTATTTTGTGGAGATTGATGGGGCTTGAATCTATCATATCAAATTCTCAGAGCAGTCAGTTCCCGTCTCTTAATGTTATTGAAGGAATTATGTTGAAAGTTTGAGCTATTTTTGTCAGAAATTGTTTACAGTACCGGTTCCTGCATTAAACACCAAAGAAAAGAGTGCAGATTTGATGGCACATTATGCTAGTCCCTGAAGTACACCTGTAAGTAGTAAAAGTGTAATTAGGCAATAAGATACCTTTTTCTGCTCCTCCAGAAACCCCTAGACAAACCACAAACTGTGGCTTCTTCTAATGTGTGTTAGGCAAAAATTACTTATTTTCTTTCTGTAGAATTCTCAAACAGGGAAAGTCCAAAGATTTATATGATGGAAGAAGATTAAGTTGGATGAAATATGCATTGAAGATATTAATTATAAATCATGTTGGATGGGCTGGCATTGCCTTCTTTGCATTTAAAAACAGTAAGGTGCTTGTGGTCTCTGCACATCAATGTGTGGGATAGGAGGGATTGCTGAATCAGGCTTGCTTCCTAGCTGCAATGAGGCTGATGTGCCTGGTATTAATGAAACTATGGATCTGTTTTTTCAGAAAACGAAAATTTCTGGTAAATGCCAACGATCTGCAACTAAAGCACTTTGATTTTCATGTGACTGTAGCAATCTGTATTTAAAAAGTTGCGTGTTCTCCACCCAGTGGAGCACTGTGAGTAAATAGTAGCTTGGTTCTCAGAACCAGTGAGTTCATTATTTCCTAGTCCTGCTTGTCTGCCCTGCAGTTAATTTTAGGATATCTTTATTCTGTGCTGCATTCTGTACTTAGACATTGCAGAAACGATTGAGGCATTGACTGGAGACATGTAGATAAGAAATGAATTCATGCAAAAAATGTGCCTTGGGTTCCAAGGAGAGCACGTAAGGTACATTTCTAACAGATAAGGTGATACTTGTGTACCAAAATCAGCTGCAAAGCAGGTGGTTTTCTTCATGTTTGTGAATTTATTGGAGAATCTGTGATTCTGTGTAATCTATGTCTGCATAGAACTCAGTTTGCATGAAAATAATGTTTCTCTGAGGAGATTAATCACCCAGAAGCTCAGGAGCTTTTAAAATATTAACATTAACTTTAATTTCTTTTTTGTCCAATTGAGTGTTCTGTTTTCTAAAAAAAAAAAAAAAAAAGCCTTCTATTTCTACGTTAGTGATCAATAAAAATGATGGAGAACAGTTCAGAAATTGTCCACATGCAGAAAACGGTGTGTGCTATGAACAAGCAGGGATTGGGACCAGCTCTCCTTCCCATATTTTCTGTAATCCTCAATTAGGAGGTATCACTCATAATAAACTGTAACAGACGTTACAGCCAGTTGCATAATAGACTGTATTTTGGAGAAGTAATATGCAGTTAGTCAGTGAACCTGTCTCAGTAATGATCTGTGTTTGGTGGTGGCTGGGAAGCAAGCAGAGATACACCAACTTTAAATTATGAAGGTTGCTCTGAAAGTAATGCCTCCTATTTACTTCCAGAAATTACAACAACTACAAAGAGCATGAAAACACTCTTCAATAGAGCAAGTTCTCAGCTACAAAATAGTATGTTTCAACGTAGTTATCCACCATTAGCTATGCATTTTTGCATAGTCTGAGATTTGTTTGGTCCCAGGCCAGCTGGAAGGAAAGCAGTCAGCATATCTGAGAAAAGAATGAGATGTAAAGTGATAGGCAGGGAAATAAAAAAGAAGGAAAGCCAAATATGAACAAAGAACAGAGATGCAGAGACTCAGAAGTTAACATAAGCTCACAGGATTCTTTTTCCTATCATTTGAGATTGGTTGAAAGTCTTCCCTGATTGAGGGTATTCACCCATCCTGGAAGAACTGGATGTCTATTCCTTGAGTCTGTCTTCTGTAATTGTTCAGTGAGTGCTGTTATTTCTGTCTTTCATATTCACGTTTCAGTTTTTATTCTCATCTTTGAGTTTTTTTACTTACAGTTTCTGCATGGCTTGAAGGTTTTTTAACCAAATGGACTAAATTCCTGTTTTTCTTTTGTTTTCTACCTTTTTGTTTTTGTTTTTATTTGGCAGCATACTTAATATGTAGTTCCTTTTGTGAAAGGTTGTGTGCAGGTCATGCAAATCCTGAAGCATACGTGGTGAATGATTATGATCAGGTCAAGACTAGAGGTAAGGTGCGAAGGTTTTGAATGTCAGGGCTATTTCCTACAGTTTGCTAATTCTTTGTATTTGTAGAAGTGATTTATTTAAACTTCCTTTACATGCCAGTCACGGTCTGAATCCAGAGACATGATGCGAAATCCTATCATTAAATACAGGAAGCGAGGCTGTAGTGCTGATTTGTTCTTTGTACAGTACTATATCGCTACTGCTGCACATAGATTGTCCAGTCCAAAACGAAGACTTGCAGTGCAGCAGCACAAAATGAGTGTTCAGTGCTTCAGAATCTGAGAGGTGACCAGCTCTTTGCTAAAGAAGGCGTGAAATGTCAGACTATGTTACAAGGAAGTTCAATGATTTAAAAACTTCTTTTTCTAATATCCTTTTGAGCTTTTCTCTTTGCCAACGTTGTTTTCTAGAGTAGCTTGTTACTGCGTTTATCCTAGAACCTAATTTCCTCCACTGTGTCCATCTTGTATCTTCTATCCAAAACACCAATTGATAGAGGGAGCACCAACTATAAGTGGGGAAAAAAAAAAAAAATCCGCACACACACACATGTATATCAGTGGTTTTCCAAGCTTTTTTGGTTCATAGATCTTTCTTTTTTTTATCCCCCTTGGTTTTTTTTACAATAGAACTTTTCCTACATACCTTTTGTGGCTAGAAATGGAGTGTCCCACAGATCACTGTTTGCAAAGGACTTTTTTTGTAGAGGGGAAAGGATGCAGGTCTGACTTACTTGACTTAACATGGGAATAATTGGAGATCGTGTGGCTTGCTGCAACAATGAAAAGATGGATAAGCAATAGGATAAAGGAGAAATATAGGAAAGAGAGATATTTAGCTTGAAGAAGAGTCCATGAGAAGGTCAGCTGAAGACTGAGCAGCAGTCTAAAAGCAAATGAAATATTAGGATTTTTTAGGAAAGGAATAATGAATAAAACGGAGTTCATATTGTGCCTCTCTGTAAATCCAACCTTTGCCCACATCTTGAGTGTGTGTAGTACTGGCCCCTGTCAGAAAGGATGTGGTAGACAAAAAAGAACTGGAAAAGACTCAAACAGTGATCTAAGATGTAGAACTACGTACACTAGGATGGTTCAATCTGGAAAGAAGGTTAATACGAGATTTGAGATTACAAAACTGGTGACAAAGAGTTTAAAATGAGGTTTGACACCTCCCTCCTGAATCCAAATTCCAGGTATAGTAATAGATTAAAGGCCAGTTCAAAACAAGCAAAAAGGTGGTACTTCACCCCAAGGGTAGTAAATGTGTGAAACTACCTGTTAAAGGATGAGTGGCTTCTAATAGCTTTTGTGACCTAACAGGAAATTGGACAAGTCTGTGGAAAAGTGTTTTTTATTTTTATTTTTTAAGCCTTGATGGTTACTAAGTAGAATCCTTGAACCCACATCTGGCTCGGAAAGTACTCTAGCTGAAAATATTTCAGTGCTGGGAGAGTTTTAATAAGTATTTGCCGTGTTTTTGTGCATCCTGAAACATCTGCTCCTAGATGCTATTGGAGACAGGATATCAAGCCATTGTTCCAGTCCAGTATTGCTCTACTTATGTTTCTTAAAGGTTGATTTTAGGTTTAATGTTAACCTTAGCATAAAATGTAGAAGCCTAATAAAAAAAAAAAAAACCTAATGAGAGGACTCATGTACAAGATAATCACATTATGTCTGTGGTAAAAATAGTCTGATATATATACATCTATGAGGAAGGCAAAAATGAGCTTAGAAAGCATCAGCTAAGGTACTTCAGATAGAGATGAAAAGCATTGATGTAATTAAACCTATTCCAAAATATTATGTACAGTTCATATTGTCTGTGTTCATAGAATCATCAAAATTGGAAAAGACCTTCAAGATCATTCAGTCCAACTGTCCATCTATCGCCAGTTTTTCCCTCTAAAACATGTCCCTCAGTACATCTAAACATTTTGTGAGCACCTCTAGGGATGGTGACTCCACCACCTCCCTGTGCAGCCCATTCCAGTGCCTGACCACTCTTCTGGAGAAGAACATCTAACTTGAATCTCCCCTGCTGCAACTTGAGCCCATTTCCTCTAGTCTTATCACTAGTTACATGAGAGAAGAGGCTGACCCTCACCTTGTTACTGCCTCCCTTCAGGGAGTTGTAGAGAGTGATAAGATCTCCCCTGAGCCTCCTCTTCTCCAGACTAACCAGTCCCAGCTCCCTCAGGTATTCTCCTCATAAGTCTTGTGCTCTGGACTCCTTACCAGCTTTGTTGCCCTTTTCTGCACGTGTTCCTGGACTTCAATGTCTTTCTTGTATTGAGAAGCCCAAAACTGAACACAGTAGTTGAGGTGTGGCCTCACCAGTGCTGAGTGCAGAGGGGTGATCACTTCCCTGCTCCTGCTAGATTTGCATTTCTGACACAAGCCAGGATGCCAGTGGCCTTCTTGGCCAACTGGGTGCACTGCTGGCTTGTGTTCAGCTGACCATTGACCAATACCTCCGGCTCCTTTTCCTCTACACAATCTTCCAGCAACTCTGCCCGAAGCCTATAGTGTTGCCTGGGGTTGTTGTGGCCAAAGTGCAGGACCTGCTACTTGGTCTTGTTGAACTTCATCCTGTTGTCCTCAGTCCAGTGATCCAGCCTGTCCAGATCACTCTGAAGAGGCCTTCCTACCCCCAAACAGATTGACAATTCCTCCCAACTGCATTTCTTTGACTAAAATAAATAAGGAAATATCACTGATGTGTATGAATGCATCATGGACAAAATGCCAGCAAGGGAAAAGAGCTAATCAGCCAAAGAACAGGATTGACACAAGTACTGGCTGTACTGGGTTTGGTTTTAGGATGAAGTCAGGAGGACTTTCTTGCCATTAGAACAAAAGAGTTTTGCAGTAGTCCTCTACAAACTGTAGCTGGCTTAGAAATTTTAAGACTTTCAGTGGAAAAAGGATGAGGCTGCCTTCGGTAGTTAAACTGTTCTTATAGGAAAAGCCTGGGAGAGGGATGCAGAGCTCTATTTGTTCATTACAATTGCTGAAGGCCTCCAGCTGCTATCTGTAGCCTCCTGTGAGGCTCCTGTCTGTTTAGTCTCAGGCAGATTCTGTATTATTGAAACTTTCTGTGTTTCAGTTACTTCCTACTTCCTGATCATGGCTTTTCTTTTCCTTCAGTTAGTGATTTGGATCTCATCCATCCTTCTGGTTGCTAATCATATCCATCTTGTGAGATGCAAACACTAGCTGCTAAGCCAAAAAAAAAAAAAAAAAAAAAAAAAAAAAAAAGCAGCAGGGTAAGGTATAATACAGATTTGGGATATTTGTTTGCTAGATCAGAAAATAGAAACAGTGTCAGCTGTTAACAGCTTGAACAAATTGTTTGTAGTTGTTCCTTACCAAAGAAATATGTTAAACCTTTTCCAGTTTTGCCTTATGCTCTTTTTTTCCCAAGCTGTTTATTAATAAAACTGGCAGTGATGATAACAGATTGGTTTTCCACACAGCCATGTGTGAAAGTATCTTTAAAAAGATTTACCCCAGTAAAATTCCACAGTGTACTTAAATTTCTCATAACCCTGCATCACTATCAGCCGATATATTCCTGTTGTAGTGCATTTATTTATTTCATCTAGGCACTGTAAGGCAGGTAGATGATAATCCTACTGAATAGAGGAGCAGTGGCCAGGATTTGGAAGGTAGATTTAAACCCACTCTAGTTCTGGTATGGATTTGTTTTTCTCAAATACCAGATTTCTCATCTACTGAATGGATGAGCCCTTATATATCATGAGAAAGAGATACTCTAGACAGTTTAGAGCATTGAAAGAGTTGAAGAGATTGTTTATTAGGATCTGGTGTGGTTAGTGTGTCAGTGGATTTATCTGCATAAAATATATTTCTAGTTGTACTTCATTTTCGTATTTATATCCCTTCTTTACAGAAGATATGTAGGAAAAAGAAAAAGAAAAAAAATCAAGGGAAGATCAGGACTCTATAATAAAGTTGTGTCAAATTAATGTGGTAAATGAACTAAATTTTCAGCTTCCAAGAAAAAAAGCGTCCAGTGTACCGTTTTTTAGAGCTCAATATAAGTATTGGTGTCAGTGGATTCAGAGGACTTGAAGATCTGTGAAGAGCTTGTCTGCTAGGTGAAGGTGCTAATCACTGTCTGCTCATAGGACACGTGTTAAACAAATGCACCTTGGTTTAGTTAATTAAGATAGGAAACTGAAGATAGGTTTCCAGGGCTTAGTTTTCAAACACTTCACATACTTGAAATCAGTTTATATGAGTGATATATAGGTGCATACATGCAGGTGATCTGTACTTCACCTCTTAACGTTATTGCTCTTCCAGACATAAGCTGGTAATTTGGAATTGGGAGAATATTGAAACTGGATAGGTAGAAGAATATGTCTGCATTCCTTAGTGTTTCTTTAAGTAATGATTAACTTGAATAAAGATTATCACGTCTGTAGCTAATGCATGCTGAGTATCACAGGTTATTTAGTGATACACTTGGAGTATTTGAAAATCTTGACTATACAGAATTTTTAAAGAGCGTATTTAGGCCCTCTACTGATCATTCTGAGAATAGGAAATAAGAAAAGCAGCCCTGCAATGCTAAAATGCTGGCAAAGCAGGTCTTTTTGGAAACGGGAAGATAAAGATAAGATGAGAATAGAACTAAAATCTGTACTAAATAGACAAAACCAATCTCCAGTGTTATTTTGGGAAGATCTTGGAAAACAAACAAAAATACCAGCTGTTGTAAGAACAGGTTATCCTGTTTCGAGATGGAGGCAAACAAAATCCATTAAAAAATGACAAGTTTGCTGGAAGGCCTTATTGGAATGTTCTTTTTTCCTTAGATTAAAAAAAAAAAAAAAGTATTTAAAATCCAGTGCCTTCTGTATTTTTTAGAGCATTATGATTATTTTATGTATTTCTTTTCAGGCAACGATTGAGGAAAAAACTGGTTTGAATTGCTGCTTCAGGCTGGAATACTTGTATTCTATAGTACTTTGGGTTAGACCTAACGGCAAATCCCAAGTAGTGATACTTGTCAAATCTTCTTTGAGCTTTTGAGATTCAATTGACAATGTCTTTTGTGGACAGGTAATCAGGCAGTTCTGAGTACAAGCTGATATATATTCTGAGTACATCAAATTATGTATGATATGTTCAGAAAAGCTGCTTGAAAGTGCTGAGTCTCTGAGCACTGCTTAGCATCTCTTTCTCTAAACTCAAAAATAGGTATGTCAGGAAATGTTCTGTGGTGTTTTTAGTGTTTGATTGTAACATGAATTACTCTGTCTAGAGCTATTTATCTGAAATTATTTGCTATCTTATTGTATACCATTAATTTCTATAGATTGACGTAGTTCCTTCAGTGCAATTCCTGCACCACACCTCGTGTGCTTTCAGCTTCTTAAAGCTGGGCTAGTAAGTCACATCAAGTCTTTATTAACTAATGTGTAATTACAGTGCTTTGCAAATGCAGTGTCAGGTAAGCATTAGAACTTTCAGAGGTGGGCCAGTGTAGGAGCATTACAAAATGCTATGAGGAGAAATGATGCAAAAAATACTATATCAGTATTAAACTGGGAGAATTTTAGAAGGGAAAAAAATTATCAGGATGGGTTTTATATTTCCGAACAGCATGCTACCGTGATTCCTGATAGAAGTATTTTCAAGAGAAAAAGCAGGAAGTTTCAACAACCCATTTTAAAATGTGTATCTGTATTAGGAAAGTGCTGGTAAAACGTTTATTGATTCATCAGCTTCCTTCCAGAGCTCTCATCCTCACAGATGTACTCAGCAGGAATTCTTCCAGTTTCTCTCCCTGCAATAAACAAGTTTTCTTTTGAAATCCAGCTACTGGTTTTGGTTGGAGCCAAAAGTTCTGACAACCGTGCAGAAGGATGGTGACTGCCAGCTACTAAGGGAAGTGGGAACCAGGATAGTAATAGTTTTCTGCGAAGATTTAAAGCTGCTCTAGCAACTGGAACTTGGGTGTTTCAGTGAATGAGCTGCGCTCTTAGCTGGATGGTGGTTATTAGCTGATGCTGAAACCAATTATAGCAGATTTGGTACTGATCCAAGTGATGTCTTGAATTTCATCGCTCCTGAAAACACACATTGGAAAATAGGGAGTTGTTGTGGACCGCAATTCCAGCAAGTAGTATTACTTGTTGAAGTAATAGCTATGTGTTTGTTGTGGGTTTTTTTATTTCTTCTCATGGTTCATTTGAACCTTAGAACTCACAGTCTATATCTGTACTACTAAGTAAGCCGTTGAGGGCTCTCTGACCCTTAAAACCAGTGGCACAGCACTGCTCCCTTCACTTTGCCTGATCCTTCTTTTTCCTCCAAAACAAGGTGACCTCTGTTTAGCCTGGTGCACAAATAGATTGCTGGCTTAGACAAAATAGATAAGCTAGGCCGCCCCAGCCAGTTGCTTGACTCTTTGGCTGTCTACTGTTTGCTATTACAGGCTGAGTTATGGAGTATCTGAACTTCTCTTTGGTGCTTCCCAAAATCCTGTTTTTCTTTTCCATAATGTGCAACTGATTGCTGCTCTTGTCTGATTTGTCTCATACCTGAAAAGGGATAAGGTGCAAGACCGTAACATTAAATAGCAGATAGCCTGTTATGAAACATCAATACCTTCTAACTGAACAGTTAAGCCCTGTTGTGTCTTGGTTACCACAGATAAGTAATTGCAGCATATATATCAAAATCAGGGTGCATGAAAAATAGTGGGACAGGAAGGAAGTGAAAAAGCATTATGTGATAATCAGCATTGCATTACTCAGTCCATTGGAAGACACTTGGGTACTGGTGTACTCAAGAGGGTTGGGGAAACTCATTAAAGCTGAGACACAACTGATCCCCAGGGTGAAGTTTTGCCTGTGTAACAGTTGCAATTAACCATGCTTATTAAAGTGGATCGTGCAGTTGACAAATGCTAACGGGATTTAACACTGTAATCATTTGGAAAATGGCCCAATCTTAGTAAAGAAACCAGTGAGCGAGTCTCTCAGTCTACATACAGTATTGATGAGTATCCATAATAGCAGAACTTATTGTTTTGAGTTCACTGCTCTGTAGCTCTCTTCTTTTTTCCCCTCTTAATTTTCTTTTCTTAGATCTAACTGGCTAAAACCGTGCTGTGGGAGACGAGCAGCTGTGTGGCAGGTATTTTTGCTCAGTGCAAGTCTCAACAGTTTCCTGGTAGCCTGTGTAGTGTTGGTGGTGATTCTTCTGACTCTGGAACTCCTAATAGATATAAAGCTTCTCCAGTGTGAGTAGGAGGATTTATTTTTTTAAATTTTTTTTATTTTTTATTTTAATGAAATAAGGGCTTTACTTGCTGGGAGGTTTTTGAAGGGGTGGGTTGGAGATTGGTGGGGATTTTTTATCCCTACCATGTGAATGGTTAGTAGGCTAGGCAAGAACTGTGTGTTTGTGGAACCCTGGTATAGTGAAGTCAGTCCCTTCTCTATTTTGCTGACCAAATTGATACAGGACACATTTTTAGAGGATACGAGCAGAGTGTACATGCAGCTATTTGCATGTTGGTACCTGAAAAGGTCTGTCCTTAAGGTCAGAAACACTCCATACACAAAGGAGAAAAGTCATGTATTGTTAATCTCCTTGATACTTTATTGTATACACATGGATAGACAGATATGAAGAACATGCTAGGTTATTTCATGGCATTTCCTTACTTATTTACTTCTACTAAGGTAGGTAGGAATTGAAATAATGGTTTTCTATCTTGTGGAGTGCTGAAATGTTACAGGTTATTATTCTACTTCAATATACAGTGATTCCAATAACTGCCTAAGTGGAATTTTACTTTATCTGAGTTCACTCTACACAGGTTCCACAGTGCGATTTTTCATGCTGATTTTTTTTCCTACTACTGTTTTCTTCCATTCTTTTTTTTTTTTTTTTTTTGCTTTTGCAATACAAACCTGTTGTGAACACAAATGCCAGCTACATTTTTCCCTCTAATTGTTGTAGAATAGCCTTTAGCACCTCGCTACATATATATTGAAATGTCAATAATGAGGTTCAGACAATTCCATGAATGCAAGAATGCACAGCATGAAAGAGTCACAGTCTGGTGTCCTCTATGGCAACTTCAAAGTAGGCAAGCATAGTTTTTATTCTGTCATTCTGCTATTTTCATGATTTTTCTGTTGATGTTAGTGAAGATAGCTTTCAGTGTAAGACTTAAGTATTGTAATAAGATTACTTTAGGGGACTTGATTGATAATTGCAACCATTTTATAAACCCTTCAAGAGGAATCGGTGACTGAGCTGTCTTTCCACAACATTGCCCAAGCTTGCCCCCACCCCTCTTTTCAGCCCTGTCTGTCCATGCTGCACACATAGTTACCAGCATGACCATTTCATTACATTTGTTATTTTCAGCAGTCTCTTGGAACTTACCATTTTGAATGGGGAAACCCATAATTTGGACAAACCTGTAGCTTTCAGATGAGTCAGGAATGCTAATTATGGGTATAAGTCCTTAAAAATTGAATGAGGAACTGCATTTACTGAGGTACTCAGTAGATACTGAGATGTATCTTATGTTTATATATAAATTTGTCTCTTTGTGTGGAGCCCAAGAGGTTAAAAGCTGTTTCTGTTGATTTGTTTTAGACTTCTAATACAGTTCTGGAGACTTTCTTCTGGAAGCACCACTTTCTTACCATTCATTTTTCCAAAAAGGTGGCTATTTTTCAGGGCCCACTTCTCCTCTTCGTATCTGGTGCATGTCATACCCTTAAAAACTCCATGGCTTGCACCTTGTATGTGACCTACAGGTGCTTGGTCAGGTCAGGTGATTTTACTGTTAGGCTGCTATCCCTGTCCTGTCTGTGTGGATTCTCTCAGCACCCGAGAGGATGTAGCTCTGTGTTGCTACTTTGCGTTACAACTCATCACACTTCTTGCCTTTGTTAAGCTGGACTCTTTCTATTTTGATTAATATCAGACAAAGGTTATCTTGATGATGCTTGGTATTGCAGTTGTGTTGTACAAGGAATGTACATTGCTTACTTTGAAGTGATAAAGAGCATTTAGGGCATAATCATGCTTTTAAAAATATATGTATAATTTGAATTTATAATTTCTTATTCTATATGAAATTGAGCAGTGCATTAGGATACATTATGGCAGTTTTGTTTATAATAACAAATGCTAATCCACGTTATAGTTGATAACTATTTAGGAAGTCTTTTTTCTCTTTTAAATGAGATTTTAATGTGCTTTGAGTTTTTTTGTGAAAAACTATTGCATGAAAAGTTCATTTTTCTGGCTGTGTGATCTTGAAAGTATCTTTCTCATATTTTTATTGCAATCCTTGGTTGCACTGTTCCCACATAGAAAACTGTCAGTGTCAGTGATGGAGACCAGGTCTATAAATGTATAGGACATGCATTAACAAAATAATGTCTTATTATCATGTGATGCAAGTATTTTGATCTTGGCAAGTTTCAACCCCTACTCCTGAACTCAGAAAACAGACCACGCTGTCCCTTCTCTGTCTTCAGTAGTTTTGAGGGAGAGCAAGTAAGGTAGTCATCTTAGTCCTCCTTCTGCAGTCAACTGCAGCAGATATTTCTGTAGAAGGCATCAAGTCTTCCTGAAAACCGTGGAGCTGAAAGGCTGCACATAATTCCTGGTTGCTGGATCAGGGACCTGTCTGACTGTGTGTGTAGCTGTCCAAAGAAAATGAGTACTGAGATGCAGTGATGTCTCTGCATGAATGGGTTGAGGGCTTGCCCAAACCACGCAGGGAGCAGCTGCGGTCTACTCCTGGCAGAAGCTTGTTTGTATCTACCAGGAAACCATCATCAACAACATCAATCAGAAGCAAGGGCTGGTAGTACAAGCTTCTATAATGGCCACTCACCATTTGTCAGGATGCATTCTACATTCCTGTCCTCCAGATATGCATTTTGAGTATAAATGAAAGGAGAGGAGGTGGACTGAAGCTAGCTGTACTTCACTTTTATACTGAACAGTAGTCTTCATGACTAAAAAAATATCCTGGGTTTGAATTCACACTGTCCTCATAACAGACAAGCAAAATGTGAAATAAAGCAAAACTATTTGGCTTTTAGCTGTTGGTTTTTTTTTTGTTTTGTTTTTGTTTTTTTTTTTAAAGGCTAACAGGTAAAATAAATGTGGGATGCTGTTTTGATAATGGTAGCAACTAAACAGCTTTTAGATGCTTTACCAAATCCCAGGGATGTACCCAAGCTGCCGCAGAGTGGGGGATGAGCACCTCTTGTAGAAGAACCTTTTTTTTTTTTTTGTAGACTTTTCACAAAGGGGAACCTTTTGAAAGGAGCAAATATACAAAGCCAGAGTATGGGTTAGTGATTCAGCTCTTTAACAAAAGCTTCTGGCTTGGAAGACTTTTACAGATTTACTGTTTTACTGGCAATTTGATTGCACGCTGTCTGGCAGTGGATTCAGCTCTCTCCTCCATCAGAAATTGATTTTCTTTCAAAATTCTTACTGCTATATATTTTTTGTCCACTAAGGGGCAGCTGGAGCCTTATATGTCAATCGGCAGCTCTGAAAAATAGCTTACAGGTGGTTTCTATTTCTTGTTCTTTATGCCACCCTATAAAGACAGTGTCTTGGGATAGGCATATATACTACATTTTCCTGTTGTTTCATCTCTAAGTAGTTCCTCTGCTGCAATGCAGAAAACCCTCTCATATCAAGTCCCCATGAGCTTCAGCTGTGTAAGTTCCAGGAGCAGCCCATCAATGTTTCTCTTTGAATCTTCATTTCTTTCTACATTCCTGTCCTCTTTTTTCCATTTTAATCAGTTTTAACTTTAAAATAAGATGCCTGGTTTAGTGCATGCCATACATGTTCTTGGGAATTAGTTAATTCTTCCATAATCTTGCGTTTCTATGCACACAGTCATTGATTACCTTTAGCTTTGCTGTTACATGACTCTCTGAAACAGCAGAGCTGTGCAGAGTATTGTAATCCATCTGCTGTAGGGAAGGTAGACTCACTAATGCCCTAAAGCAAAGAAAAGTTGTTTTTTTTTTCTCTGTTTTAATTCAGAGTATGTGACCTCCACAGTAAGAGTTGCCAGTAGTTCAGATACTGGATTCTTTGGGCTTTCAGCAATGGAGGGCACATTGAACATAGAATTTCAGTAAACTTTCTTGAGAAATTCTCCATGTTTCAAGACATTGATTTAACCCTATAAAGACAATCTCTGCTGTAAAGAGAGCCTCAGTTATATGATTAGCAATAGGCTTTAAAGCTCTAGTTTTTAATGACCAGTTCCAGACAGTTATTGGTTTTCTGAGCTTAATTGTCAAAGAATGAATACAAGGAGTAATGTGGGAATAATGAAGCATTGTTTCCTTACAACATTCTAACTGAACTTGCAGGTAGGCAGGATTTAGTCACACATTTACACTAACACAATGCATGGAGTGAGAATGTGCAGCAGTAACAGACCTAAAACATGTGTGTCACTGCTTACCAGCAGTCTGATGTGTGAATGATCCAATGCAAAGCTGCTGCAGCTGCTGATGTGCTGATCTGGATTAGAGTGAACAGCTGACAGGTCTGGAATTACATGTCCCATTACATCCTGCTTCTTTTCTGTTATGAAATTTAGAGAAGAAAGCTTAATTCACATGTAAGTTGTAGCAGTACTAATGATATTAAACGTAAGTTGCATTCTGCTACTAAATGATGCTTCATTGTATTGTGTTAATTGCAGTTTCAAGTGCTTCACAGTTTGCAGGAGTAATTCACTGGATCAGCCTAGTCATCCTGTCTGTTTTCTTTTCAGAGGTATGTATGATCAAAGACTTTCACCACACGCAGAACTGCAAGGTATTTTTATGATGTCACTTGAATTAACAAGAATTTAACACTGGCTTGTGAATAAATGTAACAGAGTACACTTAAGGAAAGAAGAAAAAAAGTCTAACAGTTGCTGCTCTTAGCAGACTGAAAGATCTTGTTTGTATTAGTGCTGCTTGTCAGTTGCTTAGAATTGGCAAGGAAGACAAGTTACAGTTGAACAGCTACAAAAAGAGATAATCATCTCTGGATCACCATAGACATGAAAGAGGCCTATTTCATGCATTTTTGCCTCTCAGAAATCTTATTGGTGTCACTGGGAATAAGAAATTAATTCAAGATTACTGATCTTATCTTATAAAAAGATCTGTTTTAAGAGTGAAATGATCTTCTCTCATAGTTTATGTGGGTAGTTCAGACATTCTGGGATGCTGCATGTAAAAGTAAGAGAATGAAACAAATGGTGAATTTCTTTGCAAATATTTTAATGAACATATTTTTGGAAGCTGGAGACTTTTGCAAACTTAGTCGTGATATAACAAATGACCAAATTTGGATAATCTATTATAGTTTCCAACCTCATTCTAAAGAGAAGCCATTGATATGGAGACATTTAGACTACACCTGAAAATTCCCAAGTTATTAAAGCTGTTTTTCCAGGTATACTATGATGTATTAGTCGTCACAAAAAAAAAGTGTTGTTTTTTTTTTGTCACTTGATGCCAGTTGGTATGTTGGAAGAGAACCTGAGCTTATGTATTTAAAAATACACCTCGTTCTGTAGGAAAAAACATTTTTATCCAGAAAGAAGTGAAGTTCTTCACTCTCTGGTCTGTTTTGATGAAGATTACAAAGATATTAAAAAAAAAAACCCAAACAAATAGGAAGCTGTGGTATTTGTAAATGATTGGTAGATTAATTGTGTTGGATCCATACTTACCATATTATACCATTGTTTCTTTCTGCGGTTCTATTTAATGAAATTTATTTACTTTTGTGTCATTTTGTATTTCTGCTCATTTAAGGGGGTTTTCTAGCTAGTGTGTTCAGACTGCCTTAGGGCACTTTCAGAAGGGGTTCCCTGATTCCAGGCAGGGGTCTCAGGATGGCTTTACATCTCAGTCTTCTCTGGTGCTGGAGCTACACAGATGCATATAATTCCTTTGTGCATTTCCCATCATTTGATAGTGACTATGGATTGTAGATTACATGTAACCTGCCTGAAAAAGAGCCTGTAAACCATTGAAAAGTTTTACAGAATCGTTTCTTTGTGCATTGCATATCCTAATTCCCAAAGGCTCAGGTTTGCTAGATAAAGTCCATTCCCTGTAAAGAAATACTTTCCGCTCTCCTTGACAATCTTTCTTTTGTCTTGTGGGAATCAGCACCCTGGAGGTACCTGTAATTCTGAGCTTTCCAGTAGGATCAGTCTGTAGTAACTGCTGCTGGCAGCGTGACTGCACTAACGTGCTCACCTACCTCATCTTTATTGCTGTCTTGAGCTTGTCTCACAGCAAGTTTTCCTGTGTTCCTTGATTTTCTTCTGCTGGGTGTAGTCTAAAGTTCTGTTTTAATTCGTTTTTACCACTTTCCCCAAAGCTTGGTGCAGTGTCTTGTTCCTGTATCGCTCTGTATCCCCTCCGTAGTTCAGTTCACATGCAGGCAGTTTTTGGTAGGTTGCTCGTGGCAGCACAGACACATCCGCCAGGCCAGTTCTCACCTCTATGTCAAGGCAGAAGGAAAGTTTTAGTCCTACTGATACAGTGCTGCACAAGTGGATGGACTGGTTTGGAAATGGTTTGCAGTAAAACAGTAACAGAAGTACTTCACACAGCCAGAGCTGATTGCCTGACTCACCGTTTTCATTTTGAATTTGTGTTTTGGATACTTCCTTTCTTTCTGCATTACATATTTGAAATTACTTCGCTTTTTGTCCTAACCTTTTGTAAACCTCTTACTACTCCCCCCCCTCCCCTTTTTTTTTTTTTTTTTTTTTCCTGTTTCTGTCTTTCAAAGCATCTTCCTTTGCCTACTTGATTGTGGGTTGGATTTACACCAGTGAATGAGCACAAAGGAGGGTAGGATTTTTGGATATCAGTTCATCAAATGCATTTGTAGCTGCTCAGAATCCTTGGCTTGGTTAAAGCAACGGAGGTGGACTCCACTAAGTATCTGGATATCCTCAAAGATGTCAGATGAAAGAGAAACAAATTCTGTAAGAGAATGAAGGTGTAACTTTGCCATTGGGTTTGCTGGAGTTGTCTTGTGCAAGGCTCACTTAATGTGCAACAGCACATCTGTTTGTGTTGAAATGTTTCCTCAGAAGAAAAACAGAAAGTCTGTTTTTTTTTCTCACGCAAATCAAAAGCTTTGAATTTCAAGAGATTATGAAATGTAAAAACTGCATATCATAGAAATATATTTTTCATCCATCTTTGTTTTATGCTCCTTCAGAGACTTTTTTCCTCCTCAATTCCCAATACCATGAGTCAGCTGTCTTTGTTATTTCTTGAGAAGATTGTGAGTTATAATGAGTGCATTCTGTGAGTGTTGATGCCAAGGAATGGGTTTCCAGATTTGAACAGGCTTAATTGATTTGCTTGGATATAGCAGGCAACTGGTGCTTAGTCCTTCAGATGGTGCTTCTTTCCCCAAACCAAGGACAGAGAGTTTCTGGTGTACAAAAAAAGGTTTTCTCCTTTGCAAGTATCATGTCCCATCATTGGGTGTTTATTACTTTTTTCTGTGGTTTGGTTCCCATTTGTTATAAAGATAGATATGTCATTCTTCAGAGAGACTTCAAATTAGATGTAAAGAACAAGCAATAGAAACTTCTCAAAAACAACAACAACTTGTTGAAGAACAGGAAACTTCCAGCAGAAAATCTGAATGCTTTGGAAAAGCGTGACTTGGTTAAAAGCAAGTGCTGTAAAGACACTGCAAGTACTTACAGTCTCATCATGGTGGAGTTAAACAGGCACTGGCTTTCTGCTTGGTTAAAGTGAAGGGGGCAAACATGCCAGCAACTAGCAGCTGCCAGCAGAACATTTGCCAACAAAACAAAGTATCTGGCCTTGGAGCATTTTCCTGCTCTCTATACACTTGTGTTATCGCCATGAGCCTTAAAGGAATTTATTGCTTTCTGACAATTTTATATTTTCTGTCACTGTCTGTGACTTTTCCAACATAAATTCAAATGAAGTGCATGTCAACTCTTCTTGTTTTTTCCCCAAGTATTGTGAATAGCATTTACTAGTGATGATTGTGTATGTTTGTCTCTGTTTGCATACATCACTATAATTTGTCTGTGCACTGAACGTTACCTAGATGTTAAGACAGAAGAGAAGCCTTTGATGGGAGAACCTCAATGCAAAGCAAGGCCAGGGTTGTACCCTAACAAGAGGGCATGTTCAGCCTTGGTAGTAGTTGGCTGAGAAAAGAAAGATGGGGAAAGTCAGAGTATTTTGGTAAGTGGATTGGAGTTTGTATTTAATAGCCTTGTTGCATTGCCACAAGTATCAGATTCTGTAGCTGTTGTTCTGTTTTTCTACTAATACTGCTGAGACCATTTGCATGCAAGAATCAGGTTCTTTGATGTTGGTTGTTTGCATTGCTCTGTGTGTGCTTTAGTCAGCCAAGCATTCAGCCATTCTGCTAGCTTTCAGCACTTGAGTGTTTCCTAGGGAGAAACCAAGTTTCCTGATGTGCTTGAAGTTAGGCAGTCACTGCACTGCAACTTTTTTCCTATGTCCAAGGAGCAAGTTCTTGAATCGAGTAGAGTACATCTGGGGTACTGGTTGATAAAGGGTTTGTTTAATTAGCCCTGGCTCACAAATGCATTTTCACTGGAAAAAAATGCCATCTTGTATGTTAAAAGGAAGTTCTTAGTACTCACTGTGATGTTTTACATCTAGCAATTCTAGGGAATAATAAAACCTTCTGAGGATGGCGTTCCTATTAATGTTCTATAGAAAACTTCTAGGAGGAAACACATCCCAAATGACAGATCTAAGCAAATCATGTCTTTCCCATACAGATTATTCATTACAGTTCCTGAAGAATTTTTCATTACAGAAATCTGTTTCTTTTGTTAGATTTTTTGGTCATGCTTCTAACAGCCAAGCAGAAAGATAATCTAATATTAATTCTGAAATTTTTCCACAAGCTGGGACTTCTTTTCTGAATGTTTACTTTCATTCCACGTGCACATGACTTTTTTCATGGTGCACAAATGCGCTGCATTGCTGCCTGTTTATAGTTTGGCTTTTGTTTAAGGTGATTGAGAAGGGGAGATCTAGTTACGAAGATACAGAATTGTATATATTACTACAATTATAAAGGTAAATGTAAGCTACTATGTTTTAAAAAAAAAAAAAAAGTTTTTAGTATACTGTGACATTTCTTTTCTAGCCACTTTTCTTGCTTCACAAAAAATAGTTTTGCAGAGGCCTTAAGTGATTTAGCTTGAGACACTCCTGAAATGTGAGCCTGCCCATTTCATTTCCAAGAACATATTACTTACATGGTGTGCTCTATCAGTGCTTCATCTATGCTTTCATCTCTTGATAGCCACAGGCCAACACCTTCTACGCTGTGCACTATGAAGATAAGAATTAATGCTAGTGTGATCATGCCAAGAGGGAACTTCTGAAGCAAGGTTGCTTATGACCAATTTTCTGTTCAATCTGCATTTACCTTATGGTAATGTGCTGCATCTGTAGTAAACCATTTCTATTCCTGTAAAGCCCTTTCAAATCATGCCAGAGTTTTCATTATAAAATTAATTATTTTTCTCCACATGCTAAGAATGACTATTGCAGAACAAGTGAACTGCAGTGCAGTACTCATGCAAAGATGCATTTGAGCACTCAGTGGGGTACCCTGATAGAGTATTAGTGGTAGGCAGTGAGAAAAATGCACTGCATGCATGTTTTTTAAGTGTTGCCAATCTTTTGTAGTTATTTATTTCTATGTGACTACTTGTGCTAATAGATCCACAGTGTTACAGAGCACAGTAAGTCAGGAGTGTTTTGTGCTCTGTGAGGTGAGGTCAGTAGTTATCCTCTTCATTTCAGAGCTTTGGTTGAAGAAAAGCCCCATGAGGAGGATGCCTATGCCCTAGAAGCAGGAGGATGTGTCATTTAAAGATGCCAATGTGTTTCTTCATGTTCTGCAGGCTGGGGCAGAGCATACACCAGTACCAGTAATGCAGTATCTCAGGACAGGCACACCAAGAGGTGGCACAAAGAGATTCTTTTAAGTAGTGAATCAGCTCAGGCCTCTGCAACGTGACCCAAGCCAGAGATTATAAAGAGTGGGTACAAGGTATTCTTTCTGGGAAATATGTCAATTAATATTTGATGTTACAAGATACATCCTGGAGGCAGAAGCTTGATTTTACAGTTTCTACCAAAGTTTTGTGGCAGTGGAAGGAGGGAAACACTCTGCTAAAGACCCTTTTCACCCTCCTCCCTCCACTGTTCAGTTCTTGTGCAATCCCTGCCTCATTTTGAAATGCAAAGTTGCCCTGCTTTGCTGGTAGCTAAGCATGGTGGGCCAGCATCCCCTCTGTGCTGCCTCCTTTGGATTTCTTTATGCTGTGGATGATAATGGCACAGCAAATCACTGGGTAGTAAATGGTGCGTTACCAACGCAAGCAGTGAAGTACTTAAAATTACTGAATGTGCTATGCAGTCAGCTAACAAATGTGGCCAGCTCACGCAGGCTGAGGGAATGCACACAGCTGGCTCAGCAAAGGACTTGGCCAGGTTTCCCTGCCAAATTGGGGAGAGAACCTGCAGCATCACAGTTCTTCACAAGCTACACTACAGACAGTCAGTGTCGTGTAAGCAACTGTGTCAGCAGTGAACAGTGTCAACTTCAGAAGTGCCTTTCTTTTTGAAAAATATGGTTTATTTTTCTTTAATCTGTCCTTGCTCCATCTAAAATAAGTTCACAGAAGAGTCTAGTCTTTTATTTTTATTAGTACACTGGGCAGACTTCTATGTAGTAATTCCTATGTAATTCCTCAGAAAGCAGAAAGTATTTCTGATGTGTGTATATCGATAAGACAGATATAGATATGTACATACGTAAGGACTTTCTAATTAAAAGCCATCTGGTCGAGAAATGTCAAAGCTTTTTCTTTTCAGCTTAAAAAAAATAAAGAAAACAAACCTGGCAGTGGCCTTTAACAGAAAAATAAATACTCAGTGACATCTAATGTTTGCATTCAAACCTATTCACCCCAAAATGCAGAACTGTGTGTATACATTTGCTGCAGTGCTGGAAAATGCCCATGCATCAGTAGAAAACAGTGGTGCTTCTCTATTCTTTTTCCTTATTTTTTTGTATTTTCTTGTTAGCTCTACGTAGGGGAAGAGTCACAACTATTGTTTCTGTTTCATCTGAATGTTTTAGTTGCTGTACTCTTCTAATTCCTTTGATCTATGCATGGTGTGTAAAAACTTTGCTTGAATTTTATTTCTCTGATTTTTTTTTAGGTTCTGCTACAGGTTTTTTTGTTTTTTTAAGTTTTTTTTATTATTTTTAAGTTCAGTACAGAGAAAGTACACAGTCAAGTGCAGTAAGCATTTATTTGGAGGATGCTTGTGGCTTAGAAAAATATACTGAAATGTTATTTGTAAGTAACACCAGCGCTTTCATTTCAGTCAGAGTATTTATTGTGCTGAACAGGAAAACATGCCTAGAGAAGCCCCATTTTGCTTGGTTCAGACTCCTCTGGGTAAGAGTTACAACAGCATCACTGATCACTTGGTTTGTGCAGAGAGGGCAGAGAAAGCAAAAGAGATTGGAGCTGCCAGTGGTGAAGAGTTACCAGGAGGAAACCATGGGCATACCACAGCTGTACCACTGGGTGCAAGTGCTGTGAGACTCATGCATCTAAAGTGCTTTTTTGGAGCACCCATTTCCCTCAGGGCACCAAGGCAGAGCTGCCCTACGTGGCTTTTGAAACTTCTGTGTCGATGTGCTTTGTTTTGTTAAAAACAACACGCTGGTGGATCATGCCAGTGGATAGCTTCGAGACCTTCCATGCAAAACAAATGGTTTTAAAGCTTATCCTGTGCCCTCAACTGTTTGTTCTGAAGATGACGTCTCTCAGGTGGGGAGCAGGGTTTGTTCTGTACTCGTGGTCTCCCTTTCTTTAATTTGCTTGCTCTAGTTTTAAGCAGAGATGCTTGTCATCAAGATGTTTGTTGTGAGGAAGCCTGTCTTCTAGATGTGGCACCAGGAGCTGTTGCTGCCTGCCAGACAGACTTCCCGTCATTGCTGGCTTGTGCTGATTCACACCAGAAGGCTGGAAATGAAAATATTTGTGCTAGCATCCAGCCCTTAGGACTTCTCAGGCCTGCAAATGTGACAGTAGTGCTTTAAACACCGCAGTGAAGAATTAAAAAGGCAGAAAAGAAAATCCCAATTTATGTTCCCTGAGCAGTTCCGTGTTAAATCACATTTAGAGTTGTGCAACAGTGCTTCTATTTTCTTTGTGTGCATCTGCCCTATCACTGCAAAGAAAAGATCCTTGTGTGCTCCTATCCAAAAGAGGAAAAGTTTTCACCTGACTGTAAACATCTGCAGTGTTCAACCATCCTTTAGTTGCTCATTGATAGAATGCTTCATAAATGATGTCTAAGCACAGAAGAAGATGACCTGGATGCTTCTATGCTGTCAGCAGGGTTGTTGTAAAGGCAGCACCACATGCTTTTGGGAAGGCACTGCTTTTCCTCGTGCATTTCCCAATGGCTGCCTGCTATGGAGCTTGCTGGGATGGACCCCAGGTTAACTGATGTAGCAGGATTTGTGTGCTCTTGAGTAACTTGTACTTTGTGCAGCTTCTCAGTGGGGAGTAAGGGAGTTCCTTACAGAGGAGCTAGGGTACTGAGGCTGCAGGAATATCTTGGTCATACAGCAGCATGTGTACTTACACACTGTGCTCACATCACACCACAGTGGCAAATTTGGAATGGTGAGCTGCCATTGTGTGTTTCTTCTTCCCTGTCTAAAACCCCTATGCATACAGGTTCATAAGGAAATTGTTCCTGTACTTCATTTGTGAAGTACTTTGGAATTAAAACGTTATTTTCGGAGCAGAGACCAGCAGCATTAGCAATTATTGGTGTCTACGTAGAGTCTCATCATTTTTTGTAGAGGGAAGAGAGTTCTGCATTTGCTCTTCTGGCTAGCAGCTCCCTTTCTCAGCTAGACCTGGACAGTGCTTCACGTGCACCATTCCTGAGTGAGTGCTGGCTGGCTGACTTTTCTCATTATTTGTGATATGAGACAGGATTTGAAAGCAACGTATGTCTCACAGCAGTGTCTTCCTCTGCAAAACAAGTTAAGGTTTGGAGTGCCAAGGTAGAGCTCAGCGTGGTCATCCTGGACCAAGTGAGGCAATTGAGCTCGTGGGGTTTGGCAAAACAGTACTGTTCTGAAAAATCTAGTGCTGTTACGCAGTTAGGTAATGCTGCTGTAATTGGTGTAAATTCAGAGTTGGTTGGGATTTGAAGATGTTTGCGTTTTTAATGAAGAGGTGATGTGTATATTCATCATATAGTCAGATTCTGCAGCACAGTTCTTGGCACGGTGACCATTTACTGTAGGCCTGCCGAGCTCTCTGTCACTGGTACTGGTCTTTAATGGAGAAGAAATTTATTCTTCATAAGTCATACAGCTGCAGTTAGAATCTTCATGTCTGCATTCCTTTTATGTGAATTCAATTTCAATCATCAGATTTATTTTCATTTAGTTGTCTCCTATAGGCCAGTTTAAAAAAAAGAGGGGAGGAACAACACCATTGGATTTTTTATTGGAATTCACCATTGGTTCATTCTGTGTTCCTTCTTTATTTCTCTTTTCTAGTTACTGATCTTACTTACAGCTATTTGATTAATTGGGGAGGATCATCAATATCTTTTTCTCTCTTATCCTATGACTTTCTGGGACTTCACAGTAAGGCAAGGACTCTGCACTCAGAGCAGGCAAGGGGAGAATAAGAGCCTCTGCTCTTCAAATTGATGAAATATCATCAGCTTTGGGCATGAAGAGAGACAGTGGCTCTTTATTTTCATTAGGAAATAGTAAGCACTAACGTATCAAAGATGGCAAGAAATCAGAATCTTCTTCCATTCCAGCACTACTGAGGGAACCCAAGAGTGGATCTTTTGAAGGTTTGGGTCTGTTTGGGCTTTTTTGTTTCCTTGTTCAGTTTATTTATTTTGGGGGGGCTTTTTTTTCTGTGGTGATTTGAGTCTCACATGTCTAAAAGAAACTTGAGAAGGAAAGACTGAACATTTGAACTTGGAACTTGTTTATGAAGTTTCACTGAGTTAATATGGTGGTTGGAAAACAGTACTTTATTCTACTATCCAAAGGTGTAGCTATTTCTAGTTCCTTATTATTTAGAAGGGATGCAAAACACTTAGATAAGACAAAAACAAGCCCTTGAATAGGTAAAGGACTAATATTTATATAAAATTATAATAATATTAATCATTTTTTTCCTAATTTATTTTACTAGACTGTTTTGAGGATTGTGGTCCTTGGCATATGGGATTACATTGAAAACAAAATAGAGGTAAGCAGTCTTACTCTTTGCTCTGATTTCCAGGCAGACCATGTGTCTTAATATTCCTAAGAATATTAAGAACTGCTTTGGGTAGCTTTGTTACAGATCTGATGCAGATACCTTTTAATTCAGATAAGTAGGCATATTCTTCTCATTGTTTACATGAATGCAAAGCTGTATAATGCAGTTTCCTTTTCTGTGCGCCTCCAAGGAGTGTGATATTTGGAAATATTTTATTACAGGAGGAGGAAAGAATTGTGGAGTTTTTGCTGTGCGTGCCTATGGATTTTATTGGTAGAGCTGTGCTAGTCCAACAGTTGTTATTGCTACCCTGAGATAATGAGCAATATGAGTAAAAAATGTCATGTGACTTGTGTATGTACATTCCTGTAACCGAGTTGAGGTTAGAACTGACTGAAAATTGGTGTATGGTTTTCTGATAGAAAATACTCATTTGGCAAAAACCCCAAATTTAACATAAAGTTATTTTCTTTCTTAAATCTGACTTTTGATGAATACAGTTACCTTTTCTGATCTAATCCACAATGGAACTAGCATCATACAAGTTCTGAACAGTCCACGTTGTCCAAATCCTTGAAAATTTTGCTGCCCAATAACAGTGAGAGCAGAGAATCTTTCTGTCTTGATGCACAGACGTTCCCACACATTATGTAGTCAGGACGTGGCCAAGAGCCATTAAATCACTTTGCACCATCTTTTTCTACTTGCATTCTTGATCTTTTCCTTCAGGCAGTAAGATCTATGGACAGGGACTGTATTTTGAGGGGGGGGGGGGGGAGAGGAGGGCAAATAATCATGCCAAAAAATAAGTGATAAATATCAATGATAATGAAGGTCTTCAGCTGTAATAGCATTTAGTCTATCATTTCTATGTGGAGATTCTGGCCAGTAGGTCCAAATACCTTTCTCTCTTCCTGCCCTCCCACCAGTTTCTCTCCTCACCTCATAAAATGTGAGTGAAGCACTAAAGAATTCTGTCATGCTGCCTTAAAAGGATGCAGCCTTTGTGGGGCTTGGCCACTCTCGTATCCCTTTCAAATACATACCCTAATTTCATTTCTTTCTGGGGAAATGGGGGACCTTCATGTCCTCAAACAGAAAAGGCAGGGCTTGTGATCTTCAGGATGGGTTTGAAAACAGTCTTTTTTTCTCTAGGTGTTTGATGGTGCTGTTATAATCTTGTCCTTGGCACCAATGGTGGCCTCAACAGTGGCTAATGGCCCCAACAGCCCCTGGGATGCTATCAGCCTTATTATCACACTACGAATATGGAGAGTGAAGAGGATCATTGATGGTGAGTGGTGATTCAGTTTGTGACTCCTAGAATTACCTGACAGGCTGGAAAAATAAACCAAAAAAAAGGTATTAAATACACTAGATGATTGCTTTCCACTGCTTTTCCTTTTGTTCCCCTTCCTCTGACGTGTTAGAAGTACCAAAGAGGGGAGAGTTATGGCTCCCATGGAGGAGAGCAGGGCTCAATTTCTTGGCTGTTTCTTCTGTTCCATTTGAGGCTTTATAATTGATTGGTTTAGTTTTTTGTGAGATGCTTTCACATCTCCACACATTTCAAGTAAATACATCTGACCTGACATGCTTCCTGTCTCTCACCATCAGGCACCGTTCCTAAGTGAAATAATTGCTTCCAGTATGCTTTTCCAATATTTGCCACACCATCCGTATGTTTGTGCAGCTGTATCTGTCTTGCTCCTTTCTTTTCCATTCTGTTTTTGGTGTAACTTTTATGTCAGATTCCGGGAGCATTTTGTTATCATGGTAGTTCTGAGCTGAAGGTGCTCTGTGACACTACTGTGCTGCACAGCACAATAACTAGGCATATATTGGTACTGTTTTGCCCAGACCTCTGTGGGGAAACACCATGAGAGATAAGAACTCCATAGCAAGTCAAGGCTGTGGAGTGTGAAGAGCAGAACCAGTGACTGTGTCTGAAAGCAAGGAGTCAAACTGTTATTTCTAGTTTAGATGCCCAAACTCTGTATTCAGAGTTGAGGAAAGGACTTAGCCCTGTGACTGAAGTGTCCAAGAAAAGTTCAGGACCTCGTGGAGATTCACAAAATGTCAAAAATCTCCTTTGTCTGCTGTTGCCATCAAGGACTTATTTCATACCTTCAAGTCTAGGAATTAAATGCTGTGGGCTCTGAGTTGTTCTTTTTCAAAGGGAGCCATGCTCTTCAGGTTTAGATGGGAAGGCAGCAGCTCCAAGCAGAAAATTCTACCTAACAATTCAGGAAATCTGCTGTAAACACTAGGAAATGTCTGTATTAGCAAAAAGCTAGGAAGAGAACGCAGGATGCATTTCAGCTCAGCCAGGCAATTGGAGTTCTGGCCAAGCAAGATCTAGACCCTGCTTATGGCCTGCATTTCATGTGTTAGAAATCTTTCCTCAGAAGAAATACTTTAATTCACTTGGTCTAAGCGAAAGTGGTGATTTTTTTGTCGTTGTTGTTACGAAGATATGTAAAGGATTTCCCTCTGATTTAAAAATTAAAAAAAAAATCACAGTTGGGTTAATTTGAAGTGCTTGTGTTTTCCAGCATATGTCCTTCCAGTGAAAGTGGAGATGGAGATGATGATTCAGCAGTATGAGAAAGCAAAGGTTATTCAGGATGAACAGCTGGAAAGACTGACTCAGATCTGCCAAGAACAAGGGGTAAAGTTCAATTGTTTTTATTTACACATAGCTTGTCATAGAAAATCATACAGTGTATGTACTTTGGTATAATTGAAGGTTTGAAAAGTATCATTAGGATTTCTGTTGCAAAGTGATGGATTTCAATGTTAAAGAAATACTAGCTGCAGCCAGGATATTTTTGTGCATGGTATTTGTCAAATAGCAGTTGCCTCTATCTGCTGCTATGCGTGTGTTCTTAAGGTGAGGAAAACAAATGTGAGGAATAGAAAGGGAGTGCTTCCAGTATTTGATTTATTGAATGAGTGCAGTTTGACATAATATTCAGAGCATGCAAAATTCATTGCCATTATTGGACACTGCAGCTGTATTAAAGCCTTATTCCTTGGAAAAGTACATGCATTTGCATGAAAGCTAATGAATCTCCCTGCTTTAAATGCAGGAGGCTGCTTCCTTTAGGTCAGTATGAGACTCTTGGCAGACTCAAGATGTTGCACCAGAAACTAGAAGCTTCTGGTGCAACGTTTTTTTAGATTCTTCCCAAGACCACAAATATTCAGTGGCTTGGTCTTTTGAGATAAGAGAAGGTGAAATTTAAAATAGACAGATGTGAAAAAAGGTGTAAAACAGTCATTGTGACGATAAGCCAGGCATTTTGAATTACACAGTTTTATTTAAATGAGTTTGTAAGTAACCTGCTTAGGCAAAGTGAAGCATTCAGATGACTACCAGACCACGATAGAATGATCCTCCAACTGACTTAATTCTCATTTCCATTGCAAGGATAACTAGGAGGTGTCCAAATAAAGGCTTCAAGTTTCCAGCATCAGTTCCCATTCCCTACTTCTGGCTGGTGTTTTTCAAATACAAAATGAGGGTTAAGTTGGAGTGGGTCAGTCAGTCAAAAAAGCTGAAGGGCCTGAGTGGACAGGAGGAGAGGCAACTCATGCCAGTACAGGACAGCTGTGGAACAGGTACCTAATCTGAATCAGGGATTTATGTGCCCATCTCTCTATTGGGAATCTAAAACCCATTGACAGTCCTCTTCGTGACAACTTTGTGCAGTGATATTGGTAGATTAATGCTTCTGTTACGGTCATGAAATGAACAAGAAATGGTATATACCCAGTTCTGCAGAGGAGAGAATCTCTTTAGACCAAATGCAATAGGCAAATCAACAGTTTCTTGAATCCCACAGCAGTATTTTGTCTGTCAGCCCATTCTATTAGGTTAAAGTTCTTGACAATCGTAAATTTGAAAACATTCATTTTTAGGAACTTTATTATGGAGCTAAGTAATACTCCTACTCCCTAAACAGTTTTTAATGTTGTTCTTTCATAGTCTGAGTGAAGGTGGGCTCGTTATACCAAGCAGGGTTTGGGAGCACTTTTGCCACCCTCCATTCTGCATGCCTGGCTTGCAGGATGTCTAACCACGGTAGCCCTAACCTGAGTTCTGATGGTTACAGCATAGCTGTATGTCAAGTACAAAGAATTACTGCTTTGGTAGATGAGTAAATCTGTGAAAACAGAGTAGGTTCTCTCCTAGCTTTCAAGTGTCATCAGCTATGGAAAAATATGGACTATAGAAAAATGACAGCATACTAATCTCTCATGTTTTACTGTCCTGAGTTCCTGCCAAACAAATGTTTCAGCTGTATAATATGAGGTAAATGTACTAATTTGCTGCAGTTAGCAACAGAAGACATTGACACAAGTACTGCATTCTTTGTAAATTAATAGATTCATAATTCAGTCAAGAACAAGTTGTCAGCGTTATAATGTTCACGCTGGCATTGTATACAGTATCTGGTGGGGAAAAAAAAGTCTCCTAATGATATTTGATGTCTAAAATTTTGCCAGGTTTTTGCTTTTTCATTTGATTACCTGTCCCAGCCTTTTGAAGGATTGCTTGTTCTTGGGATTTGAGTGAGCATGTCTATGCTTTTGCATCCAGGAGATGCCTACAGCAGTCTGGCTGCTCTTAAATCTGGAGGTCCAGCAGGTAGGGATTCCAGGTTGCCTTGTCTGTAAGGTACCTACTTTCTCTATCACAGGCAGATGAGATAGCAGGGAGCTGCCTAGAACCCATAGGGGACTGACCTGTTGCCTCTAACACGTGCAGGACATTTCCCCTCTGAGTATACAGCCTCTCTGAGAAGCCCCATGCCTTGGTGTTTTGATGCTGGTACTTAACACTTGACAGGCAAACAGCCTTCCTGTCACAGATGAGGTTTTTAACTTGTATTTGTGAGCTGTGTTATTTTCTTGTGCTTAGCTGTGTGATTTAAGTCCTTGTTGTGCATCTACACAAAGGGGAGGAATTTAAGTCACAAAAGCAGCCTCCACCTGACATTTCTCTCCATGTAGGTTTGTTGAGTGGACTGTGTCTTGTAATTAACTTAAACATAGCCAACTGTACATCTTAACAACACGGTCAATTTAAATTGGCTTGAGTTGGTATGGCTAACTGTGTTAGGGGCATTTCCCTTGTCCTCTTTCTGCCAACCTGTCTTTTCTTGTTTACTTGAACAAATGCATGTGATGAAACAGATCTGGAAAGTGATTGGGTTATAATTAATGTAACAGATTTGATTGGTTTTGTAGGAATTGTATCTAGAACCTAGTTCATCCCACATTGCAGAATTGGTTCTGTTGATCAAAGGTAGAAAATGAAGAAAGGAAGATGAGTGCATAGGAGTGAGAAGAAAGCAAAACCTGTTTGCTAGTTTGTAGTAGTAGTGATTTTTGTGTGCATATTTGTATTGTTTTTTTTATTGTTGTTTTTAATCTGTCTAGTTTTGTGTCAGCTGTATATATTTTTTGGCCAGTGATAGGGTATCACAACTGCAAAGTATTATTCCATTCCTGAGTGACATTGGAGACATACTCTGCAAGTATGAAAATTCCTTCCAGATGCTGATTTTTGGCTAGCCATACATCTGAAAAACAGAATATATTTTATAAATTATAGATGCATGGGCTACAACTTTGGTCCCTGCAGAGCCCTGCTGAAACTGTTTCAATAGTTTGCTGTCTTATTTATTCTCTGTTGGCCAAGAAAGACATCAAAAAGGAGTGGAGCATGAGGGTGGTTAAGAGAGAAAATACTAAAGGATTTGAGAAACTTTGCCCATCACAGTAACAGGGATTTCTAAAAATGGGTGAGAGATTAGAAAGTCTCACTGCAATCACTATGAAAAATATGGAAAGAATATTTTCCTGATGGTGTTGTTTTATCAGTTTAATAACTAAGTTTTATCAATTTAATAAGTTAAATTCTAAAGGATATATATATATATATATATATACACACAAAATTTCATTAGCAATGCAAATTCCAGTTCAAATTTATTTTGAAATCATCTGTAAAGGAACTTCAATTTCTGACAATAGATCTGTTTACCTCTGATCTTTTCTGTTAAATTTTCGTGTTATTCAGCTGAATACAATCCAGCCCAGACTATGTACCACAAAAGCTCCTTTTTTGTCAGCTCTTGTAGTATAAGGTTTTTCATCATTCTCAAAACTGTAAGAACTATGGAAGCTGTAATTTTTTTTTATCTTGGAATATAATTTGTACATCAGCTGTTAGTTTAATGACAGGGCTATTTAGCTGGTGAAATTACCTATTGGAGGAATAACTTGTTATATTTTTGCAATAATTTTAATTCATGTCTAACTACCAGTCATTTTCTCGGTAAGTGGAAGGCAGCCAAGGTCATCCCATGTTTCATTCTGCCCATAAATCATTTGTTTGCAAACGTCTCCTGATTTTTATTGTTACCAACAATGACTAAACTAATGGAAGTAAACATTGGATTGCATCCCAGTGGCAGATAAATTTCAGGGAAGGGCATTCTATACAGACAGCACTCATAGAATGGAACAAAGTTATTACGCCTGCATTAGACACAAGTAAGCTTTTGACTAAAATGTTCATTGATCTCTCTGAAATTGTCAGTCATCCTCTGTTGCGAAACCATTAAAGGAAAGTTCTATGTGACTCACTGTTAAGTCTGTCCCTTTTTGAGTCTTCTGCATGTGTAAAACATCAGATGGGAGGAGTGGAACTTTTTATACAACCAGCCACATAAAGTGAGTCGTTACATAGAGCTCTAGGTAGGTCTCTGTCATTTTACCTGCTTATAAAAAATTACCTAATGTGTCAGTGAAGTGAGGAGGCACAGGAACATGCCCCATAGTTCTTTGTGGTTTGTTTCCTGTCAAAATATTGCTAATTTTGACAACAGCAAGTCAGTTTAAATTTGCAATCAATTAGTTTTCTCATCTGGCCTGACAATGTAGTTACTTATTCTCATATGAAATGATCTTTATTTCCCTTTTTCTTGGTAGTAAATATATTTTCACATAAGCCATGTGTATCACACCTTTATATTGCACATCTCATTCCATATAATTGTAAAAGTCTACTCCAGCAGCAGTACACATAAAAGACAGATCATTAACACATACACACAAAAAAAAAAAATCTATAGTTTTAGCGTAGTCTTATTTTGCCTGCTCTGAAGAAGTTGTGTGACTTTAATTTTCTGCACCCTCCCAAGTTTGGATTTAAGAAATATATCCCAGTGCTTATGAGATCACACCTGGAGTGCTGTGGCCAGTGTGGGCTCTGCAATATAAGAAAAATACTTGAACACAATGACAGCAGTGATGCTCAGGGCTGAAGCACACAGTGTAGGATAATAAGCTGCAGGAGCTGGGCTTGTTCAGCCTTAGGAAGAGAAGATGAAGCAGGATCTTACTGCTGCCTTCGGCTCCCTCATGGGTAGTGCAGCCAGGTTCTGCTTGGAGGTGCACAGAGACAAGCTGGAACGTGGAAAATTCCTAGTAAATATAAGAACAAGTATTTGCACTAGGAGGATGGTCAGGTACTGGAGCAAATTGAGAGGAAGGTTGTGGTATACATGTCCACAGAGGTAATTAAAGCTTGACAGCACAGGCTTGTAGCAGTCTGAGCTAAATGGCCTTGCTTTGAGCAGGATTTTGGACTAGTTGATCCTCAGAGGTCCATCTCAGCCTGAATTATGCTGTGATCTGTGAAGTTTTCAAATATGTTTTTTCCATTGTAAAATATGTTAAGGAGCTTATCGATAGAGGAACCCATGAGAAGCTACCAAGTATGTGTAATTAAAGATGATGAATAATATAGGTGTGCTGGTAAATAACATCAGTAGCAGTCTCAAATGGACTAATGCTCAGTTTTTGATCATCTTAATTTGGAAGATAGTTTACCTGAGTCTCCTTGACCTCAACAGGTTATCTTCCACACAACAAAGTTGTTTGCCCACAGGTGCTCAGTGTGATTTACAAAGTTCTGAGCACCCAGCTGATACCTATGAGCAAGTCTTAACTGAAACGAAACAAATCAAATCGTATGAATAAGTGCCTATGCTTTTGCCTTTTCCCTTATATAAATTTCAAACAGTTAAGCCTTTATAGGTTGCCTCAAAATACAAAACATAACTTCCTCAGTGCAGCTCTCTTGCAGCTGCCCAGGTCTACATCTCAGATAGCTGCATCAGCTCCTGCTGCAAATAGAAATTTCATGTGTTTAGCTTTGGCCCAGAATTTTCAGTTAAAAAGATCATTATATTTTACACCATCTGCTGATTTATTTAACCTGCCCTGACCCGTGTGGTATGGAGTCAGAGCAATCTCATTAGCTCTTTTACACATTAGAGCTGCCCCAGGTCAGTGTTCAATATAATGTTCAGTAGATATAAGCACCTACCAGGTAATTTGCTCATGCAGTCTTTCATTGAATCGTGCCCATAAGGAACACACGCTTCTTTCAGACTTAACCTTTGTTTTGTTGGGTTGCTTTTAGTGGTCAAAACTTCATACCAGCTTCAGCATAACTTGGGATAATTTTTAATAGTTGTGTACAATCAGTATTGAAATGATTTCCTGAGTATGTGCACACCTTTCATGAGCTAAAAGCTTAGGAAAGGATGTGTTTTCTGTGTAATTTTTCTTAGATATTTTAACAAACGTCCTTTCACTTTCTTGAATCAATCTGCATGGCAAGTGGTGATTTTTTGAACGTGCTACCTTAGAGTGAGAGTTTTGGTTTGCATTTGTGAGCAGTGTACTGAATTGGGTTTTGGCACTGTCTTACGCTCTGTAATCTGCTAACAGAGTTTTGGTTTTGCATCTCTGTGGAATGTGTGTATATATATATGTGTATAGATCACTTGGCAGCAGTAACAGTGAATGTGGGAGTGCAACAGGCTCTGTTATTACAATGAATACCCTCTTCTAACAAATAAAAATACATCTACATGCATGATAGTATTTAATTCTGCCTTCTCACTGTTTTAATGGCTACACAGACATCAGGGCAAACGTGAGCCCTGAAAGCTGTCCATCTGAAATACTGCAAAAGAGGAAGAGAGAGCCCTTGTTAAGCAGCTGAAGCTGTGCAGTTTGGTAGGCAGTGCTGGTTTCTGCTGTTATCTGACTGAATAGCTGTTCATTGTTATTTACATGATGGTGAAGTCCAGAGCAGTGTGCTGCTTTACTGTGCCTGTGGATTTAATCCTCATGTCTGTGCTTACCAATCTCCTGTGGATGAGGGAAACACTGTGTCAGCCAAGGTACCCATCCTGGGTTTCAGCTTCTGGAACATAACATCATGAGCAGGTGCATCCTCTGCTGCTGGAACCACAGGCGTGTATTTCTGTCCTTTAAACATAAGATGGCAGCAAAGCCCCTTCTGTTGTTGATGCTACCAGAGTGGCTGTTCACCTGGATAGCGGTGATCATTTTTCCTGTGGATTCCAGTTTCATTTTCCCTACAGAAATAGTAAATAAAGAATTGCTTGTACAAAGTGGAATTGCCTAGTGGGGCCATCACAGGCAGTGCTTAACCAAGTGCTGCTTGGTCTGTGTGCCAGGCTGGGTGGTTCATAGCTTGTTGGCAAAGCCAAAGTAAAAATGTCCAGATTTATGAGGGAGAGTTTGAAAGGGTGTCTTTCTCCCTTTGAAGGTGAAATATGAAGTATTTATGGTTTCTATTTCTTTCTAAGACTCAAGAACAGAACCTGAAATTACCTGGGAAAGGAGCATTCCCCACTTACTACTTCCTGGCTGATAGATAAAGACAGAAACCACAGATGGGAGCTGCTGCAGAGATTTCCTTGCAGGAACTGAGGAGCAGAACAGCATTTTGACATTTGTTGATGCTACCTGACTGCTACTGCCAGTTGACCTTTGGTTAAGAGCAGTGAACATCGCACACTGTCTGCATCTGCCAGACCTCTTTCCGCTGATTTAAGGAGAGAAAGATCTGCTTGTTTTGTTTGATCTCTGCAGCAGGTGGTTTGAATGTGATCCAGAGAGCTTAAACTGCCCTTTTGCTCTCTAGATTTGAGTCTCTCCCTGGGCCTTTCTCATTCCTGTAAGCTCCTTTCTTTATGCTTTGGAAAGCAGATAGTTTCCAGATATGGCAATTTGAATTCCTTTTTCTTTTTCCTCCTTTCTTTCTAAAGTCTGAGGAAGCTTTGTCTTGTTTCCCCTCAAGCTGCTTGCCCAGGTCAGAGGAGCTGTTGGTGCTCTGCAGCGTGCCTGGCATGCATGCTGTGTCTTATGTGGACAGCGTCAAGCAAACTAGGTCTACTGACAGTCCCAAAATCTGATGGCACGGCAGACTAGAATCAGCATCTGAGAAGCAAGAGCCAGCCCCAGATTCATTTAGTCTACATGCTGTTACACACTGGTTTTCAAGCATGGAGGTGCTAATTCCATCTCTGTTGTAAACACAGAGTGACAGGTACACTGTGGCTTGCTGGAGCAAGCATCACACTCTGATGGCTTCTCAGGCCTTGAACTAAGGGAGACCAGCAATGCTACGCTTTAGATGCCTTAGCCTATTACTTGCCTCGTTTGCTTCCCCCCTTCAGATTCTCTATAATTATGCACAACTTGGCACTGCCATACTACTGATCTTAAAAAGAATTTGGAAAGGAGAAATCTGTTGTAATGTGGCTGTGCTGGATAAGGGGAGGGATGGTGAGATTTTTTGGTACTTATATAAAAGTTTGAATTGTCTCTGTACTTTGGAAAAATGATTTTCCTTCTTGCATTATGCATTACCTGTGGCTGCCAGACATGGGAGAAATATGCTGTGTCTATCAAACTGTACCGGGTAACTTTTGCCATCTTAACTGTACCTGCTTTTTGGACAAATCCTGTCCTGACTGCAGAATGTCAGTAAGTGCTGTAGCTCCTCTATTTGAGAGGAGTGGACAAAAAAGTGGCAACCTGCCCCAGGGTTTTCTTCATGCTGTGGAGTACAGAAGACTTCAGGCTGGAAGGAGACTGCAGTGTCCCCTTGCCTAAAGTTAGTGTGGGAGGTCCAATTCACAGAAATCCCTGTTACAGCCTAGCAGATTAGAGATGTTTGTCAAGAATGTAAATACCTAAATGCTTATAAAGGATGCTCTCTGTAAAGATTTATTTCAGTTTGACAGTTACATCTGTAAGAAATTGTCCAAAAGCACATCTCCAGGAGAGAGACATGTACAAAATAGAAGACCACGTGACGTGGTGATTATTTTTTAGATTATGTGAACAATAATCCAGCTCACTTGAGCTGCAGGATAGCATCAGCAACTTGGACTCAAATGCTAGCATAGTCACGTTGTGTTTGCTGTTAGCAGTCCGTAGTAGTTCAGTGGTAAACAGAATAATAGGTACCAAACTGTAAAATATGGACTTCTAGCCATGTTCATATGACATCAGTACGCGCTGTTGTTTTTTCTTCTAGTTTGAGATCAGGCAGCTGAGGGCCCACCTTGCTCAGCAAGATTTGGACCTGGCTGCAGAGAGAGAGGCTGCACTGCAGGTCCCACACGTACTGAACAAGCAGAGCAGCAACAGGTACAAGGTGGTTGCCACTGAAGACTCAGATGATGAAGCCACTGAGACCATCACTGAGTTGCAGTCTCCTCGAGGTGAGTGCTGCCTGTGTGCTGCTATCCACGGCACTATTGTTCCCTTTCATGGAGTGACTGAACCTACTACTTTCCCTCTACTAGTGAATTTATTCATTTCCCTGGAGACTGCATTTTCCCATTTTTGCAAAGAAGCTGTATCTGCTCCAAAGTGGCAGAAGCTGATGCATTTTTGAGCAGATTTTTCCTAGAGCCAATGAAACAACTCTGGATGAAAATGACAGCGATATACCTTCCCAGCGTCCTCATGATTGTATCCCTCAAACACTAAAGCAGCAGCAGCCAAATCAGAATTGAGAAAGCAGTAATCACTCAGTTAAAAGTCGGGAAATTGAGAAGAACTGAAAAACAATTTCAGACTTTGGTTGCTTGCAATTCTGTGGTTTAAGGCTGTTCTAAATTGATGTAACATCTCGCAGCTTTTACTTTGTCTGCACAGAAGCCTGATGCATAAGTCAGCTACTGGTATTCATAGCATTGTCTTTTTTCATACTGGTTTTAAAAGTATTGGGGATTACCCTCACCAGTAAATCTATTGACAGGACAGGTTGCCTACATTAGGAGTTAATTTGGATGGTGTTTTTTTTTTTTTTTTTTTGGCCATCATCACCCAAGAGTCTGGTGTCTGCTGGGAGATACTCAAGTTCTTATGTTCAATAAATGTTTAAAGAAAAAAATGTACAAAGAGATGTGGTTTAGTGGGGAAATGGTAGTGGTAGTTGGACTGGATGATCCTGGGGGTCTTTTCCAACACTGGTGATTCTATGATTCTAAGTGTCATGTATATGGATTAGAAATATAAGCATAAATGGATAACTGCAGATGTGCAAATCCATAGAAACCTGCACGTCGTATTTTATTCTGTGTTCTGTGTAATATTCTGTGAATTGATGGAAACAAGACTATCTCTCTTCTACTAGTTCCAGCCATCCTGCTGACTGCACCACATCCCAGCTTGCCTTCCAGGTGGTGTGGCTGCCCACACACCAGCTGTGAAGCTTGCCTTGGTTGGAGGCTTATGCTCTCACAAAGTGGTTTAAAACTGCCCATGCTCAGCTGTGTTTAGGCTGGGCGGCTCCAGTGCAAGGAAAGGAGCATTTGCACACTGTAGGGCAGCTCCTGTGCCTGTGCTGAGGAGCAGTCCTGTGTCTTTTAGGTGAGATGTATGGTTCAGGGGAATACTAACAGTTATATTTACCTACACCCCTTTTTTAAAAAAAAATTATCACTGAAGTGTTGGACCAGAAGGCTTTATTGGACAGGATGTAGCTTCTTTACCCGTGTTTCCCAATGCTCATGGTGGGGGAGAGAATGTGCCACTATCTCACTGATGGTTAATGTAATATTTCATGTAGTAATTTTTTATCATAGTGATACCAAGCCTTCCGTGGACATGCCAATTTTCTTGTTTCAGTGGATGAGCAGTGTGTGAATACGCCTGAATTAGAGGTTTAGTTGGTACCTTTATTTGTTTTAAGGCATAGAAATATTTTAATCAAAATATTTATTTTAATCAAAAGCCATAGGAGAAAAAGCTTACCAGATTCTTTCAAACTATATTTTTTTCATTCTCTACACAGTAATGAAAGTGTGTAGAAATTGCTTCTGTTTTGTCCTCTGTAGTAATGTCTGAGCACTAACCACAATTCAGCCATTAATTATTCCTGATTTGAAATTGTATTTAAAAGCAGGCAGTTGAGCAGACTGTCCCCTAAAATGCATTTCCCCCTTTTTTGTAGGATTTCAGAGGTTTCCCCAGTGGATATATTATAATTTATGCATGTGTTCCTTGAGGGTTACATTTGGAACTGGAGAACGTTGTGCACAATTAGGAGACTTGCTGAAATTACAGTGCTATGGAGATTTATCTGATTTTTTTTTTCTGTCCAAAGTATTTGTTCCAGATTAACACAAGGTATTCATGGTTAGTTTCTCATTGTAAAATGCTGGCTACAAGTGCAACAAAGTAGACACACAATCTTGATTTCTATATTGTTAGGTTACATGATTCATTAGAGCAAGTCATGCTTTCCACTGGGGAAAAAAAAAATGCATCCAGCAAATAAGAAAGCATGCACTACTTCACATATCAGGTAAGGTGCAGTTATCTTATGTTTAAACATTCCTACTGAGAATATAGAATTAATTTTTGGTTCCCAGGAGTCAACCAAAAACACAAGGAAATATTTTTTGTGCACCATACCATATATTATATACAAAGCTTTTGCAGATGAATTATTATGAACTAAGTTTAACAAGCTGAGTTTAGGTGACTCCATGTTTTACAGTTGAACATAAAGAATGTCCTATGGCCTTACAGCAAGGGACAGTCACCTGTGATGATCTGCCATTATGGTGGAGTACTGACAAGGGGGACCAAGATCAAATTGCATGAGAAACCACACGCCCAGCAATAATATTCAGTGCTTTAATCCATAATCCAGAGAACAGTCAACTGAGGCAGAGGATTTTGCATGTAGTAGTCTGCATTATTTTGCAGAGAAAAGAAATAATAATGTAACACATCCATTATCACAAGGCTTTGAATACTGTTGTAACACTGCTGACTTAGAAATTGCTTCTGTGTAAGCTACAGGGCTTCTAAACCTTAGCTAACAGCTTGGTAAGGCAGTTACCCAGAAAAGAAAGTCCGTGAGCCAGCCCTGCCTGGTTCTTTTACCTCCTCACCTCCATTGGGTCTTTGCTCTCCAGTAACATACTGGCTGTTGTAGCAGCAGCTTTCACTGGTATCACTTTGGCATCCTATAAGTATTTACAACCATGGCCATTTTCACCAACACACACATTAGATAACCTGGATGTGATACATCACATAGAGGAAGAGCATGTCTTCAGCTCAAGAGTCCCTCATTTGCACAGCATGGAATGGGTATGTGGATGATGTAGGGTCTCCTATGTTCAGGGCTTTCCCACCACTCCTACCTGGAGCTGTAAGCCACCAGTGTTTTTTCACCCCTACTTTTTAGGTCAAGGGTTATGTATTGCAAGTTACCCTCTTATCAGACCACAGTAGGAATTCCACTTTAACATCCACTTTAACTGTGTTTTTTTCCTTCTTTAATACTCCAGAGTGACTACTGCAGTTAATCATTCTGTGTGCCACGTGACATTTGTGAGCTTTGAGAAACATCTGCAATTGCCTATTGCAGTGACTAGTTTGAGGAGAAGTAAGGGACCAGGTTGCTAATACTGCTAAAAGAAAAGCTGCAATTCAAAGTCAGAATTCAGCTGTCGGGCAAAACAGGCTCAGGAGAGGCTCTTCTTTTCTGCTCTGGCAGAACATGAGCCTTACATACAACACCTGAGGGTAGGGTATGGCATAGAATGTATATGTTTGTGCCAAACTTAACTTTGTCAGCCTTCAAAAAAAAATTGCCATCTTTGGAGAGCTCTGGATTCTGCCAAACCAGCAAGCTTTAGTTGGCTGGAGAACATACTGCATGCAAAAACGGGATATTCCATCTCAAGCTAATCTTATTTCCCCCGTCTACACTGAACAATGGAAACATTCAGTGCAGAATACTTCATCATGGAGGGGTTACGGAATAAGAAAGCATTCAGTCTTTTTATTCATTTCCATACCTGGGAGTTTTATGGCATAGTGCATAAGTTAAAGCTCCTTGGGGACAGCTGTAGCTTGTACTCTGGTATTTACACTGGATTTTGTGCAACAATTTACTACGGCATTCAATAAGGTAAGTCAAGTAACCCCAGCATCACGTGGTACACACAACACCTCTGGGAATTTGTGCAGAGACACGCAGTGTGGCCAGCACCAGGAGCATACCGCGTGTGCTGTCCTGTAGCTTCCCACACATATCCTTGCCCAGGAGGGGAGTGGAGGGGCAATGCTGAGCTCTGCTCTCTGTGATAGCAACAGGACCCAAGGGAACGGCATGGAGCTGTGTCAGGGGAGGGCCAGGTGGGGGTTAGGGAAAGGCTCTGCCCCTGAGGGTGGTGGGCATGGAACAGGCTGCCCAGGACAGTGGGCATGGCCAGCACTCTCAGGGTTTGGATTTGGGGTGGTCCTTTATGGAGCCTGGGGTGGACTCAATCCCTTCCAACTTGGGTTATCCTGTGATTCTGGTCAGGTGGTCAGCAGACTCTGAAAGTGTCCCATAACTCCCTAACTGATACTCTGTGCCTGTTCTTGAAGTACTGCTTCTTCAGACACTGAAGAAGAATCCTAAGGCAGTAGGAGTAACTCTGGAAAAAGCATGGATATATGCTAATTACTACTTAATTTGGCTAAGAGGCAGGAAATGTTTCAACTTTATTTTCTCTTAATGGAGGTTTTATTTGTCCAGCCAACAAACTGGACTCCAGAGTAGCCAGACATGAAGGCTGACACACAGGTATCAGCATGCAGGTCAAAGGCTGTCATTGTCACTGCCAGGGAAGGTGATGGCCTCGAGAGAAGGGAGGACTCTGGAAGCCACAAGCTCAGGGCATCGCTGTGACATTTGCTGCCCTGTAAGCATCTTATTTGGCTTCACTGCCTCAGTTTCTGTAGCGTGACTTGAATGATGATGGTACTCACAGACTTCAAAATAGCACTGTGGGGTTTGTAAAGAGCTGGGGACAAACGCTGTTGCATGTGGGTACTACATGTGCCTCCTATTTTATTATGTTGGCTCACGATGTCAGAGGCAGATGTTGACGGTATGGCAGTAGAGGTTGAACATTCCTGCCAGTGCTCCATTACATTTGGTATAGCAGGGAATTTGCTCTATCAAACGGTGTTATTGTGCTCTTCGTAGCTGTTGTGGTTTCTATGGAAACAAATAGGAGGCATTACTTTTGGAGCACCCCGTGGATCCTATCTGCTCATCTCTAAATGGTGAAGGAGGTTTTTTCTCTTCCTGAATTCCCGCAGCGTACAACATGGAACCAGTTATGGTCAGAATAAAATCCAACATTTTCTGCTCCTGCACAAATCATTTTTACTGTTCAGTTTACAAACCTCCAGCTCCAGGGAATGCTGGGTTCGCAGTACCCCATCCAGCCATTAATACTTCCTTCCAAAATTTATTATTCTTTAATCTCCCTCATAATATATGAATTACAGTCCCTAGAGGAAATTCCTCACTTTCCTGCATATGTCATTGCAGTTTGGGAAATTCTACAGCACTGCCATCGTTTAAAAGCAGTATGGCACCCTTGTACTTATTTGAGCAAGAACTGGATCCCATATTCTGTTACTTCCCATGGCAGAACAGTGATTTTAGCTATTCAGAGTGGAATTTCTGTTTCTGGGGGATTAGTAGTGTTTTTCTTTGGGGGACTGCTGCAATTTATGGTCATTCTTAGAGAACAGAGAAGCTTACTCTCCCCGTAGGCACCAACGTGTTCTGCAAGTGAAGAAAGTGGGATACTGGGAAGGGGAAAATAAGCAATTCTGGAGCTCCAGGAGGCTTCCCTTAAGATTATTCATTTGCTGTCTGAGAAGGCAAAGTGAGGCACTGCAAAGGATTCTGTCAGTTGTTGCTTGCAAGGCAGTGTGAGCTGGTTAAACACTTGGGATTGGTGCACACTTAAGCCAGTTTCTGCTGTGATCCTCTGCTAGTGGTGTGAGGAGAGCCCTGTCACTGCAGGACAGGAGATAATAAATAGGGTTTTTTTCTAATGTTGGAATGTATCTGCTTTGAAGCCTACTCCTATTAATGCTTATAGCTTTAGAGCACTCCACTTCCTGGTCAAACTCTATGTATTCTGGAAAGACTGAGGATTTAGCTTCTCTATAGGTGCCCATTTTAGGCTTTTTTGGTTCTCTACACTGATCGTCCAAGCAGAAATCATAGGAATTAGACATCAAGTAACACTTAAGCAAGTGTATTTGTAGTTGGTGGAGTGAGGCTTTTGGATTTCACGTTCACCAAGTGGGCAGGGTAGAAACTTCCCACTTCCAGAAGTGGTGACCGTGCAGTCACACACGTGAGGTTGAAGTTGTCTGCCATCATTAGTACATGGGGATGTGAAGATATTGCTGGCAGTTAAAGGAGCACAACTGAACGCTTCCACTGCCCAAGCATGTAATCCCTTCCGTAACAATCCCTTTCACAAATGGCTTGTTCTCCAGTGTGAAAGCAGTGAGATATGGTGCCGTCTGATGGCATTAGAACACTTCCTGCACCTCGCTCTCCTGAAGCATTAGAAGCTTTCCCTAACCCCTACTCTGCCCTCCTTCATTGCCAGTTCATAAGTTTGTTCTTGAGTCTTTCTGCTTAAATTATCCTTCTCTGTCCCTGCTGGTTACCATGATGATTATTTTGTTGATATCCATATTTTTTTCTCAACGTTTGTTTTTCTAGATGCAGCAAACAGCTGTTTTGCAGAGATAGGCCCAAGCTCCTTTGTGTTTGATCCACACTGACTGTCACAAGCCAGCTCAGATACAGATCTGCTGCTCCCTACTCACAGAGAACAAGGCTGGAAAAAGAGCAAGGAGAGGTCCCCCAGGCCATCCCACACCTAAAGCCATTGGCTGTGCCTGCATCTCAGCCCTGTTCAGCTTAGCACACTGTGCTGTTGCAGCATGACCTGCTGCATTGATCTTCTATTTTCCCTTTTAAACAATGACGTTTCATCTCAGGTTAGAACCAGGCTGAATCTGCAGCTCTGCTTTCTGTGCAAGGTAACTGCAACAGTTCCTCTCATGGTGGATTATCCCACGTGCTCAGGCAGCCGTCCAACCTGTGCTGGCTGGACACGTATGTGGATGGAAGCCATGTGAGCACAGCAGCTCGCACTGCGTGGCAATCTGCCTTCGTGTGAACGTCTCCTGGAAGGGATGAGCTGGCTGCTGGTATTTCCTGTTGGCACAAACTTTCCTTGTTGCTAGAGGGAAATGTAGAGACACCTTTTGGGGCCAGCAAAGCAGAGGGGAAAACATTCTTCTTGGGTCATCTTACTTGAGACCAGGAAGGTGAAGGAGGCACAGCTCAGAGCGTGCTCGTGCCCTAATAAATGGATGCACAAGTGAGCAGTGCCATGGGCTGTCAGAGCAGTGTAGCTGTCATCACTGCTCCTATTTCTACAATTGTTCAGGGGACAACAGCTTGGTCCTACAACTTCTGCTTTCAGAAAGCTTTCCTGCTCAGTATCTTAGTGGTTTTTATTGGCAAGTGTATTTTATCCTATGCTTCTCTCCTAACTGCTTCTAGATGGTGGTACTTGGAGGAAAAGAAGCCAGTGTCAGGTTGGTAGCAATGGAGGTGAAAGAGCTCCTTTAGAAGCCTCTCTGTGCAGATCACTGCCTTCTGGAGGAAGGTGTAGCCAGGGATTGCTCTGCTCAGTGAGAGATTGCTTAGCAGAAGGAACCCTGCGGTTCAGAACGTGCAACTTTGGGATGGAAGGCAGTATAACCAGTGGCAATACAAATATGAAGTAAAATATTTTAATAACTGTATGGGAACTGTAGAGCCCTGCCCTGAACCACTGATTGAGCACCTGGTCAGCCCTGGGAGCACAGGTGAAGGCAATGCAGCTGTGTGATAGGAAGGGGTGGAGCCTGGCTGCACCTCTCTTAGACCTCATCGAGGGGCTGACTGGCACTGGGGAAGGATCTCTGGTTGGAGATCCCTCCCTTGTGGAGTTTTCCCTGCAAGCTTGGATCTTCAGAGAAGGGTGAGCACTTTCCCTTTCCCTTTGTAGCACCTTTCCATCGCTACAGTTCCCTTTGTCACTACACCTCCTGTACTGCCATTCCACCACACTGATCTCTCTGATTGTTATAATAATGAATTGTTTTTAAAAAATTATTTTTTAAAGGCCTCTAATCATGTAGATATGCAAGTGGTATTTATTGTGTACAGTGGTTTTGCAGTCATAGATGAAACAACTGAAGGTCACTGTTGGGAGATTACAGAACTGAAAAAGAGATCTTCCTTGGTCAGAATGTCATTTATGTGCTTCACCAAATTTATGAGGTTTTTATAGGGCCAAGAGAGAGAGATTACAGTGTTTTCTCTCGGGTCAGATGAGATTATATGGGACTGTACTCCAAATGGTTTATTGGTCCCTAAACCATTCGTGGTGAAGGAGATGTAATCTGAATCTCACAGGGAAAGAACAGAAGATAAAATCCTGTAGCTTTCAGGCAGATTCCAACCAAGGGCTGCACGTTGTTTCAATAACGGAGATTTGGTTGGCAAGCAAAGAGATAGGGCTTATTGCCCTTCTTGATTGGGCTTTGCTGCACTTTTACAGCCTCATAGAGGTGCTTGGCTGCAGCACCAGCGAGAGCCGTTCTGGATTTATGTGAGGTAGGCAGGAGTCTGAAAGGCCCTCCTGGCCACGCTCCCTTCTGTCCAGTGGGACTCCTGGCCTGCTGGAGGCAGCAGGCCGACGTGGCACTGAGGGGATGACAACTGAGGGGATGCATTGATGGTGGGGCTCCCAAAATCCTGAGCTGCCAGACATTTTAAAAATAGAGAATGTTGTGTTAAGACCACTGCTTTTCTGTAGCTGAAGCTCAAGTACCCTGAGAACAGAGAACACTCCACGCTACGAGCAGTCTCCTCCTCTTGCAGGAGCTGTTTTCCCTCACTTATACCCACCTCCTCCTGCCACTGTGCTCCTGATCCTTCTGGCTGCTCACAGTGGGGACTCCATGGTAAATCACCACCAAGTTCTGAAGCAGTTCCCCAGTAACGTGCAGTACTGTACTTTGTGTGCACATCGTGTGTGCGCAAGTGGTTGCTTTCAGTTTTGTCTTGGTGGCATTCTTAGGCTCCCAGCTTTCAGCAGAGCGGGGTATCATCAGAGATAAGTGGGATTGTTTATAGCCTCTTATGCCCCGAAACAGCTGTGACTCCCTGTGGCCGAGACGAGTTTGTTAGTTGTCAGTTTGCCTTAACGTAATCGTTCGGAAACCTAATCTGTTGCTGAAATATTTATCCTGCTGTTGTTATTCCAATACTCTGTATTGTTTTTTATTCATAAGAAACTACTCAAGGTTAGAAAAAGTATTTCATATTTGATACACGCACATGCATGTTTATATTATTTACATAGATGGACACACATATAAAAAAGAAGAGCCCAATGAGGACGAGGAGGCCATTGCGTGCTGCCATGGCAGCAGGCAGCTGTCTGGCAGTCGTGCAGGCGGTGAGGCAGAGCAGTGACTGCGCTGTGCTGAAGGAGTGAGTGCTTGCACTGCTGCAGTTCCTCTGCAGCTGTTCCGCGTTGGTTTGCTGAAGTAATGATTTGTCTGTAATTCTGTTAAATTGGTTTGAAGGCACTGGATTTCATGGTAGCATAGCAGTACCCACATGGAGGTGGATGGCAGGCAATGCATGTGATCATAGAGGAGGCTTATTTGAGCCATGACACAGAAAGCAGGCAAATACCATTTCCAAGCTGTTTGCTTGCTTCAACACAAAGCATTGTGGTGTTTGTTTGGAACAGATTTCCATGAAGGGGATGGAGGTCTGCTGGTATTTTTCTGCATGTATCCAAAGGTTCCCTGCCTGTCCAAGAACCCATATCTGCACAGGCTGGTGGGTCTGCTAGCGTTCATAGTGTGAATTATGTATGACTGAAATGAAGTGCGTTTGAGAAGCAGATAGCTGAAGAGCTTTGCAATGTACCCTAATCCTGCAGCGCTGCCTAGAGCAACACGGAGGCCTCTTTTTTAAACTTGGACATTAGCACAAAGCACACCTCTGACTGCAAGCATTTAAAGATCAACAGGGGCCAAGAAAGCTTTTAGGAGCCCATGAAACCAGGAAAACAACCACGTTCCCTTTCAGTGTCAGGTTCGATTGCCTTCTTACGAGTGCAGCTATTTCAGGTACAGAGTGCTCGGTGGTTTGGGTCTTGTTGTATGGGCAAAGTGCTCCCCAGAAAACATCTGTTTCTTTCACCTGCAAACCGCAGAGTGCTGTGAAAGGCAGCGCAGCGGCCGCGGGGACCCGGGGGGCGAAGGGAATCTGCCCCACAGGGATGAGCACGCTTCTCTGAAACATGGTATCAAAGAGAGCACTTAAAAGGAGAGAATGCTTTTAGAGCACGGCACGCAGCACCGCTGGGCAGCTCTGATCCCACGGAGCTCTGATGAAGAACCCTGCTCCTATCAGCCTGTGGGTGCCATGGCTCCGAGGTGTGCAGTGCACGGTCGGGGTCTGAGCATCACACCCGGCCCTGGAAGGGCACAGGAGGCCGTGGGGCTGCGAGCAGACTGTGCCGTTCAGCCACTTACACACTGCCTTCTTGTTGTTTCAGAGGATGACATGAACAATTACATCAGCCGGTACTACAATGAGCCCAGCAGTGGTAAGTTTTGCTTGAAAACATGAGTGTGAACCAGACGTTTGCATTGCATTGTGTGCTGTAACCACAGTGAGACTGAGCAATGGCAGGGTCGGTTCTGGGAGTGGAACCCAACACCCACAGCTGGTGGTGTTCTCCATAAGAGCCAAAGCGGAAGCTCTCCAAGGGTGAGAGACACCATGTGCACACTGAGGTGCCCATCATAGGCTGGAGGACTGAATGTCCTGCAGAGGTTAATGCCCTGCTGGGTCTGCAGGGAGGTTCCACTGGGCCCCAGGGTGAGAAGCAGGGGCAAGGAATGGGAATGGAACGGGGCAGTGAGCTCAGTGCAGCCCCATATCTATATTCATATAGGTATGGGGGTATGTATCCATACAGCTGGGGAAATATAGATGGGTACACAGAGGTACCCAATGCAGACACACGCAGACACAACCATACAGAAATAAACATGACTGCATACCTTTTTATTGTATGCACATATTAAAAAAGGTAGGTGGATGTATATATATTTCTAGGGAGGCACAGATGTGGATATACAGATATAAAACATAAATTATGTATGTACAAATACATACGGATATTCTTGTCAAGGTATGTGTCAGATGATATATAAATTATTCACGTGCATTGTACATTAAATATAAATTATGCATGTGTGTATAGAGATGATTATGTATAATGCATTATAGATTTATATTCCCATATATACATTCCACCACCTCCAGCCCCACCCCCACGAGCCCAGGGTTACACACGTACTCCTATCTGTGTGTGTTATGTGGAGATGTGTGTATATATGCAAGTAGGTTGCTCTGAAAGTAATGCCTTCTATTTATTTCCATGGAAACTACAACAACTACAAGGAGCACAATAACACCATGGGATAGAGTGAATCCTCATCTGCAAAACATTAGCTTTCAACACAGTCAGCACTGTTAGATGTTCATTTTCATCAGCAATTCAATTCCACCTCTATGCTTCACCTTCACTTACATGACAGATGCCATTCTAATAGAGAGCCTCACTGCTGCCAGCTGTCACAGGGCAACAAAATGTAATGGAGTATTGGTGGGAAGGTTCAAGCTCTGTAGCCGTACCACCACCACCTGCCACTCATGTTGTGAGCCAACAGAATAAGGCAGGAGGCATTACTTTTGGATCAGCCCTCATATATACATGTATTTGTACACAGGTCTGTAATGTAGATAGTTATTAGATATGTACAGCCAAACATTTATACATAACTGTGTACACACACAGATCTTTGGTTTTATATGTGTGTGTGTGTGTGTGTGTATAAATATATTATGTGTGTAGGGGGGAGCTCAGGTCTATGCATATATGTGTGTGTGTATACAAAATGTACACAAGTGAAAACTGTGTGTACATACATATATATTTGTATTATTATATATGTGTAGTCATATATACATCTACCAACCCACACAGATGCCTACATATCTATTTATTAAAAATGTATGCATTAAAAACTCCGTGTGTGTGTGCACATAGGTGTGACTGTATATAGTTATTATGTGCAATGGGTTTCTTATTTAGGTATATCCATGCTTATTTGCTTATAAAGGGAAACAATTTTCATGTATATATAATATTTTATATATATATGTATATATGTATAAAATAGGAATGTATAGATTGATAATGCACAACACGTATTATACAAATACATGTATACACACATGTACAGATATACATGTATGTGTAGATATGTGCATACATGTTTACATAAGTATGTATACGCACATTTACGTATATATGTATGTAAATACATATCTAGATAGGGGTGTGTGTGCAAGACTATGTTTATGCATTTTATATGAGTACATGCACATCTACAGGTAGCAAGGTGTACTAAGAATTATAGGTATGTGCACATTCCCACTATATGTACATGAAAACACACACACATATGTGTATAAATATATATAGGTGTGTGTGACTATACATATGTAAGATATATACATAACCACATAATTGAAGATAGATAATGGTGTATGCAAGAATGTATACGTGTATTTTCTTGCCTGCACCTCAGTCCCTATGCAGAGATGAACAAAACACACGTGGACTTAGGAGTCACAGTACGGGGACTGGGGAACTCTTTTATTTTTAGATAAAGGAGTGTGATTGTTACACATTTAAAAATACACACAACACGGGTATTTGAGAAACACCATCTATACATTTTTTAATTGAAGGGTGGCTACATCAACATTAGTTGGGGGAAGGAGCAGGAGGGTTTGGTACATCTCATAAAAATATCTACATGTGGTAGATGTAAAACGTGTCCATGTAGACATATGTATAGCTGTACTTACGGTATTTCTGCCGTGTTTTACTTCCCCAATTCTATATCTATACATATATAAATGCCTGCATGCATTTACACGTGACTATTTAATTTACCCAAGTATAAAATAAATAACAGGGAAAGGAGAGGGACCCTATCTGCCAACACATTTTTACAGATCTCGCTCTGTAGTGTGCAGCTGTCTGTCTGCCCCTCCATCCCTCGGAGAGCTGCGGTGGTCTTTGAGATCTGCTACTTTGTTTTCACTAGCCAGCTCTGCCCTGTGCTGCGCTCTCACCTGCCCCTCTCTGCTTTTCCTGCCTGCAGACAGCGGTGTTCCCGAGGCTGCCATCTGTGTGGTCACCACGGCCGCCATCGACGTCCATCGCCCCAACGTCTCCTCCGAGCTCTTCACAGTGGAGGTGCCAATGCGGCTGAGCAGCACCGGGACGTCCGCCAGCATCACTTCGGGCAGCGCCTCCCGCTCCACCGTCAGCTCGGGCACACAGGCGTGCAGTGAGAGCAGCCAGACGCTGGGCTCCTCCCCAGACTGCAGCGCAGCCTGCGAGGATGCGGCCGGCGCCAGCCCTCAGGCAGACCTCGTGTCCAGCCAGCAGCGGGTGGCGCAAGCCATGGTCCAGGAGCTGCTCTCTTCCCTGTCTGAAGAGGCGCGCCTGGCGCAGAAGGGACTGGACCCTGTCAACCTGAAGCTGCCCAGCCCAGCGGGCTCAGTGAGGGCCAGCCCTGACCTCGGCCACCGCCTCAGCGTCTACAACCGCAGGAATCAGGAGAACCTCGAGGTCTTCCAGCTCAAGCCGCTCATTGACTCTCCGCAGGGCCCCCCGGTGATTGATGACAAATATGGGGCCCTGGGACCCCCCGAGCCACGGCTGAGCAAGGTACCTGAGGCCTAAGGACGACTATGGGGCACACCCACTGTGCTGGGTCACCAGGCTGCCCCGGGCAAGGCAGCAGCACCGGAGGCCACCTATGGCACCTCCTGCAATGGCCACCAGGCCAGGGCTGGACCAGCACCACCCAACAGGCCTGCCTGCCACCAGCTCTGGGCCAGCCGGTACCTATGGTGTCCTCTGAGGCACAGGAGACCTTCCCCCTGTCTTCAGCCAACAGGATTGGACACACAGTGCCCAGTGGCAGGGAAAAAAGACTTACGGCCGTGTCCTGCCACCAGCCTGGGGTTAGCCCCAAGGTGCACAGACCTTCCACCAGCACCAAGCTACAGCGTCCAGGGACAGACAGAGCTGCTGGCCAGCCTGCTCCCAGCCTGGCCTCCCAGCTCCCCATGTCCTCTGCCCAGGGGCTGAGCATAGCTGGGAGGGGAGTGAGGTTGGGAATAAACACTGACAACCACTGCTGCCTCCCTTGTTCCTGTCTTCCACCCCTCTTCCCTCCTTCCTTACACCTCTCCCTTCCATTACCGTTCCTGCCGTTATTCCATTTCCTGATCGCTTTTCTTCACTCACTCTCCCCTTACCAACACAACTTGATGTCCCAGCCCCCATTGCCACCCACGAAAACAAACTTTAAAAAAAACCCACAGTTACCTCTCTTTCCACTACAATCCTTTATTACCGTTATTCCTTCATACCACCTCTGTCCCCACCTCCACCCATAACAAACACTGCCCAGCACAAACATAACACTGACACCTGTGCTCTCCAGCAATCTTGGGGTTGTGCTGTCATTACTGCTCAGCCCAACAGCAGCCATTGCAGTTGCTCACTTCTTCTTCAGGAGCTCCGTCATCTCAGGCACTGCCTGCAAACACCAGTGCCAGGGTAGCACCCGCTTCCCCTCCACCCCCACAAAGTTTTTTATGTGAGGTCCCAACCCCCATCACACCACAGCCCCCTGCCCACAACTCCAGGGGCTGCGGGTCACCCCAGCTCACAGCACTCCCCACTTCCCTCCTGCTGAATAGAGCCTCTTAATTATTTAAGAGCGCTACATTTCCATTAGGTGGAAATAATGCATTCGTACAAAATTTATTAAGGAAATTGTCTACATGGTGTTTCTTCAGAATGTGACTTTGTCTCTGCCTAACGCAAAGGCCCGTGCTCACCGCTGAGCCAACGGGCATTAGTTCAGGAATGGCATTAAGTGCTGGCACAGTTTCTGCCCATGCCTCCACGGAGCTGCTGTGAGCTCACACCGCTGCCATGTATGGCCGTGTGGGCAGCCCACGTGTGAGTTCTCCAGAAAACTGCCAGCTGCCCCTCAGTGTCGGTAAAGCAACAAGCCCACTCAGAAGGAGAACTGCTGCAGTCTGAAGACAATGCCAACTCTGTACGTTCATACTTTATGAAGCTCAAAAACTCATTTCAGTACCTATGTGCAGTTTTTTTCTCAGAACTGCTCACATTCAGGAAATGTGAACACAGGCAGGCTGATGTGAAACACGCCCCTCCCAACTTCATGCTTGTGGGGACTGGTTTTGAGACTGAAAATAATGAAGTTGTAAAGCCAACTCTTGGGCAAAACAGTCCAAAGCAAACACCCCATCAGATTCTATTACCTTTCTAAACAGTCATTACATCTGACAGCTTTCTCTCTCCCATGCCCAAAGCTGAGCCTCACCTGAAATAAGTCTGCCACCAGTCCGTAGTCTGCCACTTGGAAAATTGGAGCTTCTGGATCCTTGTTAATAGCAACAATGGTCTGCAACAAGAGGAAAGCACCACGTGTCACTGTGATCATCGTGTAGGGGCAGATGGCAGAGACAGGCCTGACCTGAGGAAATGGGCTGACTTCACTCCTGGCTGCTAGGGGCAGCAGGTAACAGATTGCAACATGTAACAGACGGCTTGCCATTCTGCTTCTAAAACCAAACCCAATCCCCATCATCCCTAAAAACCCACCATCACAGGAGTCTCCAACACTGAGCCAAGCAGTCCTAACAACAACAGCAAAGTATATTTCTGAAAAATCCCTTCCTTGCTCACATTATTCAGGGGCTCTCCTCCCTTGGTGAAAGTAAGTCTGGAAAAAAAACTACAACAGATTACCTGCAATATTTAAGCCATAACATTACAGAAATAAATCAGACGTAGCACTTACTTAAAATAAATGTAACAGAGCCGTGCCAAAGGCCCCCCTACTTACAGCAGGCCACGTAATTTATTGTGTCACACAGCAGAAAAATGCACGTGATCTAAATCCCAACACAGCAGTCCAGAAAACGCCTTCCCCAATTTGAACTCTTTCATAAAAGGTAAATCCCATCGTAAATGTCTGTGACAGCTTCCAGCAAAATAAGTGTGGATGTCCAAAGCTGAATCTCCAACAGGATGGGGAGACTCCATGCAGGATGAAAAAAATACCAAATAAGCAACAGCTCATAAAACGATGCTAACACCCATTGGCCTAAACCACAGCACTCTGCCACTGCCTCTCCACCTCAGTGCTACCACTGCAAGCTCAGATTTGAGGCAACAGATTCCCCAGGACAGCTCTAACCAACATTTCCTCTGCACACCTACCTGCCATTCCCAGGTAGCCGCAGTTCATGTTTCTCATATGCTTTGCTCCCTCCACTGACTGTATTTGCCTGACAAAATTAATGGCTCAGTAGCATACATCAGTGGCAATAACTCAAAGATAAAAGCTCACAAATCCTGTGTTTTTAAGCCTACAGAAACCTCCTTCCTTCACAGCTCATTTGTATCCCATGACTTGCTGTAAAGGAGAACCACATGGTTTACACAACAAGGCAGTACCTACAGCAGAGCCCTGCTGCTGCCTTCTCACCAGCTCACGAGCACGGAGCTGCAAGCATGCCAGTACTACCTGCCCCTCACACAGTCCTCCCAAAGTTTTTCATTTTCTATTTCTGTTACTCCTTTTGCAAATGCAAGCCTTTGCTAACAGCTCTACAGTACAGGAAGCCAAATCCAGGTTGTGATAGCCAAGGATATTAATTCAAAAGACTTTAGCTGTGCTCTGAGGCCCCACCATGTGTTCCCAGAGCTGCTCCCAGGGACACAAGGACTCATACCCATGGCTGCAGGGCAGGACAGTCTGGCTGAGATGGCAGAGAACACAGCTGGCTGCACATCCCCAGTGAGCCCTGCAGTGGGCAGGCAGCTGCCCCCAAGCACCTGCCCTCACCAGGCACAAGGGAGAGGTGCGCAGGAGCTGCAACTCTCAGAGCTTGTCACCTCACCACACAGCGCACCTCCAGCCACAAACCCTGCAGGCTCAGCTCCCTGCACTTCCCTCTTCAGGCCCACAGCCCTGGAAGGCTCAACGCTGTGTCACACTGACAAAAACAAAGTAGCAACAGTTGCTTGAAAAGCATCTGCCTTCAGCTGCAGTTGGCAGCCCAGGCCCTCCTCTGCCTCCTCTTGCTGAAGGGACTTTTTGTAAGATCTGGTTCTCTACCTCATCTCCACAGTCCATGGTAAGAAAAAAAAGCATCACTTCGCTTGCAACAAATGGAACAAACTTTTGTAAGTTACATCTCTTAGAAAGAAAAGATGCTGTAACTACCTCAGGAGGGAATTAAAATCAGTAAGGAAAGCAACAAGGACTTGCCAGGCCTCCTCCAAAGCTGCATTTTCTACCTTGCTGTAAGAGGACAAAAATTATTTGCTTCACTTGGTAGGAAGCACCAGAGCACTTTGGAAAGCAGATCCTGAAGTGTGTGAGTTCACAGTGCCAGACAGTGCACAGTGCCAATGGATGGGGGACAATCCAGGGGCAGCTTCCATGGCTGCAAAACTCTTCTGTTTGTATAAATGGGAACTTCTCAGTAACTCCAACACCTGCACTCAGGCTAAAAGGAAAGCAGGGATCCACTTCAAACACATGGAAGTAAAACTGAATTTCAGAACGCACCTATTTGTTTACTACAGAAAAAGTGTTATCTCTGGGTGAAAATAAACCTAAGTACGCTTCTGGTATTGACAAACTTTATCTTATTTGATATAAAAACATCTCAAAATATCAAACATGGCACTGGAAAGGCACAAAAAGCAGAGATTTTGCAGAGATGGCTGTGACAGCACTGCACCAGCACTGCTCCTGCCCATGCTCCTTGCTGACCCTCTGCCCCTGATGTCTCCCTGTTGCTGCACAGCAAGCAGGGGAGGCTGCACTGACCCTATTTCCACTAAGGCCACTGAGAACACACTGCTGCAGATGCCATTATCCACACCTCTATCTCCCTTCTCAGCAGTGACCTTCAGCTCCACCCATCAATAATCCTTAATTTTGGCTGTCTCTTCCTCAACTCTGGAGACAAGTGAGAATAGCTTGCATCCATTTTAGAAGGGTGAGACCCAAAAAAGGCTGCTGCACCCACGTTTCCACCAAGAAACATTTGATTTAAATAATATGTGCAAAAAGAACTAAAAAGAAGCATGGATCACCCTACCACGAGGTTGGCTTGTGAGGATACACACAGGCACGTGAGCTCACTGCAATCTATCACTGCTCAGACACAAAAGATGACTTTAGGGATCTGTCTGCAAAGTTTTGTACATTTTTTCCTCTGTTTGTGATGGTTTTACAAGCTACTCCAATTCCTGGCTGCCAGAAGGCAAAAACCCCAACCCAGCAAAGCTTCTGAAAAGTTCCCTGGAAGGAGAAAACCAAATCAATCCTTTTTCTCTACAATTCCTCAGCAGAAGGCAGGACAGCTTTTTATTTTACTTTGGTTTGAAGTGTTTGGCACCTGACAGTGGGATGCAGCAAGTAATCCTGCTATTCTTTCCAAACACTGCACTGTGGACCAAACTGGCAATTCCAGTTGCAGACTATTTGCTTCAGCAACTAATGAGTTAAACCTTTTAAAGTTTTACTGCCATTTTATAATAGGTTTCCATTTGAATAGCTAAATGCAGGAATGTCAGAGACATCTTTTACTTTATGGAATAGTAAGTTCATAATTCAAATTACGCATTGTTATGCATGAATTAATATGTCATACTCTGAAATAAATGCAAATGCATCTATTGTATAGAATTCAGGCATGTGTGCGTGTCTTTTGTTGCTGTTCTTTTAATAAATAACTGAATTAGCTCTTGCTTAATACTTCAGGCTTAGTGCAGCAGTTCTACTGCATTAGGTGTTCCATCACAGTCTCACTCAGCAAGGCTTAGCGAGGCATGTTTTAAGGCAGCAAAATGACAATCGTAACACTGGAGAAAGTGGAAAGTTCATTAAAGCACTGATGAGAAGCAAAGAAGTAAACTCTCCTCCTTCCTCAAAAATCTCTTCCAGCACACCCAGCTCTGACATACCTTGCTGTCCTTCATCCCGGCCAAGTGTTGGATTGCTCCAGATATTCCCACAGCAATATAGAGTTCCTAGAAGAAAACAAAGAGGACGCATTGTCAGTATTCACAACAGTTTTGGTCAGCTCTCACAAGCCTTGCTCAGGATCAATTACATACAGCAGTTTTTATATGACAGTGGCTGTCTATATTAAATGTGGTTCCCTTTCCCACTTTGGGATGCAGCTGTAAAAGGAGAATCCCAAAGGAGCATCCGGCAAAGACAGATTAGAAAAAACAGAGATCTGCATCAAATGTAAGGCACTGTTCAGACAGAGGAGAGGGCAATCAGTGCTACTCATGACCCCAGGGACGGCCAAAACAAATACTGAGCAAGATAACCTACAAATGGATAGTGCAGTTCCTAAAGAGAAATACAAGATTTTTCGGTTGGAGGCCTCGATGACCTCCTAAGGTAAGACAGAACACACAAAGCTGGAATTCAGGTGCTTACACCTTCAGAAAGTTTCCTGTATGGCAGGATAAAGCATTTCAGGCACAGAAGTGGGCTACCACAATTTCCACTTGCAGTGACAGTTTCTGTTACTCAGCCCAAACCTCAACATAGACACGCCTTAAAGCTTTTCTCCCTCCCCATTCACTACCAGCTTCTGTGGTGGATGAGCAAAGAAGTGCTCAGTAGGCACCACACCATGCAGGAAATCATTATACTCTGCAACTGCCAACCTGGCACCTCCAAAGAAACTTAAAACAGGTGAAGATTTATAAGCAAATCGCTCTGCATTGACATTAATTCACAGCAGGAAAGCAGTTTTTCCCCTTGGGCTGAAAATGGCCCTGTCTGCAGCCTACCCAAAACCATGCATATGTTCAGCTCAGTGCCAGTTCTTCCACCAGCCCAAGCCCAAGCAGCACTCAGACCCAGCACTCAGCTACCTGACGTTACAGAAGAAAAACAAAGGAATTACTTCTCACACTCTCAGTCGCAGAAGAGGCAACTGGAGCACACAAAACCAGCTGGGGATCCTCCGTCAAACCAATTCAAACATATTTATATGTCCTAATGAAGACACAAACTTAAATATTTAACAGAATTTGTTTTTCATCACCGCCACAGTTAGTTGGCGTTTAAGAACATACAGACCTAAACCAAGAAGTGATCTTTGGAGTCAGAGGGAGTAAGTGGGAGAAAAGAGATCTTGTTCTTCCACAACTTCGGATGTGCATTACAGCTAAGCAGCTTTTAACACAGCAGACCGAAGCACAGCTGTAGGACAGTCACCAACTCCAGAAGCGGCTGGAAACGAAGGTGTTCCAACACAGAGAAGGCAGCCTGCATTTTCCATACAGGCTGATAGCTGTCATATCAACTGCAGTAAAGAGATGACTGCTTTCCGACATGTCTACAGCTACAGACTCTACCTATTGCATTCGCTTTTAAACAGGGGCAGGTAAATGAAGAATAGCTTGTGCAGAAAAGCGTAGGAGATCTCCCGTAACAACTAAGTGGGAGGCAGACAGCAGGAACAAAATATCTCCTATTAGAATGGTTCGCTTTGAAACTGAAGCACGGAATCTGGTCTGTGTATCTGCACAAAAGCAGCACAGCTGTTGAAGAGATTCAACAATTTCTGAGTCTCCACTGCTTCTTAGTGCATAGATTGGTACTGGAGGTCAACTCACTTTACCCTCAGCTGCACTGTAATACAATATGTACATGTAAGACCTCATAGTAAGAATGCAATATTTTAATTATACCAAATAAAAGAACAGATGTTACAGAAGAAATCACTGTAACATCATATAGTCTTTAATACAAGCTCTTTTCAAAAGCACATTACTGTAATATGATTTTTTTAGAGCAATTCATTAAATGCCAGTCACCCAGACTACCAGATACTCTTATCACTCTGTTTAACATCATAAGGTTCAGTCCTTGGAAGGAATCCAGCTAACCAGGAGCCAGATGCCTATGTATACATTTGACTAAAATATCTGGGAAAGACAAAGATGCTTCATTAAAAAAGACATTTATAAATTACCGGGCTCATCTAAAAAGCCTTCATTATGCCTTTAAGCTGTGCCCTTCTAGGTTATGTGCTCTTGGCTCTCCAGCCAAGCTGGTTGCTCACTGTCTTGCAGCACCAGTGGAACACCTCAGTAACGTTTTCACACAGGTAACACGTGACAGCATCCTGCCTAACAATAGTCCAATGCTGCACAACAGATGCGATGGCTTAAATCTTGATTTAAATTTATTCTACTATTTATTAAAAGAAAAAACGAGACTGGAATGATAAGGATTTGAGACTGCTCAGATCCCTTCAAGGAAAAAACTCAATTACACATTTGGAGAGGTCAAGAAAGCCTCCAAAATTCTGATCTCTTTCAGTTCCTCTCAGGGTAATCCCCTTGTTTTGATGCTTCCCCTGAAATCACTGACCTCTATCCTGGCTTTAGCTGAGTCCTAGCACTTCTGCTGCGGTAGTGCTCACAGTCCCAGGCACTAATAAAGAAAAAGAGGAAGGAAAGTGGAGAGCAGAGCAGTGCCACAGAGCAGCCACAGTGCAGTGGTAATCCAATTACCAGCACGTGGCCATTGCAGCAGAGAGCACACAGGGTCTGGAAGAAGATCTCAGCTCTTCAGGGCTCATCTATGGGAACACAGGCCAGCAAACAAAGCAGCACAGTACGCTCTGCATCACATCTCTCAGGTGCCAACAAAGATGGCTTTACACCAGCTTCACATTCCTGCTTTTCAGAGCCCTGGAAGCTGCTCTAATTACTGCTGTCAGGTGATTGATCTGCAGCCAGCAATTAGAGGCACTTATGCCAAAGTCCAGTGCATGGAGAGGCATTTCTGCACTCCCTGGTGCTTGCACATGGGCAGGCTCTCACTGCTGCCAGCGCTCTGCTGCACAAGGAAAACAACAGAGCAAACAGACTCCGCACCAAAGGGCTCCCTGCACTGCCTAAGATGAAGCCTCAATAGCAATTTAAGTGGAAAAAAGGGAAAAAGCATAGTTTTGGTGGTACAGGGACATGCCAGAGAGAACTGTCTTCCCTCACAGTAACTTAATTTCACACGGAAGTATTTATTGCAAATATGTCAGTGTCACACCACGGATCTTCGTATGCCGCTGTGCATGGAGTGGGTAGCACAGCGACAGAAGCAAACAGCCAGGAAGCTGAACAGACCAAACAGCTCAGAAGCATATGGAGCAGAAGGTGAGGAGGCACTATCAGGAAATACCTACACTAAATACACGCTGCTGCAGCGAGTGTCAGTACCAAGACAGTGTGAATGTAGGAGCATCAGCACATAACATACCCTTAAGCTTCTCACAAGGGCTACAAAGCTGATTCTGCCAGCAAACCTGCACACAGCAGCAGTGCTTGACTGTGTCTTGCCACACAGCATCCCACAGGGCACTACTGGGAAGCAGGGCCTGAACGGTCTTGCCTATATCAAAGGCAAGATTCCAAACCAAGAACCCAACTTCTCTCATCTGCCATATTAATTATTAATCTAGCATAGTTTTGTGGGTTTTTTCCTTCCACAGACTCTCACAAACATGACCCCAGTATATCTTGTAGGGAGAGGCAGTGTATGTTAACCATTTAGCCATCCTAATTCCCATTTCTGGTGGCATATAACATTACTTCACTTTTACTGATAAGAATATTTTAAAACCCCTTAGGCTGCCTCGAGGCAGTTGGGGCTACATTTGTGTAGGAGAATGACAAGTACAGTTTTTAGCTGCAACTTACAGTGATTTTGAATGCTGTAGGGTACAACGGTGCATCCTCCACAGGTGCAGCACAAGAGGAGGTGGTTTCACTGCAAGAAGGTCGTCGGCTGCTATAGATTTTTATGTCAACCTTTGAATTACACTGAAAGCCTTCACTGTACATCAACTGATCACCCTATCAGTGGCATGCATTTAAACAAGCTGCTCTGATAAACTCCTTAGGCGCACGTCCTCTTTTTAAAGGCTTATTTTATTTCCTTTGCAAGAGTGAAAAGGACAAAGGAATTAGAAGCCGTTATAAGAACTGCTTCATACACAAGATTCCTTCCAACTGCAAGCCATTAACCAAATAAAATGGAATTTTATGTAATTACACACAGTTATTTTTTGTAATTGCAAATGGAACTGGAATAAAACGTGAGCTAGCTTGACACAAGTTCTGACATCACACTGTATATCAAACAATATCCTGCACTCAGCAGCAATGCTGTCCAATATGCCCCATTCAAGAAGGACACGTTACTAAACTGCACCCCAGCTACAGTCTCTTCTTCACTGCGAGTGCCTCTGATGAGACAAGCCGTGTAATTACTCTTAAGCGTGGTTAGGGTGTCTGCTGGAGTGCAGGGCCATACAGCAATTTCTTTTTGCTCTCGAGGGAAAAGCACATCAATTGCTTTCAGCTAAATGCACTCACATATGAATATTTTAGTACAATTTAATGTTTCTGCACCAACCCCCAAGGAGCAGTGCATCAATTTGTGAACATAGTTTCCTTGGAGTTAAAAGCTACACTGGATAATGCAGGATGAAAGGGGTTGTCAATCCTTGGCTTTTTAGCAAGTCAGAGAAAGGTAGTCTGTAAATTCAGTCCCAGCTGCATACAAAGTTTGCCACTATAAAGCTACTTTTCAACGCCAGTGAATTATGAGGTATTCCTACAACAACTTCCCAAGCCCTGTCAGTTTTCCCAATGCTCTTTCCACCTGCTCACTACCGACAGCCCAGCCATTATACAACCAAATGTGCACCTGCTGGTCCACTCATGACACACACAAATTGCATGCACAAACAACACATTCCCACGAAGAAGCTAGCTGAAGGTGCATGAAACTAAATAATGTATCACACATCTGAATGCAGGCACTTCTGCGTGCACCAAATTAGGAAGTACTGAACATCCTGTCACCAAAGCAAAGAGAAGTCAGTACCAGCAAGATGACAAGGGCTACACTTTTCATGAACCTAAAAGAATGAATTTATCCACTCTTCTGTTAGAGACTTTATGTAAATAGATCAGAGACCAAAAATGAAGTTAAATACTGGAATAAAACACACCTTGCTTCAGTTACCCACACTGTAAGAAGTCTGTAGCTACCCACTAAGCAATAAAACCATATGTCACTCTTGGCTTTCAAATAGAACAAAGTTAGTTGAACCACTTTGTATTTGGTGGTGAAGCAACCAAAAAGTACGAAATACAAGAATAACATCAATAATGTGATACTGCCTTCCCCCTGCCAACTACTCCCAAAGCAAGAAGATGACTACCAACTGCTAAAAAGCCACTTGCTGTACAGAAGAGGACTGCCTTCTAAGATACTGGTGTATGCATGAGCTCAGAAAGCATCCCATTACTTTGTAAGAGAAGTGGAACATGAGGATTTTCACTGCTCTGTGGAAGACCATTCTGAGGCTTCGTGTATCTCACTGCCAGGAAGTGCTCCCTTGTTACTCTGCTTTTCTTTTCCCCACTTGCCATTCCATCCCACTCCAACATTTTCTACCTACCATAACACACTAAGTTGTAAATCTACCACCCTTTCGATGGTCCTGCAATTTATAACGACCAAGGTGAGCCTCTGGTATGAAGCTGAAGCATAAGCACTGAAGCTGAGGAGGTCAGCAAGTTTTTTCCCAGTGATCATACCAGAACTGCACTGAAACTGAATTCCCACGTGCCTCCCTCACCTGAGATTTCTCAGCACATGCAATGACCAAGAGCAGCTGCCTCCTGTGCAATCACACCACACTTCTAGCACAACCATCTCATCTGGTGTCGATTATTACTACATCGTGTATTTCCTCACTCCTGCCTCCCCAATTTTTCCATCTCAGTTTCTTGTTACCCCTTGCTGGAACAGTATGGTGTGCTCAGCTTTGAAAATAACAACTGCAAGTGAACACTTAACTGAACGGATCTCTGGCTGGCTGGGTGGCTCCTCTGCACTGCACCCTCCTTGCCAAAAACCTGGGACAGTGAAGGTCAGGCCTTCCAGCCGTGGCCCACCAACGGCTAGCCCTGGATGGACACCTTCACTCTTATAACTGTGAAAGAATGGTGTGGCCACATCTTCCTCACTGCCAGCTAGGACACCTGCAAGGAAGGCTGAAGCAGCCAGAGAGCTGAACACTGAAAGGACACTGACTTGGAACTCTGAAGAGATTAAACTAGAAGGATGCACTTCCAGAGAGCAGAAGATCCTTCCGAAGTCCAGAGGATAACAGCCTGAAATGACAGCACTTTATGGAAACAAAAAAAACAGAGAGAGAGGATCCCATTATGATCCCATCTTTGAAAGCTGAAGGGAGAATACAACTCCACATACTAGCACTTCATAGTAAGGCATTCACAAGAAGGGTATCTTCATCCCAAACCAGCTAAGCTGCATATCCTTACAAGCTCCTTTTTACTTTGATAGAAACTGCATACAGCGCTGAATCGAGAACTGAATTTTCTTTTTTATGCACAACACCTGCATATAGGAAATAACAAAACAAATGGTTTCTAATCTTTTAAAAGCACACTCTTGAAATGCTTGTCACTGATTAGAGTCACTGAATATACTATTTTTTAATAAAGTAACACTTTATAATTTAATATATTCACTTACCCTGAAATGTCCTTATTTCCATCTCACCAAGTAATGCACAGCTTTCCCTTTTCATAAGACAAAACGCTCAGGGAGCTGTAATCATCTAAAAATTAGCAGGTCACACCAAGAAAAAGCTACTAACAGAAACAAACATAATGCACTCACTGCTTTAGGAGCTGGAATAAAATTATACAAAAGAGATATTACCACAAATCCAGGCTAAACCAACAACAAAAAGCATAAATCCCAACACGAACAAGAAGCTCACAGTTAGAGACTTGTGGCTATTTTGGAAGTGGACATGTACTGTAATAGGACTAATCCTCAAACAGAAAGATAGTGAAACTTCCCTCCTTAATCAACTGCATTCTATCATTATTTTAAGCAGAACAACCTGAGGCATCTCCCTACTGGCAGTTTGTTCATGTGTTATAAAGTGAGCATTTGAGGACAGCTGCTGCAAGGTTCTCATGGCCTGTGATACGTTACCAAAACTGCGCTCTTAAAAACCAAAGTCTGTTAGGACCAACAACCAAAATTATTCTTCCTTCACCAAATTCCCAATCAAAAGCAGAAGGGAAGAAATAAGCAGATCTTGCAGATGATTACCTTCTTAACCAGAGATCAGACCAGAAACACTCCGCACACGTTCACAGGCAAAAGGCAGCAGCAAAGCACCTCCCCTCCTCCTGAATTCCTAACCAACTCTTCTCCCTCCGTGGGCTCAAAAACAACCCAGTTCCAGTCCTATAAAAGCAATGCATTCCAGTCCTCCATTGAGCCTGGGCCAGAAGCTATTAATAGCAGAGCATACACTGAGATGCTTTCCCAACAGAAACCAACAGCTGCAGGGGAGAGCAAGCACATCTCTAACTCCAACTGCTCCTCGTATCCAAGATTCTTTCCCTGCTTAAAACCCACGTGCCCAGACAGACGTGTAAATCAGAAATCAGAACTAACCACAAAAACTCAGGACTCTGTTAATATAGCTGATCAACATGCAAAGCTGCTTTGCCGTTTTCCAGACAAAACATCACAAGTTCTCTCAGAACTCTTCTAGGAAGAGGAAGCAGTCACTTCCTAGAGGATTGATAGAACAGCCCAGATAACCTTCAGCTGGCCAAGAAAGTTCCATTCTACTTCAAGTGAAATCTCTTCCACTGCACAGAATTATATTCTAGCTAAAGAACCAAAAGGACTGTGAAGGAACATTGGGAATGTGAAGCCAACAATGTGCAGCTTTAAATCTTCTCACAATTATGATACTGACTCCTCACACTGAAAAAAATCATCATTCTATTCAACAACTCTGAGGGCTTAGCATCAGTTCAATCTGCCATTCCATTTCCACGTTCCATTATCACATTTCCAAGCCACTGTAAACTGTCCCTGCGGGTATTTCTAGCTATAGGAAACATCCAACAGTTGGAAACAAGGAGAGTGTCATTTTCAGTACTTCAGATAACTCACTGCTTAATAGTTATTAAGAAGGATATGGGAAGATGAGAGAGTAATGCATCAGACTGCTGACAGAAAGGCACAGCACCCTGCAATAGTAACAGTTAGGATTATTTACTGACACAACAGTGAAATACCCATTCATTAGTCAGGGAGCTTTCTGATGACACTTACGTGGTCCTACGATGTGGCTGCATATTCTTCTGATTTTCACACAATGCTATGATCTATCTGTGGTAAGCTTTAGCATTATTTCTGCATCAAAAATTAGCCTTTCTTTACATTTCAACGTAACTGTTTATGTGCCTTCAGCTCTAGAAAGAACATTCACCAATGAGCCTTGACACAACCCACAGCTGAGCTACGTTCAGATTAGCATTTCTCCCTTTATTAGTGGAAATTTAGGTAGTGAAAAAATTAAGGACATTCAGTCTCTAGCCCTTTCAAAATATGCAGTTAAATGACACACAGCATACTGCTCTGGTCTTCAAAAGTTTTGGTATGTGACAGCTGACTCTGCCTTCTGTGGAACCTATAATTCCATATACATTGCTATTATATTTTCTGTGCTAGTGCTGATATGATTAACTGGAACAGTTTGCTGAGACCAAGGTGCAGCTGTATACTCAACCTAACACCCACTGTGTGACCACAGAAAGCGTATTACATTTAAATACAAAATTAAATACAAAATACTTTTAGCAAAGAGGAAATATTATGCTGGGGGTTAGAGCTAGACTGTGCTATTCCCAAAAAGATAACAACTACATTCCATACCCAAAGAAAAATATCAGAAAGAAGAATTAGGGTTGTATATGTAACAGGTATTAACATCACAGCTACCAAGATTTTGGAAGAACACAACATGCAAACAGACCAACCTTAACTCTTATGTTTTCCTTAACATCTTTCTTCAGATCCTGTTTGCCTTGTTTTGTTTTTAAAGTTGGTTATCATACAGATCCACAGCTTAATCACTAGCATGCCTAGAAATGTCTCCATTTAGCCCTTCAGCAGGGCTATCATCTTGATGAGGACTTAACTAAAAAAACAACAATAACTCCTATTCACATTTCAAGACAGAAGAGCTGGGAGGCACAAAGTACCCTGCTGAAGAAAACCCAACAGGAAGAACTGACAACAGACTGCAGGAAGCCCAAATTCCTCTCTTTGAGATTTCCAAGTACAACTCTATCTTGTCTGATGTATTACTGGAAAAATAATAGTCACAGTTTGGTTTGACATGGTCTTACTAAACCATTAACAAGTAAGAAGTTGCTCATTGGAGTCTTCTGCTGCCATACACACTCATGAGATAACTGCTTACTGAAGGACTGCACGCTTACTAGGTTATATAGCTCAACACATGCATCTATATCCACATGGGCCCATGTTGTTGGCCAGTCAACACCTCCTCATTTTAGGACATGCTAGGATACGTGCTATCCCACACTGAGATGAGCTCCATTGGCACCTTCCTGTTTTACAAATGCTCAAGTGTGTTTTATCTGTATATCAATTTTTCCACATTTCACTGGCTCGTAAGGAACAAAAAAAGTGTCTCAGACTTCTACAGGAGAGCAAGCCACCTCTTCCCTCCACTGACCCAAAAAGACACATTGGGACAGAAACCACTCCCCCATGATATCTGGATGCACAGCAGGAAAGAATTACTGCAGGTTATTCTCCAAAATTAAGATACTAGAGTATGCTTCTCCTGATCCCACTGCACAGCAGCCAACTTGTAGATTACTTCTGTCTCAAGTGCCTTGCATTTTTATCTTGTACAAAAACTTTGCTTACAATGTAATGCAACAACGAAGTTACAGTTATCAAAACTTAAAAATGAAGCCATCATCTAAACTACCTGTAAAAAGGTTTTCCAGAGACCACACCACACACCAATATAATTTAAAGTTTATGCTGACAACGACACCTTTTGGCTCATCAATGATGGCTGTCAGAAAACTAAAAAAAGTTTAGCATAGGCCACTATAAAAAAATCTAGCTTGCAAAACCTCTATCAAAACTGTCTGCAGAAAACTTCTCATTGGACTAAAGTGGAGATTTACATCACAGCATGCTGCAGTAGTTCTTGCAAATGCACATTTATGTGACAGTATCATGCCAGGCACACAAAGGTTTTCCTGTTAGGTTCAGTAGAGACTTAGTTCGCTGCTTTGAAGGAACATGTATACTAGAAAACATCACAGTTCTCTTATGAACTATATTTCCATACTTACTGGTGCTACTATTTTACCCGTCTGTCCAACTTGCATGTCATTAGGAACAAAGCCAGCATCTACAGCTGCACGGGAAGCTCCAACTAGTTGAAAGAAAATATTTCCAGTGTTTTCTTTTAAAATATTAGCAACTCAAATTCATACCACCATAAAAGCACATGTATTTTACTGAAGAGTCCCACACATTAAGGGCACATATTTAGAAAGTTCCCTCTAAAGAGCTCTTAAAGTAATCCCTCTCCATAACACTGGCAGAAACTTCCAAATACTAAATGCTAATGCACTTCATAAGCAACAGGAAATCCTTACTCCCAGCACCAAAAGGCCATATATTTAAAACTGAGGATTTCAGTCTGGCATATTTCCATTATTTTTTCTTGTTGCTTTGTCAAAGGAGGATTTTCCCATATATGCCTTCCCATAACGTTCCACCAAGTTTTAATAGAACACATGTGCCATCCTATATCACTTACATCAAGTTCAGAAGTCAGACACAGCAAAGCAAAACATCAAACTAAACTCAAAAACGCCACATGGATATTTAATCGGTGAAGCCAACAATTAGAAAACAAAGCCACTCATGTAAAAATTCTATTGATTACTAACTGTAAAATCTAAGGTTAATGCAGTTCAAACGTTAGCACAAACAGCTCCTCCTCCTCCCCCAACCTTTAGGTAGAATATTTTGCTGAAAGGCTGTGTGCAGTTGGTTTTCTCCAACTAAAGGAAAGACGTGGCAAAAAGAACCACTCAAACCATAAGAACTGTGATTGTGTAAAGCAGTATCCAAGAAGGGGGGATGAGTTTACCTGCAGCATTCAACTGGTCCGCAAGATCATAGAGCAACTTAAAATTTTCACCACTCTTTAAGCCTCTTCCTTGAAAGTTAAAAACAAAAATAAGATGAAGAAAGAGTATCATACGCTCTAGTATTTTTTGTTACACACATAAACATTCTGTTTTATTATCTACACTTGCAAAGGCACAAAGATATGTTTGTATTGGTTATCTTTGGATATAGAACTAAATAGTATTTGACACTGAGATTTACCTTTTTTCTTTGTGATAAATATTATATATACAAAACAACACCACTCTCGCTGTTTATTAGCATCATCAAGCTCCTCCTTTGAAATTAGGTAGACAGGATTTTTGTGCTCCCCCTGCTGGCTTTAGGCATAAAGCTCTGCAGTAGGATAACTAAGGGCTTTTATTATTTTTCTGTATGCACAAAGTAAGAACAAACCAACAAAAGATATAAACCTGAAGAGCAGAATACAAAAATAACAGCTTTTAAAATAATTAAAATCATTATATCATGTTTGGGCTGCCTGCAATGATTAGGAGTAATTTTAAACCAAACAAACTTTCATCTAAAAACACTTCACTCTGTAATTTTAGAGAGCTCACCAATTATGGCAATGATCTTAAAATGCCTACTAGCATATATCAAACTTCCCTGTTTTGCCACTTCATGATAATATAGGAGACAGTGGGAAGACACCCAACGTCTATGTCCTATTTCAAAAATGTACCAAGTCAGTGTTTTCCTATACAATCACAGAATGGCCTGGGTTGAAAAGGACCCCAATACTCATCCAGTTCCAACCCCCTGCTGTGTGCAGGTCGCCAACCACCAGCCCAGGCTGCCCAGAGCCACATCCAGCCTGGCCTTGA